>JAJOZX010000267.1:0-502500 GCA_023014485.1 Bathynomus jamesi
TTGTAGAAGAGTTAAAATTCGTGAACCAAAGATGGAATGATGAAATTGGAAACGTTGGGTTGCACCAAACCCCCCAAAAGTAAAATTCTGTGACAAACGTTCTAACTTACCCCGCTGCTGATTGCTGTAGAAGGGGACAATGGGAAGAGTGCGCTCTCGGACAGATTAAGATTTCAGAGACGAATTGAGGAAACAATCTATTTTAAAACCGGTATTAATTCGTGAACATAGGTTAAAAGTATTTAATAGAATGCACTCTTTAAAGTATTAGGTTACTGTTTGTGATCACCAAATCGATGCATTTGTTTTTTCTGTTATTTCTGGTGTTAACAATTCAATTGTTAACTTATTTATCACACGTATTTGTAAATATATATATACTTTGAATATAATCTTTGATGTGTCTATTGTTAACTTATTTATTACACGTGTTTGTAAATATATATATATCTTTAATATAATCTTTGATGTGTCTATTGTTAACTTATTTATTACACGTATTTGTAAATATATATAAGTTGAATATTTCGTTTATTAAATAAATCATGTTTCAATTAGCGTTTCGCTTTCTCCTTTGTGTGTGTGTGTGTGTGTGCACAGGTGAAAGTTCTAAGCTCCGCCCACTGGAAGACCAGCAACGTGAGTCATGCTACTACCTGGGATTCCCTGCGTGGTCAGTTGATTGCAGTAAGCCCTTGAGCTCAGACGTGTATTCACCCGCGTAGAAGAAAATGGCTACCTTTAATATTGCTTGTTCAACGTTTATGAAATGGTATTCAGCAAAGTGTCAAGATGTGGTGGTGGATACCGAAAAACTTCCTATTCCCCCCTCCTTTGCCTCTTTTAAACCGCATTGGATCGTGCGCAGGAGCAAGATGTACAAATACTCTATGGTTATTCTGGTGAGAGCGTTGTAGGCTTTCGTTGCACAGACGATGTATTGAAGTATGCTGTAGAGCTAAGCTTTATAAAGTCTCACATATACCGTGAAGTAAAAGAAGCAACGCGTGCAGAAGAGAAGCAGCAGATATGGATAGTGAGTCTTGTGGATGAGTGGTGTGACAAGCGGTATTATATCATGTTACACCATACCGAGCACTCTTACACTTCGGTTGAAAATGTAAATGTCGTCATCATGGACAATGTTAAGTATTTTTATCACTATATTAATGTATATCATGATGAGGTTCGTAGTGAGGTTCTGGCTAGTGCCCTGCGTGAGTTTTTAGCAGACTTTATAAACGAGTATCGTCTGTCAAATAAAAAGGAAAAATATGGTCATGTGTTTCTCTCAAATAGTGCACCGGAGTGTGAAGACGTTTAGTTTGTAGAAATGGTGAGTGGTAAAACAATAAAACCGTTATAAAATGTGCCTAGTTCATGAAATTTATCCTGACGGGAACTGTCTGGAGCGTATTCAGGGAGTGTTAAAACATTAAAACCGAAATTTATATAACGAGCAGTTGTCGTAACGATTTAGAAGATTATTTCAATTGCCGCTATGTTGAGTGAAGATGAGTTCACGATTGAAAAGCTCGGGTCGGTAGAAATAAACCCTCGATTGGAAAGGCGTGTTTATAAACTTGTGTTTAATAATGTTGCTAACGATGAACTCTCTGTGCGTGCTTTTGATTGTATTCTAGACGTATTTAAAAATAACTTACCAACCGGTTGTAAAGTGGGAACAAAAATAGTACTGAACGATATGAAAGCCCTTCATATCGAGTACAGGTTCCCCTATACTTTAAGCGGTAAAATATTATTAAACCGCGTATACTGCGTAATGCATAGCAATAATGATGTAATTGTAGACTCGATTAAGTGCGAGTTTAATATTTTGAAAAAAAAGTGAAATGTATTTATATATTTAACATATTTGTGTGTGTGTGTGTGTGTGTGTGTGTGTGTGTGTATTTCTCCTATATTGATGGCTATATTATTTCTTATGTTGCGCGGTAGAAGATAAAGTGTATGTATTTATTTATTTATTTGTGTGTATATATTTCTGCTATGTTGATGGTTATATTATTTCTTAGTTTTGTTTTTTGATAATTCCATTGTATATTTATTTTCTATATATTTATAATAAACAGAATGATGCAATGTTGTTTTACTTAATTCTTTTGGTTGTAAACAATTATATCAAATGGCTGGTTACGCCTTCTAAACCTATTAGCGGAATTCTAAGCCAACTTTTAAGAATTAATTAAATAAATGGCACAATTTGGCAACCTAATAATGTATACCTGAACAATTAAAATGGTATCTGGCAACTCTCCATAATAATGTATACCTGAACAATTAAAATAAAAAAAATGGTATCTGGCAACTCTCCACAATAATGTATACCTGAACAATTAAAATAAAAAGTGGTATCTGACAATTCAACCTGAACAAGCCATTTACGCATAAAAAAGTGACTCCTGCTACTACCTGGGGATATCTCTACGCCTGCGTACTCAGTTGAGCGGTGCAAGCCGTGGATTTCAGATGTGTATTCTCTAGCGTAGAAGAAAAATAGTGTGTCGGACACAATGTGGAAGGTGTACACTGCGTACACGATAAGTGTACGCATGGTGTGAATGAACTCTGAAGCTATTCTTTTTCATTATACTTTCACAACAATTTTGGAAAGAGCTTCTGTGTTGTCGGGCACAATGAGGGAGGTGTACACTGAGTACACGAGATAAGTGTACGCATGGTGTGAATGAACTCTGAAGCTGTTCTTTTTCATTACACTTTCACAGCAATTTTGGAAAATTCGGAGTCAATTATTATTATTACTACATAGAAAAATTTGTGCATATAACCCTCTATATATATATATATATATATATATATATATATATATATAATATACAGGGTGGGCCGTAAGTTTCCATACATAGGAAAAATAAACATTTTTTATGGACAACCATTTTATTTATATAATATGCTCTACATGGTTGCCATTGTTTTGAAAACACATTTCAATACGTGTTCCCCACTGTTGATGAACACGCATTAGCACAGTTGACGTTATGCTTGTAATGGCGTTGGTGATACGTTCCTTTAGATGATTTATGTCTCGTATCTTTTCCTGATACACCATGGCCTTCAAGTGCCCCCAAAGATAGAAATCAAGGGGGGTGAGATCTGGGGATCTGGGAGGCCACTCCACAGGACCACGCCGACCAATCCAAGCATCCGGAAACTGCTGATCCAAATACCGACGCACGTGAAGACCATAATGAGGTGGAGCTCCATCTTGCTGGAAGTAAACTGGGAAGTTACCTTCCTCGTTTAGCAGGGATGGGAAAATCTCTTCTTGCAACATGTTAAGATACCTTTCGGCATTAAGATTTCCACTGACAAAAACTGGTCCAATAATTCTGTCACCCCATATCCCGGCCCACACCATCACTTTACCGGCACCTTGCATCTTCGTCGGACTCAGCCAGTTAGGGTTAGCATTACTCCAATAACGTATGTTTTGCCGATTAACCTCTCCATTGACGTAAAAATTTGCTTCATCAGTAAACAAGATCTTACAAACGCATATTCTTAGGGTATCTGAAACAAAAACAAACGTTTAAATTTTCCTATGTATGGAAACTTACGGCCCACCCTGTATATATATATATATATATATATATATATATATATATATATATATATAGTGCATGTACGCCTGTGTGTGCGCGCGCGTGATCCTCACTTTCTTTGACAAAAATCTGTGTGTGTGTGTGGCAAGGTTCGGGTTATCCATTTTCTTGAACTGATCCACAGAGCAGATGTTCACATCTTCTGAAGACTGCATGTTCCACGCGCCACAGATCTTATAGACAATGCAGGTCCTGTATATGAGCTTTAATTATCTCGATGAAATTATGATGTGAAATAGTGAGCAATCATTCCCTGACGAGATGTATTTCTGAATCCGTTAAACTGTAGGTCTAATGAGGGGAACAAATTGGCGAGAAAGAGTTAATTATTATTATTACTACATAGAAAAAATCTACATTGTGCATTACCATGTTTTGCAGCAACACTATTCCCGGATCAATAATCGCTAATGTAATCGAGAGGATTTTATAATAAAGAAATTATAAATATATCCATTCCTTTAATTATATTTTTTAAAAAAGAAAAGAGTATTCGGTTTCCACGTTAAACTGTGGGTCTAAGGCGGAGTGAAAAGCTTAACCATTGTTACAATTCGGCGAAGAGTTAGTTATTATTATGATTATTATTACTAAAGAGAAAAATCTACGGATTTTTTCCGTTTGACTGCCGCCATTGAAACATAATTAAACTTTTTGTATTTTAACTGAAATGTCTTGATACAAAATAAGTTACTTTATAAAAAAGCTTTTCTTAATTTCCCCTTCAAATTTTGTTTCTTATAAACAATTTTAATTACTGTCAAGATCCATGCTTAATTTTTAAGTTTTAATCGTGTACTCAGAAAAATAATGGGATCACCTGAAGATCAGGGCCTCCAGCCTTCTTTAGTTAGCTTTATAAGGCTAACTAACAAAAGTATCACGACCTAACCTAACCAATCGTCAAGGTCGTACAGTTTACCTAACGATTGGTTAGGTTAGGTCGTGATATTTTCGTTAGTTAGCCTTATAAGGCTAAGTAAAGAAGGCTGGGGGCACTCACCTCTTATGTTTCAATGGCGGCAGTCAAACGGAAAAGATCCAAATCTACATTGTTTTTGTACATATCACATTTTGCAGCCATACTCTCCCCGGATCAATAATCAAATGATCCTGTTATTTTAAATCCGGATCAATAATAATCAAATGATTCTGTTATTTTAAATGTTGAAATTATGATGTGAAAGAGTGAGCAATGATTCCCTGACGAGATGTATTTCTGATTCGGTGTTACAATTCGGCGAGGAGTTAGTTATTAATATTATTACTAAAGAGAAAAATCTACATTGTTTTTGTACATATCACATTTTGCAGACATACTATGCACGGATCAATAATCAAATGATCCTGTTATTTTAAATGTTGAAATTATGATGTGAAAGAGTGAGCAATGATTCCCTGACGAGATGTATTTCTGATTCAGTTTCCACATTAAACTGTAGGTCTAATGCGGGGTGAAAAGCTTAATATTTCCAATTTGGCGAAAAGGAGTTAATTATTATTATTATTACTGTAATTTGTACCACCCTATATATATACAGGGCGTCCCAAAAAAATGTATACACACTTTAAATAATTATAAAGGCAGTGTTTATTAAAATACATTTCATTTTCAAAATGTAATAGAATCTACAGACATTATTTAATTGTTTTGTCAACGCCTGTTTTCAAACTGACGTCCGTTCTGGTCCAGGCACTGCTGATAACGCGAAGCAATGGAATCGCAAACATCACGAAACATTTCGTTGGTATTTGTGTGCATTCTCGTTCAATGGCTGCTCTCAATTCAGCGACTGTTGCAGGTTTTATAGCGTAGACTTTGTCTTTTAAGTATCCCCATAAAAAAAAGTAGTGGTGTGAGGTCTGGTGAACGCGGAGGGTATTCTACGAAACCCCTTCGTCCAATCCACATCCACATCGTGCCAAGTACCACTCGCAATACTCCACTCTTCGGTCCGGATCATCTTCATTAATAGCATGGACTAATCTTGGAATGTAACTTTTCCATTGACAGCGCTTCAAAATGCGTTGGACAGACGATTCTGAAATTCCTACCTCACGACTCGCTTGCCGCACAGATTTTCTTGGACTTTGGTGATACGTTTCCAGTACTCTTTCTTGCTTTGTGGGGCTTGTCGATGTCCGTGGTCTTCCGGAACGCTTCTTGTGGACATTCTGAACAGTTCCATCGGCTTCAAACTTATCTCTAATTCGAGTGATGGTAAGTCGCATTGGTGGATCTGTTTGAAACTCCCTCCTAAACTGTCTTTGCACTTCAACTGCGTTTTCACACTTCCAGTAGCATTTTAGAATGAATTTCCTTTGTTCAAAGCTTAGTCTGACTGCCATTATTAATTCTAATGGGTTTAACTTGGAAAGAAAGAAACATCAATTGAGCTATCAGCTGTTAAAGTGTGTATACATTTTTTTGGGACGCCCTGTATATATAGTGTATGTGTGTGTGCGCGCGCGCGCACGTGATCCTCACTTTCTCTGACAAAAATCTGTGTGTGTGTGTGTGTTAATTTTTGAGAAATGCATAATAATAATAATAATAATAATAAGCACACCGGACAAAAAATTAGTCACCCCTCTCAGAATGTACCTAATAACGTGTGACGGCGCCTCTGGCCTTGATAACCGCACGAATCCAGCGAGTTTAGTATGCGGAGGTACGCCTGCTGGTTCAAATTCATCGTCACTGGAACGAGAGGGACCATTTCGTGGTACGAAAAACATCCCCAGAACATCACGGAACCACCTCCAGCCTGAACAACACCTTCGACGCATTCAGGATTAAAGGCTTCATTGGACCTGCGATGTACTCGTCGCCTCCCATCATTGGAGAACAAACAAAAACGGGACTCATCGAACCAAATTACACGTTTCCAATCTGCCGCAGTCCAGTTTTTGTGCCTCTGAGCCCATTTATAACGTGCCAATTTGTGACTTGCTGTTATCAGCGGCCTCTTCCGTGGTACCTTGCTCCAGATGTCCATCGCATGCAGTTCTCGTCGCAATGTCCGTTCGGAAATTGGTCGCTGGAGAACCTCATTGGTTTCTTGGAGCAATTGTTCTCTGGTTTGAAAACGATTTGCAGTTACTAGACGAGAAACATGGCGGCGGTCCCTATTGTCGAGAATTGTTTTCCGGCCACAGTTACGCCGTCGATTTTCAGTTGATTGCGAACTACACCACTCTTTGTAAACTCGCTGGACAGTACGCGTTGACACACCAACAAATTGGGCTACTTCAGACATTTTGTGTCCGTGGGCTCTGCCAAACACGATGGCCCCTTTTTGCCACTGAGTAACGTCTGCCTCACGACCCATTTTGCAGACTATATCCAACACACACTTTGTTCTTCACCACCTCACGAAACAGATCTGATCCTGTGTGCTACGTCACCGCTACTTGTCACTTACCAATGCTACATCAGCGCCCTCTGTGTGACCTTGAACTTCCTACTATCGGTGCTATTAGGGGTGACTAATTTTTTGTCCGGTGTGCTTATATCTTTCCAATTCAATAACAGATGATATCTATGAATATGACACCATACAAATTACGTAAATAAAAATAACGGAGTTGATAAAATATAAAACATTTTTTTATATAAAAGGTAGACAAACGCATGAAGAGCTAGAAGAGGAGGAATTGAGTCTTTGAGAGATAGAAAGCTCAACCCAAATTCCTTCTCGCCAGTTTGCGGTTTTAAAAGGCCTCGGGCTGCACCATTCACTCCTCGTCTGAACACAATGCTAAAACATTATTCTAAGAGTTAGATTTGTTTTAATAACAAAGAAAGTAAATAATTTCCAGAGAAGCTGAAAGTAAATGAGATGAGTGAAATGATGAGAGATTAGTGAAATGAAGTGAAATGACATGAAAATGAAATGATATGAAAAGGCTTATATATAGAGAAGTGACAAAGTAAATAGACCCTTTGGTGTGAAAATTAAAAATCCGAAATTGATTCTTTCTCTATATATATATATATTTTAATATATATATATATATATATATTATATAATATATATATATAAACTATGGGATGAATTTCACAATAAAACAAGTCATTCCCTGACGAGGTGTAGCTTTGAATACACGAAAGGCCTTGGAATCGTTTTTCTTTTTCCTTGTGGGTTTGCAGCATATAAACTATAAGGAGAACGTGAAAAGTGCGTAATATTTTTTTGTTTTTGAAACGTAAGAAAGGTTTGCCAAAAGAAAATAGACAGTTAATGTGTTTATTTCTTAATATAATTGTGTGTGTGTGTGCGTGTGTGTGTATAGATTTGAGAATGTCAATGGAACGATTTCTTTCGCTAAGCCAATTGTTTAGTAATTTTTGTTTAATGTTAATATTGTTTTAATTCACTTTAAGGTGAAAATCCGTTTATATATTTATATATATAATATATATATATATATATATATATATATATATATATATATATATATAAGGAATGACAAAATTAAATAGACAGTTAATATGATTCTTTCGATATATATATATATATATATATATATATATATATATATAATATATATAAGGTAAGGAGAAAGTTGTTCAATTGTGTGTGTGTGTGTGTGTGTGTGTGTGTGTGTGTGTGTGTGTGTATTTCGTCTGAACTATTATTTTGACGATTGTACGTATTATATTATTTTTGTGCAGTAGAAGGCAAATTCTATTTATTTAATTAATAATCATTTTCTTATTGTCAATTTCGATTTTAAGTCTGTATGCTTTGTTAACGAATTAAAATGGTATCTAGCAACTCACCCTAATAATGTATACCTGTACAATTAAAATAAAAAATGGTATCTTGCAACTCAACCATCATCTATATAAGACCAGCTTGGCTTCGGAGCTGGTAGTTTGATGCGAACTTCGGCCGAATAAAGAACTCTCTCCTTCCCTTCTTAGGTTAAGACTTAGCTTAGTTTCCCTTTGGGGGTTAGGACCTCCCACCTTGTGCCCCCAAAGTCCTCCTCCGTCTATCCTTTCACTCTTAGGCTAAGGCAAGCCCTTTGGGGGGAGGTCAATCTTCCTTCTCCCCCCGAAGATCCCTCCCCTCTCCCCCCTTCAGGTGTACCCCTCCCCCCTTGGCTCCTTCTAAGCCAACTGGCTGATTAGGAGACTATAAGACAACGCCCACTCGGCTGGTCTTATTATGCACTTGCCTCCTGCCAGGTGAACACCTCTCTTCCTTTCTCTCCTTCTCCTGTCTTTCTCTTGGGGGATAACGCCGCCTCCAAGTTTCATGACCCCTTGTTGCACCTGCAGCATCCCCCCTTTGCAACATTGAGTTGTTGCATACCCCCACCCCCTTTGCAAAATTTGATCATTATCTCTTGCAACATTCCTGCACTCTAACCTTTTTCGGCTATACTACTGACTGCATCCAGACCGCGAGCCAACAACACAGAGTTGTGTTAGCAGACTTGTTGCAAAGTTTAAGGAAACAGGATCCATAGAAGATAAACCACGCAGTGGACCTTCAAGGAGGTCCACTGACGATGATACAGCGACTGCTATCCTGGCTCATTTTAACAGAAGTCCCAATAAGTCTCTTCGGCGATTGTCCGCCGAAACGAGTGTCGAAAAGTAGCATCCATCGCATTCTTCAGGCTCACAAATGGCATCCATATAAACTTCAGATCCTACAGAAATTAAGCGAAGATGATGATCCTGACCGGCGGATGGAATTTTGTGAATGGGCTACGGAACAATATGCTCGGGATGCCAATTTCCCGTCCACCATTCTGTTCAGTGACGAGGCTGTTTTTTATGGAAATAGTGAGGTAAATCGACAGAACACCCGCTACTGGTCTCAAAACAACCCTCACTGGTATACCTCTTCAAAGGAACAAGGTGCATCGCGGGTGATGGTATGGTGTGGCATTTGGAAGGATCGCATCATAGGCCCCCTCTTTTTCGATGAACATGTCACTGGAAGCACCTACCTACGTATGCTCAAGGAAGAAGCATTTCCCAGTGTCTTGAACGAAGAAGGAAATTTCCCAACATGGTTCCAGCAAGACGGCGCTCCTACACATTACAGCACCCAAGTAAGGGAATACCCGTACCAACAATTCCCTGGTCATTGGATAGGACGTGGAGGGCCTGTGGAATGGCCAGCTAGTAGCCCGGATCTCACGCCACTAGATTTTTATCTCTGGGGCCACTTGAAAGCGCTGGTATACGCAGAGAAAATTAGGAGTGTTGAACATTTGCGGCAGCGCATTATTGGGGCATGTAACACCATTACTCCTGACATCATTCACCGTGTGCTTGCTGACTGGGTATCACGTCTGAATTTGTTTATTGACAACAGTGGTGGACATATTGAGCACGTTCTGTAAATAAAATCTTTTGTTTTGCCTTTTTTTATTATTTTTCCTATGATGCCGGAGTTATGGGATACCCTGTATATATATATAACTTCAATGATTCGTTTTGGGTATTTTTCTAAGAGGTTTCGACATCTCTCAATCGAAATTTTAGCCCATTTTTGTAATGAAAATTGTTGCAATTCATTTAGATTCTCAGATTCGAAGGGTTTCCCTTGTGGACACCCTTTTTTTTCAAATCAAACCATAAAGTCTTGATTAAATTGAGATCTGGGCTTTGACTGGGCCATTCGAGAAGCTTGAAATTCTTCTGTTGAAGTCATTTCATGGTGCTTTTGTATGTTTTGAGTCATTACTTCCTTGTAGTACCCAATTTCGACCCATTCTCAACTCCCGAACTGAAGGCAATACATTTTCCTCTAAATGTTTTTTTTTTTTTTAAAGTATGATGACTTCCTTACTCTTGCAACTAACTCAAGTACGTACCATATTTTACACTTCATAAGACGCTACTTCTTTCCTGAAAAACGTCTCCAAAAATCACCCTGCGTCTTAGCATCGTAAGGTCAAGATCTTAGATAGAGAAGTTTACTAGCCCTCACGAACACCAGACATGTAAATTATCATTAGGTTATAGGTGTATTCATGGTAACCATTAGGAAGCTTAATAGGCATACCTGCTACCATTAATCCAAGCTGACTGGAGATAACCTGAGCCTAAACTGGTAAAGTCCGACATTTGTTTTGTTTACGATCACCTCACGCCATCTACATGCAGGCAAACCAATTATCGTTCGTGCTTCGAAGCAGACGTCGTCTGCATCTGCCTGTCAATATAATCATTCATCAAACGGCCACCCTCACAATGGCAACGAAGCAAAGGAGACAGGCTTACATCATTAGTTATAAGCTACAAGTAATACAGTATGCTAAAGAACACGGCAACCGGGCAGCTGAGATGCATTATGATTTATGGACCACCACCCACCAAAAAAATTATTTGAGAATGGAGGGAGCACGAGGATGCATTAAAGAAAATGGGAATGAAAAAACACAGACTTCGTCATAAACCAGTGACCCACTTTTGCACAGGCGTGTGAGTGGGTGAAGACATCATGGGCAGCAGTGAGAGAAGAAATAGTAGTAAAGTCATTCAAGAAATGTGGAATTAGCAATTCATTGGATGGAACAGCTAGGACGAACTTCTTTATGAAGATAGTGACACAGCGGACGACCCAGAATCAACTAGTGGCAGTGATGTTGGTGACGATGCCAGCAGTGATGACAACAGCAGCACGGAAATCTCAGGATTTGAGGATAATTAAATATGTCACTTCAGGGCTCAAATGTTATTGTTTTGTTTAATGTTCTTTTAATAAAGTTATGGGAATATATTTTTTGTCAGGCTGATAAATCTTCGAAATATTTTTTTTCCTAAATATTCTTTGCTAAATATAGGGTGCGTCTTACCACTTGTAGCGTCTTATGAGGCGTAAAATATGGTAAGTACTTTTCGTTATAGAAAATTACAAAGTGTATTTATGAAAAACTCGCAAAGTTTAAAAAAATTTTGTGAATATATTGTTATAAATTTTGTAAATTTTTTGTGAATATAGTTTCTTATAAAGTTTATAACAAAAACATTTACAAAAAATTTGCAAAGCCTACAGTTGCAAAGGATAAAGCAATATTTACAAATAATGGATTCAACGGTGACTATCCTCCATACTAAATCCAGTATTGTGCAAATTGACACGGTGGAAAAAAACAAACCCATGTGTAAAATGTGCAGTGGACTACAATTTACATATGTTAACCCCTTCGTCTATGGTTGGTTGGTTCGAAGTCGACGGGGGTTCTGGTTAGGTGGCAGCAACAGATTTGTTACTTGCAGTAGTTTCTTCTCTACTACTTTCCGAGTTCTTCTATAGTGGTTCGGAGGATTCTGAGAGGCTTAACTAAATTCTCTGAAATTTCCCCGATTCTTCTTATAACGTTGTTCGAAAATCTAGAAGAGGAAGAGACATTGTTGTCCCAAGGCGATATGATGACTAAGCTGATTGATGCAGCATTGCTTGTATATATTAAGTTAAGGTGTATATATATCCATCTCGTAATTGTAAGGTTAGTGAAAAATTCACTTAATTTAGAGCTAGCATTTTTGGGCTCTTGTGGCATCATTTTTTTGGGGCACTGCGTGTCCTTCCGACTCGTTTGTTGAATGCGGCACTTACAGGGTGTGGTCTTTTGAGCTCTCTCTTGCAATTCAGTTTGGTTGTTTAGATACAAGATTGTTGCATCGTGCAGGTTGTGTTGTTGCTGCAAGGTTTAGAAAGACCATAAATAGTGCCCCTTTTGTTTTTTATCTTAATTTTATGCAACTGAGGCCTAAGGTAGGCCCACATCGAGTCAGCAACCCTGAGGCAGGACCTAATAGGCAGTGGCGGCTCGTGACTTTCAGTTATGGGGGTGCTGCCTCAGAAATTGCGAACAATTGTGTCGATTATATATATATATATATGAGAGAGAAAGTCGAATAGATAAATAGATAACTACTCAGTCATAAAAATAAGTAAAATAGTATCATAAAATCAATTATAGGGTACTTACGCTTAACGGGTAATTTCGAATTTGCCAAAAATTTTATTTATAAACAAATTCCATTCTTCTGTTTTTATTCTGAGCGAAAAAATATTCTAAGAAATGAAAGCTATATATTGTAAATAATCCAATTATTATATAATTAACTTCAATCTCACGACAAAGAATAAATAACGAATCATTGATAAATACAATTCGGAAATTAAATTTCGAATTAGCAAACGATACAGCAACACAACTACCACGTCAAACAAACAAATCGGCACTGCTCTGTCCACAGTGCTTTGGATCCTCCTAAACCCGCGATTCTGACTCGCTCTTCGTACGTCCGTCACCGAGGTTTCAAGCGTTTCGAACAAAATCTGGAATTGTTAAGTACGCAGTTCCACGGGAAGGCTGAAGCTACTTTCGTGATTCATTCGTTCGGCATTGAAATAGTTTAAGGAAAAAAGGATATAATCTGATTTAAAAACTCAAAGTTCATTGAAAAAAAACAATCAGAGAGGCTATTTTAAATATTTAAATATAAAGATCATAAGATCATGGGGGTGCTGCAGTTCCACAGTGCCTACCTGCGAGCCGCTCCTGCTAATAGGACCTCCAAGTCAGTAAGTTTTTAGTCTAGCTTAACTTGGGCTGTAGGTTGAACTGGCCCTTCAGAGCTTGGCCGTTCACGGCTCAGCTGGAATTCTGAACCCAATAAAATAAATAAACGTATCGAGAAATTATTTTTCTCTATTTAAGACTAAGTTATAATGTTATAATGTTATAATGTTTCAGACCAACAAAGACCCTAGGATCCACTCATGGCTGGTCTACCTAACTGTGTTCGTAATCGTGTATTGTGTATGTCCTCCGTGGTGGTGGAGGGGACCTACAATTTTACGTGGGTTCCGAACCACAAGAACATAAGAAATTTATGTAAAAACTGCCGGTAAATTGGCAACGACCAATTTTTACGAAACTAAATAATTATCAATTTAAAACTAATTAATTATCGATTTAAAACTAAAGATAGAATCTCTGGATCCAGGGGATCAAGTCATAATAGACTACTATCCACAAATGTTACACTCTATATCTATTTATAACGGACATGCAAATATATCAGATCCAAAGAATCCAGTCAATTTCATTACGATATCCATCAAGTCACGGTCCATATCGATTGCGGACCAAGTCAAAATTTACAAACATATACATTATAATATATACACTTACGAGGAAAAGTGTAGGTGTGGCTGTAAAGACTGTACAGTAATGTAGAAATGTGTGTGTGCACCCATTATGGGTCTCCCATTTAAAGGTGTTTGTGGGGCAAGTGAAGATCATGAGTTTTTCAATACCTCACAGTACTATGGGGGGCACCGCTCGGCAGAGGAATCTCTTTAAATGGGGTGTGTAAGGACAGAGAGTATCCCCTAACCCAAGACGCTGCCTCCCTATATCCCACAACACTTGTGTTGAGCTGTGGGATCTATCCCCACAAAGCCTTAATTTTACTACCTTAAACTATACCCTTTCTATCAACATACGCGTCTAATCGATTTTTAAACATGTTTATAGACGTGCTATTAATTACCGGCAAACTATTCCAGGTATTTACTATTCTATGCGTAAAAAAGTTTTCCGCAACTGCTGTCTCGAACCTTCTACTTGTCAACTTACACCCGTTATTTCTAGTCCTATTATATTGAGATATTTCGAAAAAGCTATCTCTATCTACGTTATCAAACCCATTCATAATTTTGAAAACCTGGATTAGATCACCCCTTAACCTCCTAGTCTCGAGAGTAGTCAATTTTAACTCCTTAAGCCTATCCTCGTACGACTTTGACCTAAGAGACGGAATCATCTTAGTTGCTCGTCTTTGAACTCTTTCGATTTTGTCTATATCTTTGCGCATATGCGGATTCCAAAATTGGACCGCGTACCCAAATGGGGTCTAACTAATGATTTATAAAGAGGAACTATAATATCGCGCGATTTGTACTCAAAACTTCGAGCTATAAAACCTAACACTTTGTTTGCCTTATTGACCGCCTGCTGTACTTTGTTTCGCTACTTTTAAATCACCAGTGACTATAACTCCTAAATCTTTTTCCTGCTCTACGCTTGTTTAAATCTTTCCCTGACATACTATACGCAAAATTACCGTTACGCGAACCTATATGCAAAATTTTGCACTTATCCACGTTAAATCTCATTTGCCATGTGACTGACCAATCAACGATTTTATTCAGATCTTCCTGAATTTTACCTCTATCTTCGTCATTAATCGCCCTACCACCCAGCTTCGTGTCATCCGCAAACTTTGAAACTGTACTGACTAGGCCGACATCTAAATCGTTAATATATATAAGAAAAAGCAAGGGGCCCAATACAGAACCCTGAGGAACGCCACTCGCTACATTAGCCCAACACGACTCCGCTCCATCAACGACCACCCTCTGTTTCCTGCCTCGCAACCACTCTTCTAGCCAATTTATTACTACACCCCTGATTCCATGAGCCTTAGTTTTTTTTCAATGAGTCTTTTGTGCGGCACGGTGTCAAACGCTTTTTGAAAATCTAAATACACTACATCACCGCCCTATGTCTATCGTAAACGTCAACTCAACCACGCTTTAGAAAAATTCTAAAAGATTAGTTAAGCAAGATTTGTTTCGCCTAAAACCGTGCTGCGTATTTCTAACCAGATTATGTACTTCTAAGTGTTCGACATACGATCCCTAATTATTGATTCCAGTAGCTTACCTACAACAGACGTTAAACTGATTGGCCTATAATTTCCCGCCGCACCTTTATCGCCTTTCTTAAAGATAGGTGTTACGTTTGCTAACTTGAAATTATCTGGTACGCACCCTGAGAAATAGACGCATTAAAAATCTTTGTTAGCGGCACAACAATGCTATCTTTTAATTCTTTTAGTTGTATGGGATATATGGAATCCGGACCCGGTGATCTACGCGTTTTCATTTTATCAATATAGCGCATTACTTCCCCTTCACTAACGACAATATTATCCAAAATATTACCATTATCAAAAGGTATTATGTCTATGACCGTAGGGATATTCGTTACATCTTCTATAGTAAAAACTGACGTAAAAAATTCGTTTAGCAAGGTAGCCATTTCCTTGTTTTCAGAGACGATCTCCATTTACATTTTTCAATGGACCTAAGACACTTTTTACTGGATTTCTATTATTGACGTATTGAAAGAATCGCTTGGGGTTTTCTTTAGCGTCACGAGCTATGGAGATTTCAAATTCGCGCTTGGACTTTTTTATTACACTTTTCGCTTCACGCCTCAGAGCCCTATAAGCCTATAAGCCCTATCTCTACTCTTTATAATGTCTCGTACTCTAGAAGTAAACCACAAGGGCTTGTTGTTTACTTTCGCACGCTTAATTTTGTACGGTACACATTCCTCATTTATAGTCCTAAATACCGTTACGAACGATTCCCACATTAGTTTTTGCGTTGGAGTTCCCCATTACGTTTTCCCAATTGACGTGTGAAAATTTATTTCGAAATTTACTAAAGTCTGCGTGCTGGAAGTTAGGAATTTTAGTCGAGTTAGTTGGTTTCGAGTGACTTACTGAGAGGACAAACTCTACCATATTGTGATCGCTATTGCTCAACGGTTCTATTACTTGAAGATCAGTAATTAGCCTATCATCCGTAGTTATTACTAAATCTAAAATACTGTCCAACCTCGTAGGTTCCCCAACCTTTTGAATAAGAAAGCTATCCTCGAGAAAATTAACTAAACGATTACCTTCCGCGTCTCCCTGCATTGTATCGTAATTCACGTTGGCGCAATTAAAGTCACCCATAACTAAAGCCTGCTCACTACCGATTATTCTCTTTAGTTCACGCTATAACGCTTCGTCCGTATCAGCTGTTTGATTTGGGGGCCTATATATAACCTGATTCTTCTTGTAACGTATCAGGAGATTTTAATGACTAAGTTCTCTGAAGAGAGCAAGGTTCGAAGGAGAAGATAGACTGTTTCTTACTGTAATTTACTGCTAAAATGTACAGGTAGTGCTCAGCCTCGAAGTCTAATTCAGAATGAACATGGAAGAAATTTTGTGGGTTTATATACCCACAATTTGTTAACATCATTATTAAATGTTGACTTGTGTCGTTTCTATTCTCTACAGGCTGCATTATTTTTGCACAATATTTGAAAATAAAGTAAATTTTTTGCTGTGGCAATGTTTAAACAGATAAACAAGATATTTGAAGATGAAGCCATATTTTTATCTTAAACCGCGTATTTTCAGATTTGATGTTATCACGATCTGCCGAGTTAATTAGAAGTAGAAATTGAACTGTGCATCTTTACACTAAAATATGCATATGAACAAAAATCAAAGGCTTAAGATTCACAATCAAATGCCCAGGCAAGGCATGACTTCATTTTTTATAACGAAAAGAGAATGTATACAAAACATGAACATTGCAAAATTTAATTAGGATTCATTATTAAGCTAAATCTAAAAAAATTAAGAAATTTTAAAAAGAACAAGTCACCAATTATTTGGCAAAATGGAAAGTAAATCAAAAATTTATCCCAACGAAAAAAAAAAAAAAAAAAAAAACAATATCGCCGAGTATACATTCCTAAATGGCGACATAATGTCGGGTCATACATTGAGTACAACTAAAGTACATCACTGAGTACATTGTAATTTTGGTTTACTATAACTATGATTAGAATTTCCAATTAATTCGCATTCACTTTTTATCGTTAATTGCAGTTTCGTTAAAGTACATTAATTACATCATATTAAAGTTAATTACAATTAAACAGTTAACTATAGTTTTTTACAGTGTTTCATATTTATAGACAATTAGGATGTTAGGAGTATAACAAAGTGCATGGGCACATACGGTATATATATATATATATATATATATATGTGTGTGTGTGTGTGTGTAAAAATGAACAATTCCTATATAATCAATATTTTTACATAACCAAATCGCCTAATGCGAGTTTGGATAAAAATTTTATTTGTTGATTTCTATTTTTGCAGTTTCACAACCATGCTATCTACCATTTCTAAGGTTAAGTCGAATCCATGTTTGTGTCATTGAAGGTTCGTTGTGAGAAACGAATGTCCCTTAATTTCATTCCCTTATAGTACAAACAAGACAATTGACGGTTTAGATCGTTTAACATTTCCATCACAATATTACCCATATCTCCATTTTCCATTTATTATAGAATTTATGATAATTAATTACTGTTGTCTTGCATCTAACCTTCATTCCTAAATTTTATTAGATTATAATTATACATGCACATTGTATGTGGTATGATTTGAACTCTTGTTTGTACTTCTTTATTCATTTACTTAATTATTCCTCAAATGTACCCAATTCCTTAATATTTGCAGTATATTTAGTTAATAGTTTCACTCACTCTGTCTCTAATTCGTTTCTTCTAATTTCTCCCAATAATGACTTGTACGGTACGTACGAATTAAATAACTATGGCGTATTAATTATGAATCGACGTATGGCAGAATTTGAATAACTATGTCATAAAGTAGCTTAATTCCCTTCACATTTTCCCGTCATTAATTTCCCTTCATCATATCTCTAGTATACAATGTATGGAAATTCTTTAACATAATAAAAACTGTACACTCTATACGTCATTATTTATATGATGTTTATTCATACATCCATGTCCTTTCTTGACCTTTATCTTTTGTTAATTTTATTAATTATTCATTCAGCTACCTATTCTCTACCTTTGTCAACCTGTTGTATGACTACCAATATGTGTACAATACTGTGTGCATTCGTACATGTCCCCTGATGATCATGATTACGTACATGTACATACGTTCACATGTATTCTTTTTATTTCTTTTCTTTAAATTAATTAATTTCTCACAATCTCATAAATGCTTATACGAGTGTTCGAATTTCGCTAACCACCGCAAAAGCGAGCTCTTCTGAGATAATCTCTCGCTTGCTTCTAATTTATAAAACATTGTGTGTGTTATGTTATATATATATATATATATATATATATATATACGTATGTGCCCATGTACTTTATGTTATACTCCTAACATCCTAATTGTCTATAAATATGAAACACTAAAAAAAACTATAGTTAACTGTTTAAGTGTAATTAACGATAAGAATTTAATATAATGTAATTAATGTACTTTAATAAAACTGTAATTAACGATAATAATTTAATATAATGTAATTAATGTACTTTAATGAAACTAATTAAAAATAATAAGCGAATGTGAATTAATTGGTAATTATAATCATAGTTGTAATAAACCAAAATTACAATGTACTCAGTGATGTACTTTAGTTGTACTCAATGTATGACCCGACATTATGTCGCCATTTAGGAATGTATACTCGGCGATATTGTTATTATTTTTTATTATTTTTCCGTTGGGATAAATTTTTGATTTGCTTTCTACTTTGCCAAATAAATGATGACTTGTTCTTTTTTAAAATTTCTTCATCATTTTTAGATTTAGCTTAATAATGAATCCTGAGTAACTTTTGAAATGTTCATGTTTTGTATACGTTCTCTCTTCGTTATAAAAGATGAAGTCATGTCTTGCCTAAACATTTAATTGTAAAACTTAAACCTTTAATTTTCGCTCATATGCATATCTTAGTATAAAGATGCATAGTTCCATTTCCACTTCTAATTAACTCGGCGGATCAGGAAAACATCAGATCTGCAAATAAGCGATTTAAGATAGAAATATGGCTTCCTCTTCCTATATCCTGTTTAAACATTACCACAGCTAAAAGATTTACTTTATTTTCAAATATTGTGCAAAAATAATGCAGCCTTTTCAACATTTAATAATGATGTTAGCAGTTTTTGGGTATAAAAACCCACAAAAATTCTTCCATGTTGATTCTGATTCAAACTACGAGGCTGAGCATTACCTGTAACATTTTAGTAGTAAATTACAGTAAGAAACAGTCTTTATCTTCTCCTTCGAGCCGTGCTCTCTTCAGAGAACTTAGTCGTTAAAATCTCCCGATACGTTACAAGAAGAATCGGAGAAACCTCAAAGAATTTAATAAGCCTCTCAGAATCCTCCAAGCCACTATAGAAGAACTCGGAGAGTAATATAGAAGAAACTACTGCAAGTAACAGATCCGTTGCTGCCTCCTAACCAGAACCCCCGTCGACTTCGAACCAACCCAGGCCATAGACAGAGGGTTAACGTATATATATAATATATATATATATATATATATAATATATATATATATATAAAACACAGTTTTATAAGTTAGAAGCAAGCAAGAGAGGAGATTTTCACCTCAGAAGCTCTCGCTTTTGCCGTTGTCAGTGGAATCCGAGCACTTGCATAAGCATTTCCGAGTTTGTTGCGAGAAATTAATTAATTTAAAGAAAAGAAATAAAAAGAATACATGTGGCCGTATTTACATGTACGTAATCATGACTATCAACGGACATGTCCGAGTGCATAAGTATTATACACATGTCGGTAGTCACACAATAGGTTGTGTAATAGAGACTGACACGAGTAAACATAAACTCAGGGGTGTACCCAGAAATTTGCCAAGGGGGTGGGGGGCGAAGTTGGAACTAATCGTAGAAGTATAACTGAAACAGAGAAATAATTTTTATGTACGTTCATGATGAGCTTATCGTTCAGTTAAAGATGATTAACTAGCCACTGCTAAGACACATTATGAATAAAAATATAAAAATTATATTATAAAAAATATAAAAATTATGATAAAAATCTGATTAGTAACAATATTCAATGCAAACCGCAATTAGAATGCTCAGCTTTGTATTAACATAAGAATAAAAAAAGGTGCTAATTTCGAGATTAAGCATTTCCTTGGACTGTTACCTTTATGAAAGAAAATTATTCTCAGGGCTGGATTAAGAGTTTTTGGGATTCTAAACCATTTTAGATTTTTAGTAGTAGGGAAGGCAAGAGCTAGCGCCGAAGGCGCCGAAATTTTTTCACTTTCATTCTCATGCTGTTGTAACCTAACAATTTTACTGAGAAAATAATTTATTAGCTCAAGGTGGGGTGGGAGATCGCCCTTGTCGCCCTCCCCTTCTGTACGCCTCTGCATGGACTGATATGTCAATAGGGCATAATGGAAATAAAAGATAATGGTCAAGAAAGGAAATGGACGTATGAATGAACAACATAAATGTGTTAAAGAATTTACCGGAGCTTCAATACTAACGACATCCAAATTTGTATTATGCGAGTTTCGTCCTTATGTAAAAATGAATATCTGAATATAAAGATTATATATAATATAAGAACTGTATGAATATAAAGATTGTAATGAATATAAGGATTTATATAAAGATTATATAGGAATTATTCATTGTTCATTTTTACACACCTTAAAATGTGACGAATGTTGACTCTGGATACACTACAGTTGTAGTGAATTGCCTATTTATTTCTTCCTTATCCTTCAAAATTCAAAAAGAAAATTCTCATGCTTTAAGTGTGTTCGTCAAATTTGTGATGACTATAAAAGACAATTTGAAGAGCTTGAAGAGGAGCTGGCAGGAGAGTTACAGCAAGAGGAAATCGTTATTGCCAATGCAGAACTTGCTAAAAAAGTGAAAAACCCTCATGATGAGGCCCTAGAGAAGGAAACCAAGCAAAAAGGGCACTGAAGGTGACAAAACAAGACAAAGACCTTAAGACTTTTAACAAAGAGGACGACCTCAATGTACACGGTCACCAAAAAGCCGAAGGAGAAAATAAAAAGCCAGTATGCAAATATTATAGGAAAAGCTCATGCAAATATAGACTGAAGGGAAGAGAATGCCAATTTGCTCACCCACCACTCCGCAAAAAAGTTTATAAATGATGGTAATGGCATTTCTGGATGTAGATCCAATACAAGATGCCCTTATCTCCATCTTCAAATTTGCCAGAGCTCATGGTGGAAAAGAAGCGGTTTTAATGAAAACTGTAACTTGGCCCATCTGAAGGGAACAATCCGAAAGCAGCCACACCAAAATCACTGGAAAGAATATCAAGATGGTGGACCTGCTATCCACCAGACCTGGCCTGGGGGATGCAAGAAAACAAGATTAAACAACACTGTTTCCCCACCCAGATCATATGCAGATGTAGCAAGTCCAGGTAAGCCTACTGGCGATAACAGTACAACAAGCAACCACGAAACCCCACTTGGGTTTTATCACCGAATGAAACAAATGCAAGACATCCAACGCTCACTCGTGCTCCTTATACAAAAGCAAATGAGACAATAATTTATTTAAACATCCAGGGCCTTAACCCAAACTTAAATCATATCAAAGTACCTTACCTAAAAATCCAAGTGGAAAACACTATTACCACAGTTATAGCCTTCACAGAAACAACCTGAACCCCATGATCATAAGTAGTGAAACTGCAATCGAAGGGTATACCACCCACGGATGCGACAGGTAAGGCAGTCTAAATGGTGGTGCCCTGATGTATATCTCTGAAAACATTCAAAGTGAACTGCTCACAGCATACTGAAATGGAGCCTGTGAACTCCTACTCATCATGTTGAGTATAAATAAAGACGACTTAACACTAGTAAATATCTATTGCTCCCCCAGATAGCTCCCATTTAGAGTTCACTGAAGTTTTGGAAACAATCGGACAATGCCCAGTTATTATAGACTCAACAAGAGATTTAATCATAACAGGAGACTTCAATTTCCGAATTGCACCTGGAATCAATATGGTATGAAATCAGGGACAAAAATATCCAGATCAAAACACCTGGATGAGTTTTATTTATGGAAAAACTCCTTGTACAGCATGTACACTGCCCAACTAGAAAAAACAATATCCTAGATTTAGTGCTGACAAATACTGTAATTATAATTGACAGAAAGAAAAGTCCAATGACAAAAACTTGTACGAACATGAACCATCCTAGCAGTGGGCAGCAGATAGAACGTATCTACCTTAAACTGCATAGTCTGACATATGATGAATCTCCAACACAAACAACAACAAATTAACTGCAACAGAAGGCAATGCTACTGAGACCATTAGTAATGTGGCCATGCCTCAAGGTACTATTCAAACCTGCTCAGCAGCTAGTCACCCTGGTGAGCAGAATGGAGGGCATGGGTGGACAACAGTTAGTAAAAGGGTTTGCGTCAGAAAAAGAAACAGGAATCTGGGAACCCCCCTCCATCCAGAAGAGAACCATGGCTAGGGCTAGCAATGAATACAACAATTAAGGTAGTGAAAATATCTCGGCAGGTCCATGTATTTGCCTCCTGTTTCCCACCTGACCAATCTGCTTCAGAACTAGAAGAATATCTGCGTAAAATGACGAAAATTGGGACTACCTGCTCCAAATTAACCAGTAAACAACCTGATACCTACAGCTCTTTCTATATCAAGGCAGAATGTGAGGACCCCTCTGTATTTATGGGGCCAGAAGTCTAGCCTGAAGGAATCTACCATAGTTGGTATAACATGAACTTCAGGAAAAACTGTCCACAAAAATATGCGTAAGCAGACTCCACCATGCAATCCCAGGGAGACATCCAGTGAGAACAGTGATAGAGTGTATAAAAATAATGGTCCAGTTTCACAAACTCAGTGTTAGTAGCTATAAATGTAGAGGCCTCAAAGTCAATGCTGACAGTGAGATCAATAAACTTTTATCTACACATGACATTTCTCGCTTTCAGGAAACGTGGCTCTCTAAACAAGAATGCAAAGATTTAAACAATATTAAGCCTAACTACAGCAGGGCCGCCGAGAGGGCGGGGAAGCCGGGTTAAATCCCCGGGGCCCGGAAAAAGGGAGGGAGGATAAAATCAAAGTATTAATAAAACAATTGATTAATAACAGAGGAAATAATTATAATGATGAATACATTTTAGAGAGATTATCATACTGTATGTTTTGAATAGTGACTTGGACATATAATCAGTTTGCATGTACACAAAAAACATTCATAATAAAATACTGAGTAAACAGGGGGGTCCATATACCAATCCTTCCCCGGGGCAGCTCTCGCCGGCCCTGACTACAGGGGAATAGCTAACTCACCCAATGATGATGAAGTTATTACTGTGGGCAGACAGAATAGGAAGGAAGGTGTAGCTATAATGTGGCACTTACAGCTAGATAGGTTTATAGAGCCCATTAGTTATGAATATGAGTGGGTTGTAACGATAAAACTAACTAGTGACAACAAAATACTGTATATATTCAATGTTTATATGTCTTATGAGTGGGCTGAAAATGAGGAGGTATTTTTAGATAGACTTTGTAAACTAAATATACTGCTAGAGGAGCTGGACTCTTCATGTGTTGTAGTGGTTGGTGATTTTAACAGCAATATCACTAAACCTGGTTCGGATTTTGCTAAGCTTCTTATCAATTACTGTGAAGCATGCAACTGCAAACTTGCCAGTAAATTGCTACTCCCTAGTGACTCATTTACATATGTTAGTGATGCCTGGGGGATTCACTCGTGGGTAGACCAATGTACAGCCTCCCACGATGGTTATAATATAATTAATAGCATGCCATACTTTTATGATGTATTTGAATCTGATCATATCCCATTTGTAGTAGGGCTTGATTGTATGGTAGCACCTGACTTAGACAATTGGTCAAATCTTAGTCACTCTGAGGTAGATTACTATACAATGCAGACTGATGCACTACTAAGGCTTGTGAGGATTCCTGCAGAAGCTTTGGCTTGTAGGAATCCCTCCTGTGATCATGTGAAACATATAGATCTCTTAAATAAGTATTACGGTGAGCTTGAACATGCCATTAAGGCTGCGAGTGGAAGTAGCTTTAAGAAGAAAAAATGGGGAAAAGTAAATGTCAATCCAGGGTGGGCAGAATACTGTGCTGATTTGTATGATGTAGCAAAAAATGTATTCGTGGAATGCGTTGCTATGGGGAAACCTAGGCAGGGGGAACTCTTCCAACTGAAAAATAGAACTCGTGCTAGATTCAAGGGTGCTCTTAGATTTATAAGGAAAGAGAGAGAATCTTCGAAGAGAATCTCTAGCCAGAAAATGAGGCAATAGCAATACTTCCATTACGGAATTCTGGGAGGAGGTTAATAAAATTAACAAGAGTAATCTTACCTTGCCAAGTGTAATAGAGGGTGTACATGCTAAAACATTGCAGAACTGTGGAAAAATCATCGTGAAACCCTATTTAATTGTCTCGGGGGGATAGACTAAATATATGCCTAAATGTAGAACGCTCTGAGGAGCTATACTAATCAATGACTCAGAAATCTGGCAGGCTATTCATAAGTTAGATGATAGCAAAAGTTGTGGCCTAGATGGCATACAAGCATAACATTTAAAATGTTGTAGCTGTAGTGCCAGTTTTATGTTTACTACCCGTAACCTACCTACCAGCCAAATGTTAATCCGGAATAATATATATAATTTCATTACTAGGGTCCAAAATAGCTCTAATGTGTTATTGTGCAATGTCCTCAGATACTGTGTACCTCTCACCTATATGGCAGTCTTGGTTCAGACAACTGCTGGTTTACAATACCTTATTTTTGTAATGTAGTAAACATTATATATGCATATTAAGTTGTGTTATAATAAGATTGTATTTGTATGTTGGGTTAAATGGCTATGTTGGCCTTATTTTTGTATTACGTTCAGTGTATAATATGTAAGATTGTACTTGTATGTTAGGTTAAGTGGCTATGGATTGTGAATGACCCACAACAAAGATATTTTGGTTGTCGTATAATTCATAGTTTAAGTGTTTTCACAAAATCATATCCGAACTCAGCTTCCCATAATTCATCAGCATTTTTATTAAACCCTTTTTTTTCATAATTTCTCTGATTTTTTCATCAAGCTACAATTATTTTCTCTTACGTATACAAATTATTTTTTTCAGTTAATGATGTCTCATGTAATAATATACATAAAATTGTCAGATAATTAATTAAACAGTATGCTAGGTTAAGTGGCTATGTTGGCCTTATTTTTGTATTAAGTTCAGTGTATACGTAAGATTGTACTTGTATGTTAGATTAAGTGGCTATGGATTGTGAATGATCCGCAATAAAGATTTTTTTTTTTGTTTTTGTTATAACAACTATACACTCTAACCATAATGTCATGCATATATTCACAAACTTGTCTCCCCGCGAATGTAAGCAAGACCCATAAATAACTGTCTGGGAAAAAGAATTAGAAAATCTAGAACCAGAAGAATGCTGGAGTAGAATACGATGCTGCTATCAGCATTATACAGGCGCACACACCAAAGGAAAATTATGTTGCAAAGAAGCGCCTGACAAAAGAACATAGATACAGAAGGACACTTATGAGAAACATAACAAAGCTATCTAAACGACTGACAAAGCAATTAAGTGATACAAAAGGTAGTAACATCCAGAAACGGATACTGTTAGAACTTAAAACAAAGGAGTCGACTGTAAGAGAGAATATTGAAAATGAACACAAAGCTATCAGCACCATAAAAGAAAATAGCAAATTCTTCTTTCGCTTTGCTAAACGCAAAGCAGTAATTAAAAGTATTGGCCCATTGCTTGCTAAAGATGGAATAACTCTTGCATCTAATGCACAGGAAATGGCTAACATGCTACACTCTCAATATGTTTTAAGCTGGAGTACCCCTGTACATTAGCGGATCTAGGATTTTCGAAATGGGTGGGGGGAGGATCTTTACATATGTAAAAATTGGGCCAAAATATTATATATAAATATAATTACATACACTGGAATTAAAAATACATATGTTAACTTTATGTTAATGTTGGAAAGTATATCTTTCACCACTAATTCGTCGAATATCAGTTAGATAGTGAAAAATATACTTTCCAACAAGATTAGGCCCTGCTCACAGAGCACGCCAAACTGTCACATTCTTTGACAACGAAACACCGGATTTTATCGAACCCAATATGTGGCCGGCTAGTAGCCCCGATCTTTCACCACTAGATTATGATGTTTGGGAAGCCCTGAAGTCCAAAGTTTACATCCCTGGTGCCAATATAAGAGACATCGATGAACCACGCGAGAGAAAGGAAAGAGTAGGGGGTTAAGAGAAGAGAATAAGGGGTTAAGTCAGTAGCAACACCAATCACTCGTGGGTTAACGAAAAAGAGAAAAAAGACTCACCATCATCATCCACCAGCCACTGCCGACAAGTCAGAAAAATAGTCGGAGAGAATAGGAAAGGGGTGAAAGATGAAAAGAAGATAAGAACGCTTACAAACCATGCAAACACAGTCTTAACTCACAGTCATACCATACAAACTACAGACATGCAAGTAAAGAGAGTTACAGACATGCAAGTAAAGTGTGTTACAGACATGCAAGTAAAGAGTGTTACAGACATGCAAGTAAAGAGAGGATAGGTAAAGTTAAACAAAAAGTGGGTTAGTTTACTTTACGAACTACACTAAGTTCGTGTTAGTCTAATTTTTTATTTTTATTGCTGGCATCACACGCTGGCTTGTCACAAGCTGGCATTAATCGTCAACAGACTCATCCTCGACCCCCCCCCCCCCCCCCCCAGAGCTCCTGTTACTAATTGTTTTTTTATTTTAAACAACGTTAATATTTTTAAAATGCCTAGAGTGAACGACTGACGCGGGAAGATTATTCCATTTATCAATTACTGTACTTTAAACGTAAAGAAGTTTTTAGCGAGTATTTAGCGTTATTACGAGTATTGCTATTATCGAAAGTGAACAATGTCAAAATTTACGTTATCGATGTTATTAGCGATTTTGAAAACTTCAATAAACTCCCCCCTTAATCTCCTAGTTTTGAGTGAATACAGGTCTAACTCTTTAATCCTATCTTCATAAGGCTTGTTGCGCAATGACGGAATCAGTTTCGTGGTACGACGCTGAACCCTTTCTAACCTATCAATATCCTCGCGCAAATACGGGCACCAAAACTGAACGGCATATTCTAAATGAGGCCTGACTAGGGACTTGTAAAGGGGCAATATAATATCCTTCGATTTAAATTCGAAATTACGCGTAGTAGTATAGCCGCAAAAGGGGAGTGCAAGAATGTTGCAAGTGATTACGTAATGTTGCAAAGGGGGGTGGGGGGGTGTTGCAAGGGGGGTGCAAAAAAAAAGAAGAGTACTGGCCTTTGTTGCCAACCGGGGTTGCAAGGGGCATGCAACTTGGAGGCGGAGTTCTCCCCCAAGCTATTCCCCCCAAAGGGCCAGAAAGGAGAGAAAGGAGGAGAGGTGTCCACCTGGCAGGAGCCAAGTGCATATTAAGACTTCAGCCGAGTAGGCGTTGTTTTATAGGCTCCTAATCAGCCAGTTGGCTGAGCCAAGTGGGGGAGGGGTACACCTGAAGGAGAGAGAGAGAGTAGTTGCCTTTGATTGCAAGGCATGCAACTTGGAGGCGGAGTTCTCCCCCAAGCTATTTTCGTTTACCTAACCTAAGAGGCCTCAAAGGGGTTTTCCCAAAGGGCCAGAAAGAGATAGGACCAGAGGTCCTTGCTCGGCTGGGAGCCGAGCTTGTAATGACTCCGTCAGTCGTCTCTCGGTCTTTTATAAACCTCTATTCTGGCTGAGTTGCCAGATAGCGCCATGTATTCAGTTGCCAGATAGCAATATTTAAAACCATATATTAATCATCCATTTAAATAGTGTACCACAATATATATTTATATGACGGTAGTTAATCGATGAATCCAATTAAATTCTGTTTATTAAATAAATAATTTTTACACACTTAATTTTTATTATAATATTTAAGTCACGAATATCAGTGGGAAAACGAACGGAAAAGAAAATTGCGAAACAATTCAAAACATACGATCGTCATTCCCCCACCCATCTGCGATTGTATATATAATAAACTAATGAACCACTCGCGTGCACAAACCATATAAAATACCACAATATATTTATATAGTTAATCAATTGGAAGATTCAACCATATAAAATACCACAATATATTTATATAGTTATTCAATTGGAAGATTCAGCCATATAAAATACCACAATATATTTATAGTTATTCAATTGGAAGATTCATTTAAAGTTGAAATTAGCCACAACTCGTGCACACACACACACACACACACACACACGAGGAAAGGCAGAAACTAGGTCATTCGAATCGTCTCCCAAGAGACCTTTTTGGTCGAGGGTTAATCCTTCTACCAAACTATTCGAGCAAAAACCACCGCTCACTCCATTTCTTATTATTATCATTATTATTATTTCTACAATGAAAATATTTTATATTTACGCGTAATTTGTATGAATAACACAACTAGCTCGAATTGTAACAACGGGTAAAGTTTTCACTCCACCTTAGACTCAGTTTAATGTGGAAACCGAACGCTCTTTTAAAAATATAATTAGAGGAACTTTCACGAGTGGTTATTTATTCAATATAAGAAGTTAATCATTAAGCATTGTTTTTCCTTTCACGAGGAAAGGATTTCTGTAAGTGTCTATAATTCGATTTTATATATATATATATATATATATATATATATATATATATATATATATATATATAGAGGGTCGTTGCTTACTCTTCCATATTTCAACATAACAGGATTATTGAACCGGATTTAAAATAACAGGATCATTTGATCCGAGACAGTAGTATGACCGAAAAGCATGCATGATTTTCTCTTTAGTAATAACAACAACTAGCTCGAATTGTAACAACGGGTAAAGTTTTCACTCCACCTTGGACCCACAGTTTAATGTGGAAACCGAATGCTCTTTTAAAAATATAATTAGAGGAACTTTCACGAGTGGTTATTTATTCAATATAAGAAGTTAATCATTAAGCATTGTTTTTCCTTTCACGAGGAAAGGATTTCTGTAAGTGTCTATAATTCGATTTTATATATATATATATATAATATATATATATATATATATATTATATGGAGGGTCGTTGCTTACTCCTCCACATTTCAACATAATAGGATTATTGAACCGGATTTAAAATAACAGGATCATTTGATCCAAGACAGTAGTATGACCGAAAAGCATGCATGATTTTCTCTTTAGTAATAATAACAACTAGCTCGAATTGTAACAACGGGTAAAGTTTTCACTCCACCTTAGACCCACAGTTTAACGTCGATTCAGAAATACATCGCGTCAGGGAATGACCGCTCACTATTTCATCGAGATAATTAAAGCTCATATACAGGACCTGCATTGTCTATAAGATCTGCGGGAAACTCTGAGTAAATGGAAATATTATTATTTTCTCGAAAACTATGGGCGATAGAAAAATTCTGAAACCGGAATCAGCATCAAAAGTTCTATAAGGAAAGGAGGAGAGAAAGGGGGAGAGGTGTTCACCTGGCAGGAGCCAAGTGCATATTAAGACCAGCCGAGTAGGCGTGTTTTATATCGAATTATAGACACTTACAGAAATCCTTTCCTCGTGAAAGGAAAAACAATGCTTAATGATTAACTTCTTATATTGAATAAATAACCACTCGTGAAAGTTCCTCTAATTATATTTTTAAAAGAGCATTCGGTTTCCACATTAAACTGTGGGTCCAAGGTGGAGTGAAAACTTTACCCGTTGTTACAATTCGAGCTAGTTGTTATTATTACTAAAGAGAAAATCATGCATGCTTTTCGGTCATACTACTGTCTCGGATCAAATGATCCTGTTATTTTTAAATCCGGTTCAATAATCCTGTTATGTTGAAATGTGGAAGAGTAAGCAACGACCCTCCATATGTATATATATATATATAAAATCGAATTATAGACACTTACAGAAATCCTTTCCTCGTGAAAGGAAAAACAATGCTTAATGATTAACTTCTTATATTGAATAAATAACCACTCACTCGTGAAAGTTCCTCTAATTATATTTTTTAAAGAGCGTTCGGTTTCCACATTAAACTGTGGGTCTAAGGTGGAGTGAAAACTTTACCCGTTGTTACAATTCGAGCTAGTTGTTATTATTCATACAAATTACGCGTAATATAAAATATTTTCATTGTAGAAATAATAATGATAATAATAAGAAATGGAGTGAGCGGTGGTTTTTCCTCGAATAGTTTGGTAGAAGGATTAACCCTCGACCAAAAAGGTCTCTAGGGAGACGATTCGAATTGACCTAGTTTCTGCCTTTCCTCGTGTGCGTGTGTGTGTGTGTGTGTGTGTGTGTGTGTGTGTGTGTACGAGCTGTACAGAAGTGTGTACGGAGTAGGAAAAAAAGATGTTGAAAGATTTTTGAGGGAGTAGGACGCTTATACGCTTCATAAGCCTGAGAAAAAGGTTTAAAACAGCCAAGACAACGGCTTTCTCGATTGATTCTATTTGGCAAGCAGATTTAACAGACATGCAAAGATATTCTGTGTATAACAATGGTTACCGCTACATTCTATTCATAATAGACGTATTCTCTAGATATCTGTGGCTAGTTCCTCTGAAAAATAAATCACCTGAAACAGTTGCTAAAGCCACCAAAACGCTGATGTTAAAAGAAAACAGGGTTCCTGGCTATTTTTGTACGGATATGGGGAAGGAATTTATAGGCCGTGCTTTTCAGAACATGTTGACAGAGTTCAATATCAGCTATTACACAACCAATTCTATACATAAGGCTTCTTTAGCTGAAAGAGTTCAGCGCACCATAAAGGAACGCATGCACCGTTATTTTACACATAAAAACACACAGATTTCTAGACATTCTGGAATCATTGGCATCATCCTACAACCGCTCACACCATCGCACGATTGGGACAACACCTAACGAAGTTTTAGAAAGAGGTACGCTCCCGAGAAGAGATGGATCACCACTACCACACTCGGTGCGCTTCAAAATCAATGATTATGTAAGGCTGTCGCGTTCGGGGAATAAATTCGCAAAGGGTTTTGAGCAAGGATGGACACGCGAAATTTTTAAAGTTAGGGCTATGAGACCTAAAGGTGAGATAATGTATTACATTGAAGATTTGAATGGGGAAGAAATTTCAGGAGGTTTTTACCGCGAGGAATTGCAGAAAGTTGCGTTTAATTTAGGAAAAAATGTGTTTAAAATTGAGAAAATTTTAGGAAGCAAAGGTTCAGGAAAGAGAAAAATGTACCTGGTGAAATGGCTAGGGTACCCAGAAAGCTTCAACACCTATATAAAAGCTGATGCAATAATGAAGCTTAAATAGTATGCAACATGGCTCCTAACCATTTCTACGTCACACTCCCGTCCTCCTCGTCCCTGTCTGTACACCCTAACAACACACTAGCCAACTTTGTAACAGAGCTCCACAAGTACATTGAATTGGGTCGTGATTCGTATGAGGTGGGGATATGCGAAATTCATCTGGACACCATCTTTTTAAATATTGAACATAAAGAAACCGTTTTTACGATTCTTAGAGACATTGACGTGTGAAAAAGCTGGGGTAGCTATGGATGAAACTATGCGTATCGCTCGGACTAAGGTTGCACGGTATTACAGTACAGAAGTAAGACTAGGACCGGGTCAATATGGTTCGGCCGAGGATGTTGTGAGAGGCTTAAACCTAAGTTTAAGAAACTCAAACCTTACAAATGATTTAGTATACGAAATCGTAAACAACCCTGCACATACACTAATCCTAAAATCAAAGACTAACAGACGTATTAAAGACCATAGAAAGTTCCAAATTCTAACCAATGGCCGATATAGCGCAGTCTTCCAAAGAGAACATTTCACGAGACACAGCATGACTTGTCCAGATTAATGTATCAATTGAAGATGGAGAAATTGGCTGAAAGGTCCCCAGACATGTGCTATATTTACAGTAATATAGTGGAGCACCAGTTTGTTGGGGATACCCAGGCGCGCCTGCTGCGCATTGCTCACATCCCCAACCATAGAGGAAGGAGTTTGAGTATTACATATGACAGACCCCATTATGTGAATGTCGCAACTAATTTAATAACCAATATCTCAATATATATAAGAACGATTGAGGGTGAAAACTTCCCATTCGGTAACGGGAGCTTAACAGTGAAGCTACACTTTCGACGCACTGAGTTATAATGGATAGAAAGCCTTTCACCGTCTATCGAGGGGTGAGATACCAGCGCGGTAGTGGACTTGGATCCATTTTTTCATCCATACTACGTACGGCTGTTCCTTTGCTGAAGAGGGGGGCCAGATACCTCAGAAGGAAAGCGCTACAATCAGGTATTAACACTGCAGAAGACATATTGGCCGGGGCTAATCCTAAAGCAGCTCTAAAAAAACATTTAAAGCGTACACGGGACGAAATCATCAAAGATGCAAAGAGAAAAATGCGTGGTGGCGGGAAGAAGAGGGCTGCCCGGAAGAAGAAGGGGTCACGTGGTATTAAACGTAAAAGGTCATCAAAAAAAGTGCTGTAAGCGAATGAAACCTATGGTTGACCACTTTTTTGACTGATATAAGCTAAGGACATTGATCTTATGAATCATAGTTTGTTTACCACTTGTCGAGAGAGGAGCCACTATTTCGCCATGGCACGCTTCATCCACCTATGTAGTTCACAATGCTGTAAATCGGAGCTGTCCCTTTTTGAGCTGCCTCCAACCCAAGTTTCTATTGAGCACAGTGACTATTACAATTAACCCTTTAAACACAATTAGTTCCCCGAGTGCACCTATAGAATTCGTGATACCCAGCTCAGGCCCTTACTTTTTTGATCCAAGCTGTGTGCACATGTACGCTAAGCTACGTATAGCCCATTCTGATGGAACGGTCTGCGATGACAAATATGCTGTATACCCTGAAACAAACTTTCTGCACTCCATATTCAACCAGTGTGACGTATATTTAAATCAGACCAACATATCGGCAGGCACGGGGTACTATCATCTACGAGCTTATCTGGAAAATGTCCTCAACTTTTCCAAAGAAGCGAAGGCTACCTTTTTAAGTGCCAAGGGATATTATCAAACTAAAGATGAAAATAGTATAAAGGACAAATTTAAAAATTCTAAAAAGAAAATATACGTGTTTTTTGGACGCTTGCACACAGATTTCACTTTCCAGAAGTTGCTTGTCAACGGGGTGGATATGAAAATAAAGCTCACCCGCACGAGTCCTGAGATCTGCTTAAATCTGGATGCTGATCAAGAAGAGGGTGCAAAGCCCGTTGTGGTTCACATTATGGACACATACCTCCGCGTACGGCGAGTGAAATTAAGTTCACCAAAACAACTAGAAATTGAGAAAAATTTACCAAACGCTACAGTGAAATATCCTATTAACAGAGTGCAAATCAAACTATATACGGTTCCTGCAGGGTTGGCATCGAAGCAGATAGAAAACATTGCCCTGGGAAATCTTCCTAAAAGGATATTAATCGGTATGCAGGACCATGCTTAGGTGAATGGAAAATATAAAAAGAGTGCCTTTAAATTCGAGAATTTCGGACTTAAAAATATAACTATACGTTAATGGCACTGCTTTGGGTGGAACAATGGGTACGGACTATTCATCAGACGCTGTGTTACCTCTTTGTGCCAGAGCCTATAGTAATCTGACCCATATTGCAGGTGATTGTGATGAGCTTGGTAATGGGGTAACGCAGGAAGAATTCATTGATAAATTTAACCTTTATCCGTTTGACATTACACCTGACTTATCTGCTAGCGTAAATACCCATTTAACCCCACAGCAGAGCGGAAACATCTCAGTGCGGCTGGAATTCGCCAAGCCTATAGACGCTCCTATTAGTGTACTAGTATATCTCGAATCGCAAGCCCTAATAGAAGTAGATAGATTTAGGAGCGTTATCACTGACTTTTAAAATGGATGCTAATACACTTCAGAAAGTAATGGAACGAGTCACACGTTCCAAATTTATCGGTGTGTTTGCGAAACATTGAGTTTGCCAAGTACGCGAGAATGCGGTAGTCGAACACAGATGTCATCGGTAATGAAGGGATTCATTGGATCGCTGTCTATTTTAAAAATAGACAGCGCCTGTACTATTTTGATTTACTCGGTACTCAACCCTGGAGTGACCCTATTATTGTAAAATTTCTCGCTCAGTTACATATTCTCGAAGTTGAATGGAACCCATTTCGTATACAAGGATATTTTAGTAATGTTTGCGGAATGTACTGCGTCTCATTTCTCACGCATATGTCATGTGATAAAGAATTTATAAATTTTTTAAATTTATTTGACCCGTGTCACACTCGCCGAAACGATGAAATGGTATGCAGACAGATAAAAATCCGTTTTCCAATTGTACGTACTCGTTGTATAGTATAATGTTTTTGTTCGTATATTTGTAACGGTATATTCTGTAGTTGGTTATTGTACTGATTTCTTTCATTTAATAAATTTATGAAAATATATTGTCTTCTTATCCCAAAAAGATCGAAAAACACTTACATTATTTCGGTGTGACATTGCTGACTGATCAGTATATCCTCCGTATTCATGACACGAGATTCTTCAAAAGATTGTATAACACGTGTCAAATCCTCATCGGACCTTAAAGGAATAATGTTCATTCTTTTAAAACATATACAGAGTATACAGACAGATCCCCATTATGTGAAGATATCTTTGGTTCATTTAAGAGGAATAACATTGATTGCCATAAAAAATTTCGATTTTAGCATAATGGCGATAAGAGGTAAAACCAAATAACATTGATTGCCATAAAAAATTTCGATTTTTTGGCGAGTATCTAAATGAAGTATTTGACGAGATACTACAACCCTCCATATATATATATATATAAAATCGAATTATAGACACTTACATTTCTATGGTAGTCCCTTGCGTCGGATTGTAAGGAGCGTCACTGCAAATATCTTCAACGGTTTGCGTTGGAAATAATTCATCACGGTCAATCGCGTTAAAAAGATTAATTGCAGTTAATGCTGCAGTGTCACTTTCTTCATACAAATCCGGGGAGACGTACAGGTCCATGGTGGAGGGAATGATTATTCACTGACGCGAAAATAGCTACTGTTACTCCAAACTGAAAAATATCCCCTTTTATATGCACAATCGCCAAGCTCCGCCCCAAAAGACCAGATGTTCGTAGTGATTGGCTGCCGGTGTAGCTGGGTGGAGCTATAACGTGTACCAATCCGCTATAACGGGGCCGGACGACTAATGACATCTTTATATTTTCTCAAAGAAATATATCCTAATTATATTTTTAAAAAAGCATTCGGTTTCCGCGTTAAACTATGGGTCTAAGGTGGAGTGAAAACTTTACCCGCTGTTACAATTCGAGCTAGTTGTTATTATTACTAAAGAGAAAATCATGCATGCTTTTCGGTCATACTACTGTCTAGGATCAAATGATCCTGTTATTTTAAATCCGGTTCAATAATCCTGTTATGTTGAAATGTGGAAGAGTAAGCAACGACCCTCCATATATATATATATATATATATATATATATATATATATAATCGAATTATAGACACTTACAGAAATCCTTTCCTCGTGAAAGGAAAAACAATGCTTAATGATTAACTTCTTATATTGAATAAATAACCACTCACTCGTGAAAGTTCCTCTAATTATATTTTTAAAATATTTTCATTGTAGAAATAATAATAATAATAATAATAAAATGGAGTGAGCGGTGGTTTTTGCTCGAATAGTTTGGTAGAAGGATTAACCCTCGACCAAAAAGGTCTCTAGGGAGACGATTCGAATTGACCTAGTTTCTGCCTTTCCTCGTGTGTGTGTGTGTGTGTGTGTGTGTGTGTGTGTGAGTTGATCATATACAAACCCAGATGGGGAATGTACGAGCATTCTTTATGGTTTTAATTCGGCGAAATTCAATTTATATATATATATATATATATATATAAGGGTTGACAAATACACGATTATTGTGATTCTTTCTATATATATATATATATATATATATATATATATATATATATATATATATATATATATATAAACAAATGTGGGATTGGGTCGGGGTAATACGAGCATTAAATCTATTGGAGAAAATATAAAGATGTCATTAGTCGTCCGGCCCCGTTATAGCGGATTGTTTTGGCTAATTTCAACTTTAAATGAATCTTCCAATTGATTAACTATATAAATATATTGTGGTATTTTATATGGTTGAATCTTCCAATTGAATAACTATATAAATATATTGTGGTATTTTATATGGTTGAATCTTCCAATTGATTAACTATATAAATATATTGTGGTATTTTATATGGTTTGTGCACACGAGTATACACAGATGGGTGGGGGAATGACGATCGTATGTTTTGAATTGTTTCGCAAATTTTCTTTTCCGTTCGTTTTTCCCACTGATATTCGTGACTTAATTATTTATAATAAAAATTAAGTGTGTAAAAATTACTTATTTAATAAACAGGATTTAATTGGATTCATCGATTAACTACCATCATATATTGTGGTACACTATTTAAATGGATGATTAATATATGGTTTTAAATATTGCTATCTGGAATACATGGCGCTATCTGGCAACTCAGCCAGAATAGAGGTTTATAAAAGACCGAGAAGCTGATGACGGAGTCATTACAAGCTCGGCTCCCAGCCGAGCAAGGACCTCTGGTCCTTTCTCTTTCTGGCCCTTTGGGAAAACCCCTTAGAGGCCTCTTAGGTTAGGTAAACGAAAATAGCTTGGGGGAGAACTCCGCCTCCAAGTTGCATGCCTTGCAATCAAAGGTAACTACTCTCTCTCTCTCTCTCTCTCTCTCTCTCTCTCTCTCTCTCTCTCTCTCTCTCTCTCTCTCTCTCTCTCTCTCTCTCTCTCTCTCTCTCCTTCAAGTGTACCCCCTCCCCCCCTTGGCTCAGCCAACTGGCTGATTAGGAGCCTATAAAACAACGCCTACCCGGCTGGTCTTAATATGCACTTGGCTCCTGCCAGGTGACCACCACCTCCTTTCTCTCCTTTCTGGCCCTTTGGGGGGAATAGCTTGGGGGAGAACGCCGCCTCCAAGTTTTCCTTGTTGCACCTGCAGCATCCCCCCTTTGGGGTATTTTTTTTTGCAACACCCACTTGCAATACCCCCACCCCCTCTGCAACAACCCCCACCCCTTGCAACCCCCACCCCTTTGCAACATTACGTAATCACTTGCAACATTCTTGCACTCTCCCCTTTTTCGGCTATACTACTACGCGCTATGAAGCCAAACATCCTATTAGCTTTTGCGCAAGACTCCAGGCACTGGTTCCTAACCTTTAAATCCTTAGATACGCGTACGCCTAAATCTACTTCCTCGTCAACGCTCGCTAACTCTCTACCATCCATCGTGTATGTGTAATTATTGTTACGAGAACCTATATGCAAAACTTTACATTTGTCTACGTTAAATTGCATCTGCCACTTATCCGTCCACTCCATAATCCTATTTACATCGTCTTGGAGCCTATTTCTATCGTCCTCGTTAACAACCTCACCGCCTATTTCAGTACTGTCCGCGAATTTTGACACGTTACTAGTCAATCCTACATCTATGTCGTTAATGTAAATTTCGAATAGCAATGGGCCGAACACTGAACCCTGTGGGACACCGCTACCTACATCCAACCACCCCGATTCACTACCATTAACAACGACCCTGTCTCCTAGCATGAAGCCATTCCTCTAACCAGTTAGCTACCTGACCGCGTATACCGTGCGCTTTAACCTTCGCAATTAATCTTCTATGCGGAACTGTATCGAACGCTTTTTTAAAATCTAAATAACGTCAGCCGCTCTATGCCTATCGTATCGTATTGATCACTGGCGTCCACGTTTGGAGGCCTGCGTTGAGCAGAAAGGGGGACACATCGAGCAACTTCTCAATTAAGATGAACAATATGCTAAAGTAAGCATCTATGAAGTTTGGGAGCTCTAGTCCCCTTACTGTTTTTAATATGACAGTTTACCTCTAGGGGGTCACTTTCTTTTTGCCCACCTGTATACATACATATAATATATATATATATATAACGTAAAGAACGACGCTTGTATAGGAGATATTCCGCGCAAGACGAGAGAGAACGAAACAAATGAAAAAATGAGGTAACCACCCGGGAATCGAACCCGGGATCTTCCGATTGCCGGTCAGATGCGATACCATTACACAATGGGCCTCACTCTTCCAAATGCCGTAATTCTTCTACATACTCATTTTTTCATTTGTTTCGTTCTCTCTCCCTCGTCTTGCGCGGAATATCTCCTATACAAGCGTCGTTCTTTACGTTATTTATACTGCGTGTTCTTTGCAGTTGAATGTATATTAGGGCGGCTCGTTTTTACACTTTTTTCGATATTTGATTTGGGGTAGTGCGGAAAAGTTGCGATTTGGAGAGAAAATAAAGTGTGTAAAATTTTTTTGATCTACGTCAATACCTTCCGGTGGCGGCGAGTCCTTAAAAATCGAAAAATAGGCCTAAAAACACAAATTTTATATAATTTTATATAATTTTTATATAATGTTCATTGTTCAATGACTGCTATTAATTTATTCAAGCCTATAATAGTGTTCTCAGGGTTGTTTGCACAGAAATATACCGGAATTAACATTTGTATAACATCTTGTTAAAACTTGCTTTAAATCAATATTTTGGATATTTTAACGGCTAAGACGCCACCGGAAGTTATTAACAGATTGTGCTGAAATTGTTATTGTTTATTTTGTAAGTCTTTAAAACCATTTTCCAATCTACCCCATTAGGCCTATTTTTCGATTTTTAAGGACTCGCCGCCACCGGAAGGTATTGACGTAGATAAAAAAAAATTTACACACTATTTTCTCTCCAAATCGCAACTTTTCCGCACTACCCCCAATCAAATATCGAAAAAAGTGTAAAAACGAGCCGCCCTAATGTATATAATGTTACGGCATGCAGGAAGTGCCCCCTTGGGGCATTGGTTTCTGCGAGTATGTAGAAGAATTACGGCATTTGGAAGAGGCCCATTGTGTAATGGTATCGCATCTGACCGGCAATCGGAAGATCCCGGGTTCGATTCCCGGGTGGTTACCTCATTTTTTCATTTGTTTCGTTCTCTCTCTCTCGTCTTGCGCGGAATATCTCCTATACAAGCGTCGTTCTTTACGTTATTTATACTGAGTGTTCTTTGCAGTGTATATATATATATATATATACTCAGGAGTCAATTACGGACGAAATCGGTTGTGATAAGAACCTCGTAGCCTCAGCGACACCATGCAGAGTGCCGCACATACATCGTCTCCAGCATCAAGTAGCAAGAGTGTGCCATCTCATATTAACAAAAACCGGGAAAGAAAACTAGATCAATCGGACTACGTGCTTTCTTTAGCATGGGAACGACTGAGGTCGTCTCTACCAGAAGATCGGTTCGATAGTGCAGGAAAGAATATTGCTGCCAAATTGCGAGCTCTTCCAAGGGAGCAGTGTATTATGCGGAGAAACTAATAAATGATGTACTTTTCGAAGGGAACTCGGAAATCTGAACAGGAACAGCCTTTTTTCTGCTCAGCCAACCACCTCATTACCCCACAATGCAATTATACCTCATAATAATTGGGAGACACCTGCTGAATATTTTGCCAATTTGAATGCACTTCGCTATTACTTTTAAATATACATTGCGTTCGCACTTATTAAACAGATTACATTTTCTCCAATGTTTTCAAAAGTTTTTCCCCGATTTCAATGAAATTTGTAGCAAATAATCACTATATATAGCAGCATTGATGGTATTCATTTCGATAAAATATTTTCATAATTAAAATAATTCTCTCATTTTATTGAAAAATATGTAAAATATTGTGTTCCGAATTATTTATTAAGCAAGTATTCTATTTACCGATCTAAATGGTGAAAATGGATAAGAAGGAGGATTTAACACTAAATGAGAAAAGAAAAATAATCAAGTTACTCGCTGAAAATATAAAATCTATTGAAATTGCGAAGCAGTTTGGCAGAGCTTATCGAACTGTAAACAAGTTTGCAGCGGAGGGTACCAAACTGAGGCAGCGAAGTGATAAAGGAGCAATAAGAAAAGTGACAAGGCGGCAGATATCTGTAATCAAGCGCAAACTGCAAAGCATCCATTGTCCTTAAGTGAAGAGGTTTTTGAGCAGGCTGGCATACATAACGTACCATCATCATCTCGATGTGGAATCCTCCAAACAATTGGCAAGACGTGTAAGCATCCATTGTCCTTAAGTAAAGAGGTTTTTGAGCAGGCTGGCATACATAATGCACCAAGAACATCTCGATGTGGAATCCTCCAAACAATTGGCAAGACGTGTAAACCTACGATTCAGTCACCATTAACACCCAGGTACAAGAAGCAGCGTGTTGAATGGGCGCGTCAGTACGTGAAAACAGATTTTAATACTGTATTGTTAACCGATGAATGAAGAGCAACCCTTGAGGGATCTGATGGTTGGTCAAGAAGATGGATTGCTAAGGGTCAATCTCTACCATGGAATGAGGTTTTCTTAAGAAGTTTGTGTAAGACTGGGCATTCATTTTTACACCATCAGGCACTCTGTATGGGACAGCTACTTCATTGCCTATCAATCCTGCCCAAAACATGACACTACCTCCACCTTGTTGGCGTCTTAATCTCGATGGTAGAAATTGGCTCTCAGCAATCCATATTCTTGACCAAACATCAAGTCCCTCAAGGGTTGCTTTTCATTATCGGTGGACAATACAGTATTAAAATCTGTTTTCACGTACTGACGCGCCCATTCAACACGCTGCTTCTTGTACCTGGGTTAATGGTGACTGAATCGTAGGTTTACACGTCTTGCCAATTGTTTGGAGGATTCCACATCGAGATGTTCTTGGTACATTATGTATGCCAGCCTGCTCAAAAACCTCTTTACTTAAGGACAATGGATGATTTGCAGTTTGCGCTTGATTACAGATATCTGCCGCCTTGTCACTTTTCTTATAGCTCCTTTATCACTTCGCTGCCTCAGTTTGGTACCCTCCGCTACAAACTTGTTTACAGTTCGATAAGCTCTGCCAAACTGCTTCGCAATTTGAATAGATTTTATATTTTCAGCGAGTAACTTGACTTTTTCTTATCTCAGTTAATGTTAAATCCTTCTTCTTACCCATTTTCACCATTTAGATCCGTAAATAGAATACTTGCTTAATAATTCTGAACACAATATTATACATATTTTTCAATAAAATGAGATCATTATTTTAATTATAAAAATATTTTATCGAAATGAATACCATCAATGCTGCTATATATAGTGATTATTTGCTACAAATTTCATTGAAATTGGGGAAAAACTTTTGAAAACATTGGAGAAAATGTAATCTGCTTAATAAGTGCGAACGCAGTGTATGTTTATATAATAAAACTGTTTATCTCTAATAAATATAATATAGTATATAAAATAATATAATATTCATATAATATAATAATATATAATATTCACTACAAAAAGTAACATTGAATTACCTTGGAAAAAGTCGCCTTTCAATGCTGAATAAATTGCTTGACACGTTTCCGGTATGATGACACTCGGTGCTCACGGTGATAGTATGGACGAGCACTCGAGATCTTCATGACTCCTTCCTGTCGCCAAGAAACGTAAAGTTACGGTCAAACGTTCGTGTGGTGTAATTGCCTTCCTCGTACAAGTATCACGCTTCTCAATTATGAGCGAGACCAAAGATAAAAGATAGAGATACCTTTCTTCATCTTCGAAGATAATTATCAGTCACTATTTTCAACTTTTAATTCTGATAACAAATTAACATGGCTAAAACGTTCCCTTTTCAAAAGCCACTCTTTAGACCACTTCCTCTTCCTATACTTTTGTTTTATTTTTCGGCTATAGCATGCTAAAGTAATGGGCAACAACAAATCTCCATCTGTGTGTGGCATCCTCCTCCATCGACTTAAGAAAACTGATTTGAATGCACGGGCATACCTGAATAATGTAGAGGCCAGTCTAGAACCCAGTTAAAACCAAGTAAATAACTGAGCGTGTGTAGGGGCCTTAAGGCAGAAACGCTTCAAGGTAAATTCAAAGTAAATCAGTAGACCTAAACAAGTTTTGCCTCAGTCCAGTTAATGCGTTGTTCACTTTCAAAAAGGTGTGACGAAAAAGGGCGTTGTTAATACACACACACACACACACACACACACACACATATATATATATATAAATTCAGGAACTACTATTATTTGCACATTCTAAGAAAAATAATGAGCACATGTTCCATCATAGTATGTACGAACAAATAGTGTTTCCACTTATAAGGAATTTTCCAAATTCTCAGAAAATTTAGACACCCTGACGAAATGGAAAACATCAGGAAATCTAAGGAATATTGAATAAAATATTAATAATAAAAATAATCCATATGAACAATGAACACTATTCTACAATACATACTATACTATTTTGGCTATATTATAACTTTTAGCTATGCTCAGTGGCGGTTCCTCATATGGGCAATATGGGCAGCCGCACAGGGCGGCATTTGTGGAGGGGCGGCATGAGCGCCTGCAAAAACAATAAAAATAAAAATAAGAATGAATAAATAAATAAAGAAATAAATAAAAATAAAAAATAAAATAAAATAAATAATAAAATCAATGACTTTGCATCAAGGAAGGTAAGAAGAGTCAGGCTTTAGATGGCAGTTGTGCTGTGGTGCAATTTATTTTGTTTCTTGTTCAAAGTGTAGCATAATAATTACCCTCTCTTAAGTGTCTTATTCTATTTATGTGATAGAGCATTTGTACAATTTAGAAATTTGATTCTCTAGTTTATTTATGGCAGTTGTGCAATTTAATTTGTATTTTTCCTCCTGTTCATAGTATCATAATTACATTCTCTTAAGTGAGTTATTCTATTTACGTGATGAAGGATTTGTAAATTCAGAAATTTGAGTCTTTGTTTTGGTTCTGAAGTTCCAACAATTAGTCCAATAAAAAGTTATTTTGTGAAAGAGTTATGTCTGTCCTTTATTTTGGGGGGATTCGAATGTGTGTGTGTTGGAGAACAGGGGGGGGGGCGCTGAAGGTGAGGTTCGCCCAGGGCGTCATGTAAGCTAGGACCGCCACTGGCTATGCTTTAGGTGCTTTTAGGTCAAGAAATGAATCTAAATTCAAAATTCAAGGGCCTTTGAGAAGTGCAATACAGTTTTAGTAATCAATATTACGAGTTAATACTCTGGCCAATGCCATACAGTTGTATTAAATTTGGTCATATTAAAAAAAGCTGTTTAGATCAATTTAAAATTTGTAGGTAAAAATAAGGAAAAAAATAAGAAATCTCAGGAAATTCAGTGACGTGTGTGTGTGTGTGTGTGTGTGTGTGTGTGTGTGTGTGTTGTGTGTGTGTGTGTGTACTGCGGACAATGTAAACTTGAGTCGAGTCACGTAGAAAATAACCGCTCTATGTTTATGTACAATTATTTACTTACACGCTGACTCGTTTACAATTTCCTTTATTGTGGTTTGTCGCCCTATTTCATTTTATTCCTTTATTGTCGCTGATTGAGAAGTAGGTTTCTCGCTTATCCCGGTCATTCCCATTCCAATCTTGGTCCAAGAATGGGAAATCCCGAAGTGGGAATCTCGAAGGAGGCAATTTTCAAAATGATCCCGTCCCGTCTCACTATGAAGGATTCTACCACAGCCTTTTTTTTTATCTTTTCTCATGGAATTCCCACTTCAAGCATTCCTATTTTCGGACTGAGAATGAGAATGGGAATGGTACCAAGGAAGTATTAACCTTCTTGTATTTACATGGAACAGATTCTAACTCTTTATAACCTTTGAGGAACTCTAGGATCTATCACTGCCTTCAACCAAGAATGAACCCTGTCTTTTTCTTATATTCAATATGGAACATACGTGGTGCTATTAAAAATGAGGACCACAAACTGGCACAACGCTCGGGCCAACTGATGCGGCCTACTGCTCTAACTCCCAAATTATTACTACAAGCATCATCGGGTTTGAACCCCCGACCTCGGTGTCTCCACTTCGCTTATAGGGAAACGGCGTCATCCATCACCATACGGACGCCAACACGTTCGGCCGCTGTATAGTTATTTGAAGAAATAGAGGGTGGTGCAAAAGTCGCGCACCATAGAAATTTTCAGTGTTGACTCTATACATATATATTTTTTTTTTAGGTAGGGGATGGCTGCGAAATTAACAATAGACAAGAGGCCTAATTGTTAATTTCACAGCCATCTCCTACCTAATATATATATATAATTAGTGATGTAGCGGTTGTCCACAACCGCACATATTCTCAGTTCCGCAACCGCATTTATCAGTGCGGTTATTGCGATTGTTTGAGGATATCTTCTTACTAGGGTAATAATAATAATAATGATTAGGGTTGTTTAAACTCCTTCGGAACATCTAAGGTTATATGACGGAGGGGACCTACAGCTTTACGTGGGATCCGAACCACGGGTCGCACATAATCTGGACACGGAGGATGGTCTCCCATTCAACTACTACCCAGACCCAATGTAGCTTAACTTCGCTGATCAACGGGAAGCGGTGTTACGACATTGGCTACGACGCGAGGTAGCCCTCTTATTAGGGCAACCAAATGCTATAAATGCTAGTGTAATGTCTATCAATGCTATAAACGTCGCCAAATGCTGTTCCTGTCATGCGTCATGCCTTCACTCAAGGGTGCAAAAAAAGTAAAAGTTTGCTACGTCCTAATTGCGACATGTCTAGAATTACTTGGACTGGATGAATAGATGCATTATGTAATAACTTACATTTATCAAAGCTAGGTGGCTAGAAAAGCATTATTTTAATTATATTTAATAAAGCAATGATGATGTATAATTACTATTGATAAAAACAAAAAAAAATTTATTAGAAATTAGGCAACCTTCACTACCAAGTTACAAACTAAACTAAAACACCAGCTTCAGTGTCTGTTCAGACACGAGCGAGGGTGGTTGTGTTGCGCTAGCTCTCCGTCGCTACTTTTGTAACGTTACGTGCTTCAACCCATTAGTAAAGTGTTAGACTGTGGTGCAACCATCATGGAGCGATCTACGAGTGCAGTGTGGAAGTACTTCTCGAGAGTGTCAAACGATGTAGGGAAGTGTGTCATACGTAATAAGAACTATTCACGAAAGGGAAGGAGTACCACTAACTTAAAAACATCTGCGTTCAATGCACAAGGAGGAACATAATGAAGTGATATCTAGTGAAAATGAAGCTAATGAACAGTCAAAGAAGAAAAAGGAATCAAAAGTGTTTCTTACACCCCTACAGGAAATGAAGTGTGCAGTGAAAAAAAAAGACTCAGACGATTGAAAGTTGCTTCAAAAAAGTAAAAATTTGGGATGCGAATCATTCCAAATCAGAATCACTGGACTATCGCATAGCCGAAATAATGATAATGGATGACTTACCACGTTGAGGACTTAGGTTTCATGAGACTCATGGCTAAAACAGTTCCACAGTATAAAGTGAAACAGCGTCAGTTCTACACTGATCTTGTGTGCAACGATATCTATGATTTGTTTCAAAGAAAGTGTTCAAAATTCTTGAGCCTCTAAAAGATTCGAAAGTATCATTGACAACGGATGCATGGTCAGACACGTCTGTTGGAGTGTCTTTACTCTCTTTGACATGCCATGCAGTGAATTAAGACTCCAAGAGAACCAATTTGGTGCTCAGCGTAATGCCACTTGAAGATCGCCACACTGGAAAATACTTGTCAGAAAAATTTGAGCAGATGCTTCAGAAGTGGGATATTGCCCATTCATCCATTCATTGTGTGATGCACGACTCAGGAGCAAACATGACAAAAGCTTTGTTTCTCACTGGCGTCCAAAATATCGAGTGCACTGTTCATAAACAGCAACTTGTAATCAAAAGTGGATCCTCACAAAAATCTCTCAGTGACTTGTTAGCTAAACTTCGATCCATCGCTACTCATTTCAACCATTCTACGATGGCGCAGAATGAGTTAAAAAAAATTCAAAAACGCTTAGATCATGATGTCCCCATACGGTGGAACAGCACTTATCACATGATGCGGAGAACGCTGAAGTTGAAGGAGCCACTGAGTCTATATAGCGCTGCTAACTCCAAAATGCAACAACTCACTCACGTCGACTTCACTCTCTTGTCAAACTGTGTGGCTGTGCTGGAACCATTCGATGACATCACAAAAAGATTGAGTAGTTCCACCTGTTCCATATCTGAGGTTATTCCCCTCGTCGTTTCCTTGAAAAATGTGCTGCAACCTCGAAGTGGTGATTCTGAAGCTGATCGTGGAATCAAAACAATGGAGATAATGCGCACAGAGCTAGCAAGGAGATTTGATGGCCTAGAAGCAAATGACACGTATTCTTTGGCTACCTATTTGGATCCAAGGTACAAAGCAAAATTTTTTTTTTCCGCTTCATATGTCACAAAAGGTGTTCAAGGAAAATTGGGATATCTTTGTGATGAAATGGACAAGACTCAAACATCATCGGACTCGGAGACAACCAAGTGAACCACCGGCAAAGAAACCACTGATTGATTTAGGCCAGGCATCAGCTTCTACGAGTAAATCAGTAACAATAATGGACTCAATGAGTGTTCTATTGGCTTCCAGTAGTGATGACGAGACCGAAACTGAGTGAAGAAGAGACTCGCGAAAAATGATCGAGAAATATCACAAAGAGAAAAGGATTGGAGAAGATGATGCGTTGGCTTGGTGGAAGTCAAATCAAAAGAAATACACAAATTTGAGCAAACTGGCTCCCTCAAGTGTTCCTAGTGAACAATTATTTAGTGGAGCAGGGATCATCTACGATGAAAACAAGTTAAAGGCTGAAGGGGGACAAAGCTAAAAAACTTTTATTTTTGAAAAACAGTCTCCCAGCAATTCAATTTAAATAGAAGGATTAAATAGTGTGTATATATATTATAATTATATACACCACTTTCGAATGGGCGATGGTTGGGGAAAGTGGTTGGTGGGATGCAAAACGCGTTGGGTCCTCGTCCCATATCCTGGAAACACTTTTTACAGTTTAGATTATAGTTATTATATTGTAGATTGTGAAAAGTGTGGCTAAAACGCGTTATTTTATTGTGTTCTTTATTCTTAAGTAATATTACGGTGTTATAGGTCCTATAAGATACACAACCGTAACGAGCTCTATTCGTAAGCTCCGCAACCGCAGAGCTATGAAAAATGAAAACCGCTACATCACTAATATATATATATATATATATATTATAGGCAACCCTGAAAATTCCTATGGTGCGCGAATTTTGCGCCACCCTGTAGTATCATTTATTTGAGGAAAACATCAGTTTACATTTGGTGACAATTTTTAATTAATTATTCCGAATAATTTTCATATTGCGGATTTGACCTATTAGCAGGAATTTAGGCCATTGTATATTAATGTGACAAATATAGCACTCGCTTTATGCTTATCCTCCTTTTACGTCAAAGTATTTGTTCTCGTTTCGCAAAAACGAGGTACTGTATCGCCTTCAGATGCCCTTCTGGCACCGATATACTGTTGGCACGCAGTCACATTCTTTATCCCATTCGCTCTTCATTAATATCACGTTCAAATTTAAGTTTTATTCCTACTTCCGATAAATTCTTACTAAATTCTACAGTCTTTTATTTACTTATAATAATGACGTAAACATTACTTAATGGCACACATTTCTGCATAAATGTAAGGCAGTATAATTCGTCCCGAAACTGTCATCATAAAAGTATCTCCCATTGCATACGCGAAGATATTCTATCGTTTTTATATGAAGTTACACTAAATTGCGTACTTACATATACAGGGCGTCCCAAAAAAATGTATACACACTTTAAATACTTATAAAGGCAGTGTTTATTAAAATACATTTCATTTTCAAAATGTAATAGAATCTACAGACATTATTTAATTGTTTTGTCAACGCCTGTTTTCAAACTGACGTCCGTTCTGGTCCAGGCACTGCTGATAACGCGAAGCAATGGAATCGCAAACATCACGAAACATTTCGTTTGGTATTTGTGTGCATTCTCGTTCAATGGCTGCTCTCAATTCAGCGACTGTTGCAGGTTTTATAGCGTAGACTTTGTCTTTTAAATATCCCCATAAAAAAAAGTCTAGTGGTGTGAGGTCTGGTGAACGCGGAGAGTATTCTACGAAACCCCTTCGTCCAATCCACATCCACATCGTGCCAAGTACCACTCGCAATACTCCACTCTTCGGTCCGGATCATCATCATCATCTTCATTAATAGCATGGACTAATCTTGGAATGTAACTTTTCCATTGACAGCGCTTCAAAATGCGTTGGACAGACGATTCTGAAATTCCTACCTCACGACTCGCTTGCCGCACAGATTTTCTTGGACTTTGGTGATACGTTTCCAGTACTCTTTCTTGCTTTGTTGGGCTTGTCGATGTCCGTGGTCTTCCGGAACGCTTCTTGTGGACATTCTGAACAGTTCCATCGGCTTCAAACTTATCTCTAATTCGAGTGATGGTAAGTCGCGTTGGTGGATCTGTTTGAAACTCCCTCCTAAACTGTCTTTGCACTTCAACTGCGTTTTCACACTTCCAGTAGCATTTTAGAATGAATTTCCTTTGTTCAAAGCTTAGTCTGACTGCCATTATTAATTCTAATGGGTTTAACTTGGAAAGAAAGAAACATCAATTGAGCTATCAGCTGTTAAAGTGTGTATACATTTTTTTGGGACGCCCTGTATATATATTTTTTTAATAGTATTTGCATTAACGTTTGTTCATTTCTATACAATATTTTGTACTTTTGTTCAAAACCGTTTCGTTGTTTTATTGATAAGATACTCTAAAATTAATTTAAAATGACAATCTTTCCCGTTAATTAATTATTTATTATTACGACGAAATACTTCTTTGGTCTCCAATAATATTTTGAGTTAACTTTTAAAATGGTTTACAATATTAAATGCTCCTCTTTAATATTTGAAATTGTTCCCTTTTTTTATTATGACAATGTTCTCTTTGGCCGGCCGCACGCGGGATCGTCTCGCGGCTCACGACTGACGATTTGGGTCGTGACGATTTGGGTCGTGACGAGTCGAGTCGCCCGTGATTTTACATTGACAGAATGGGTGCCCCCGCACACTGCAGCGACCTCGACGCGATTTCCCAGCGGAAACGATCGCTCGATCACGATCGAGTGATCGTTTCCGTTAATACGTAGTAGTAACGTACGTATACGATAATGTAGGTATAAGTTTCCGTTAATGTATGTCTACGTTAATTTTCATAATGCGTAAGTTTTCGTTAATCGGAGTAATGCGTTTTCCCTTAATCATAAAGTTCTCTGAAAGTATGATAAGATTAAAACAGTTGAACATCTACAGAAGCTAAGGCTAACAAAGACCCTAAGATCCACTCTAAGGTTAGCCCGAGAGAAAGGAAAGAGTAGGGGGTTGAAAGAGGAGAATAAGGGGTTAAGTAAGTAGCAAACCCTATCATTCGTGAGTTAACATTCATTCAGAAAAAGAGAAAAACTCACCATCATCATCCGCCGGCCACTGCCGACAAGTCAGAAAAATAGTCGAAGAAAATAGGAAAGGGGTGAAAGATGAAAAGTAGTAAATAAGAACGCTTACAAACCATGCAAACATAGTCTTAACTCAAACACTGTCATACCATGCAAACCACAGACATATGAGAGAGAGAGAGAGAGAAAAAAAAGTAGGAAGAATATAACAAAAAGTGGGTTAGTTTACGCTACGAGCTACATCTACGTTCGTGTTAGTCTAAAAATTTTTTTTTTTTTTTGCTGGCATCACACGCTGGCATGTCACAAGCTGGCATTAATCGTCAATAGACTCATCCTCGACCACCACCCCCAGAGCTCCTGTTGCTAATTGCTTTATTATTTTAAACAACGTTAATATTTTTAAAATGCCTATCTAAACGGTTCTTAAACATATTAACGCTGGTAGAGTTCACGACAGGCGCGGGAAGATTATTCCACTTATCAATTACTTTAAACATAGTTTTTAGCGATGTTAGTAATGAAACGTGTGCCACGCAACTTAAATCCGTTATTACGAGTATTGCTATTATCGAAAGTGAACAGTTTGTCAAGATTTACGTTATCGATGTTATTAACGATTTTAAAAACTTCAATAAGCTCCCCCCTTAATCTCCTAGTTTCGAGTGAATACAAGTCTAACTCTTTAATCCTATCTTCGTAAGACTTGTTCCGCAATGACGGAATTAGTTTCGTGGCGCGACGCTGAACCCTTTCCAACCTATCAATATCCTCACGCAAATACAGGCACCAAAACTGAACGGCATATTCTAAATGAGGCCTGACTTGGGACTTGTAAAGTGGCAATATAATATTCTTCGATTTAAATTCGAAATTACGCGCTATGAAGCCTAACATCTTATTAGCTTTTGCGCAAGACTCCAGGCACTGGTTCCTGACTTTTAAATCTTTAGATACGCGTACGCCTAAATCTACTTCCTCGTCAACGTTCGCTAACTCTATCATCCATCGTGTACGTGTAATTATTGTTACGAGAACCTATATGCAAAACTTTACATTTGTCTACGTTAAATTGCATCTGCCACTTATCCTTCCACTCCATAATCCTATTTACATCGTCTTGAAGCCCATTTCTATCGTCCACGTTAACAACTTTACCGCCTATTTTAGTATCGTCCGCAAATTCTGACACGTTACTGGTCAAGCCTACATCTATATCGTTAATGGAGATTACGAATAGCAATGGGCCTAACGCTGAACCCTGAGGGACACCGCTACCTACATCCAACCACCCCGATTCACTACCATTAATAACGACCCTCTGTTTCCTAGCACGAAGCCATTCCTGTAACCAGTTAGCTACCTGACCGCGTATACCGTGCGCTTTAACATTCGCAATTAATCTTCTATGCGGAACTGTATCGAACGCTTTTTTAACCCTAGAATGCATAACCCGGATAAATATATACGATCCCTAACTACGGATTCCAAAAGTTTACCGACAATTGACGTTAAGCTAATAGGCCTATAATTGCTAGCTACTGTGCGGTCGCCTTTTTTAAAAATGGGCTTAACGTTAGCTAATTTGAAGTCTTCAGGAATAATCCCCGCTTCCAGTGACTTATTAAAAATTTTCGTTAAGGGACCTACTATAACGTCTTTCAAATGTCTAGGATAAAGCGTGTCAGGGCCTGGAGCCTTGCTCACTTTTAACGTATCGATATAATGCGCAATCTCACCCTCGTAAACAGTTATTTCATTCAAAATAGTTTCGCTACTAAATGGAACGATATCGTCCACGTCGGGGACATTATTTACGTCTTCTACGGTAAAAACTGTCGCAAAAAAAGTTACTGAAAATACCCGCCATCGCCTGAGCGTCGGAAGCCAAAGCGCTGTTAACGTCCACTAGAGGGCCTATGTTATCTTTTATCGGCTTACGATTATTGACGTATTCAAAAAACTTTTTTGGATTATTTTACTATCCGCAGCTATAAGTATCTCTAAATTACGCTGCCGTGCCATTGCGCTTATTAAGTCTATACGCTCTGTTACGCTCGTTTATGAACTCGCCTATTTCCCTAGTCCACCATTTGGGCCTACCATGATTTCTAGCGCGCTTGGGCCTACGAGGAATAAACTCCTTTCGATATTCATAAAACTTTCTTTAAACGCCTCCCACTAAGAATTTGTGTGCACCCGGTTCTTGCTACCCGGGAAATTCCCGGTTCCTAGATTTCAGGAACCGAACCGAGAACCGAAAAGATTTCCCGGTTCCTATACACTCTAAAAACAGTTGCATTGTTTTTACTATGCAAGAGCTGCATAAGTAGATTCTACGTATTTTAAAAATAAAAAATGATATCTTAAGAGAATATTCCTTCCGTTTAAAACGTATTGTAATTTGTATGGATCGTCGCAATCGCAAGCAGTGCTTACTGCTTAGACGTAACTTTGACTACTTATGACGTAAGCAGTGTTTACTGTTTACGTCAAACACGTTTTCTGTTAAGCTGCGCAGTGCGCACTGCGCAGGCGCACGTAGCGCGGAGTCTAATTCGGCAAAAATATTGCAGCAATTCACCAACACTGCCTGGCACACGGAATAAATCTAAGCGTTTGTGATGTCTTATATAATAACGTTCGGGCTCATAGTATTCAACAACCAGAAAATGAATCTTCTACCTGCAATGACGAAGACGATGACATCAAAGAAGACGAAGAAGAAAACCGCGTCGACATAGAATCTTTGGACTTTCATCCCGAACTTCATGAAGACCTTGATTCATTGATTCGCAAAGTTCGAAAAATATGTCGAACTTTCCGTAAATCGCCTCTCAAAAATGAACATTTACAAGACTTCGTGTCGGACAAGTTTCACGGGCAGCGTTTAAACCTTATTATCGATGTCAAGACGCGCTGGAATAGCCTTTTGCACATGTTAGATCGATTTCTGAAGCTAAAAGATTGCATCCCTAAAGCTTTGAGAGCCATAAGATACGAAGACTCGGTATTAGATTCTGAATGGCAAAGAATCGAAGAAATTGTTCAAGTTTTAAAGCCACTAGAGATTGTAATTAAAGAATTATCGTCCAGAGATGCTTCACTTTTAAAAGCAGAGCGTTCGTTCATTTTCATTTTAAATCAATTAAGAAGCAAAGATCGCCTAACTGTGAACCTAAGACGAGCTTTGATTGATCGATTCATAAATCGAAGGCAGAAAGAAATTTCAGGACTGCTTCAATATCTCCATAATCCAAGTTATCCAACCTCTGAGTCGACGGAATTCCCTGCAGCTTCACGAGTATCTCTGAAGAAGTCTGCTGAAGCAATTTACAAACGTCTCTATCCAGAGACTAATGTAAAAAATCAAGAAAATTTCGATGCCAGCAAAGAATTCAAACTGTTTGAAGCGACAGGGAATCGCACAGAAAAGCTGGATCGATTGCGAGCTGCACTTCTAACAATTAAGCCTACAAGCGTTGAAAGTGAACGAGCTTTTTCAGCAGCTGGTCTATTTCTTTCAAAGATTCGTTCTCAATTATCTGATGCGGTTCTAAATGCTCAAATTTTCTTAAAATACTACTTCATAAATGATGTAAAACAAGATAAATAAACATAATTGATCTCAATGCTTAGATTTTTTCGTTCTCAATTATCTGATGCGGTTCTAAATGCTCAAATTTTCTTTAAATACTACTTCATAAATGATGTAAAACAAGATAAATAAACATAATTGATCTCAATGCTTAGATTTTTTTATGCCAATTAGACTAAGTTTAATTTTACGAACAATGGTTAAAACAAAAATTTTAGTCGGTTTTTTTCCCGGGATTTCCCGGTTCCCGATAATTTTTCTGGTATCGGTCCCGGTTCCTAAGCTTCGGTACTCGTGCACACCCTAGTCATTACCCATAAATAAATTATCCCAGTCCACTACTCTCATCCTGTCCGCAAAACTATCAAAATTAGCCCTACGAAAATCGAGGACTTCTGTTACGTTACTATCCTTACTATTTTCTATCAATAGCTTAAACCTAATAATTTGATGACCGCTACATCCCAAACTCTCACCTACTTCTAAACCTTTGACTATATTATCGTCGTTCGTCATCACCACGTCTAAGATATTGTCACCGCGCGTTGGTTCGGTAACAATCTGTCTTAAAAATTTGTCTTCCATGAACTCAACGTCTCAACCAGTCTCAAACCCTCCTCATTACCAGTAAAAGTCTCTTAATTAATATTAGGGCAGTTAAAGTCTCCGACAATTATACTATTCCGATTATTAATAAAGTTACCAAGAAGCGAGTAAAATCTAGTATCGGTATCGAGGGGTTGAACGGGAGGTCTATAAACAACAACAACAAAATTAAAGCTAATACTATGCGCCCTAACTTCAACGCATCTCTCATTAATTGCTGCCGGAAAATCTATCTTAACCTCGATAGTCCTAAGGAAATTTCGAATGTACAGCAAAACGCCGCCACCAATCCTATGTAACCTATCGTTAGTAAAAAGTTTAAAACCCGCTATATGAAGTTCCCCCAACAAGTCCCGAGTAACGGTATTTAACCACGTTTCGGTTATAGCAACTATATTGTAGTTCCCGGAATAAATTATCGCCTTAAATTCGTTCAATTTATTTCTAATACTACGCGCGTTACAATAAAAGACGTTTAAATTATTTTTTACCACGGATCGGCGTTTTAAACTATTTTCACGTCGGGCCCGCGTTTCTCGGACCCACAACGTTTAAAAAAGGCTTCGACCTATACAGCTTTCGAACGTTCTCCTCGATTAACCTACCTAGCCTAGGTCACCCTGCTGTTATTTTTCTGGTAAAAATTATCATTATATAGTCATTTATTAAAAAAAATTTATTTATACACCATAACTTTTATTAAATTCTAACAATTATTAAATTATATATTAATAGTATATATCTAATGTATTGTATTCAATTATATATATATATATATATATATATATATATATATATATATATATATATATATATATATATATATATATATATATATATATATATATATATATTAAAGAGTGTAATTCATAAGAAAACGGTTGGCGCTGGAGTCGCTGTTTCAAGACTCATATTTGCCAGTGTCCAATGTCTATCAATGAATATTAAACGTCAAAATTTCATTCTATTGCCGAAGGCCACAACGACGAAGTACCCCTCCCTTCGGGCTCTCTGCTCGTGCGTATATCAAATGCACGAAGACCATGAAATTTGTTCATAAGTCCCCTTCCCCCCTATTATATTGGTTATGCCTGTACTAGTGATGTATGTCACATCGCACCCGCATAAAATTCAACATCCGCATCCGCACCTGCAGGATGCGGATGTGTACTATTTACTAAATTGCTATTTTTGAAGCACAATTTGCCCCTCATTCAGTTCAAATACTGAAACTTGTGCAGCCTTCATTTGTACATTAACCACACTAAGTCCCGCCTACTCGGAATAATTCCGACCAACCTCACAAACCATCGTTACACACCCCGAATAAACACGCGACAGGGGACACACGTTTTATGTATATTCTAACGAAATTGAATCACATTTAAGATGTAAAAGTGTTTTCCTTTCTCCGATTGGTCAGTCTTTGAAAGAGAGGAAACGATCAATGATTGGATGATTCATAATCTCTCGCCCAACATTTTCACTACCCATCAGAGATGTACAGAACCACCCAACGTATGTTAAAACTTGTGAAAGTGACAAACATTTTCAGGCGTCATTCTGTTACTATTACGAAAGAATACGTGTACAATGGTTGAACCCTATGCGAAACATTGTAAAATCTGTAGAGCTCTTGGTTCAAACATTAAAACTATAGACTATAATCCAGCTGCGTAAAAGCCTGGTTGAGCCCTGGCATTTTTCGTCACATCTCAACATGTTATTACAATATAAAGTTTTTGACAAGATGTTTATAAAAGAATAAAAAACGAGCATTAGTTAATGAGCATAATTTTATATATATATATATATATATATATATATATATATATATACACACACACAATTTGTAGGAAAAATTAGTCAAGTGTATGAATACCTGAACAGTTTTCTATAATCCTTTTATTCTCTCTCTCTCCTTTTTTAGGCGTCCCCCGGCCCCTCTCGGGATTTTTTATTATGGGAAGTCGCTTTTTTCCTAACAAATGCGAAGTAATGGGGAGGAGGGTTTTTATAACTTTCATATGTTTTATGACGAGTCGATAATGGGAAGTGGGTTCAAAATCGTTGCAATGAATTGACCATTGTTGAAATTTTGACCTTTTAGTGACCTGATGTCAAGATATTTGACCTATTGTTCCGAAAGTCGTTTGCATTACTAAACATATAACGCTGAATCGAATGGTGTATGTTTTATGACGACTCAACAATGGGAAGTGGGTTTAAAATCGTTGCAGTGGCTTTTCACCAGTGTTTTAGTATATCCCGAGATCAGTCAACGTACAGTCTCCACCATTTGACAAGTAGTGTACGTGTTCAGGGATTTCGGGCGGGGTGGGAGCAGAGTTGCCAGATTGGCAGAAATGCAGGAGTTTAATATGACAAGTACTTTTACACGTCATTTCGAAAACTCAAGAAACCATTCTTGGAAATTTCGCTGGCAAATAGATGCAAAGTGAATTTAAGCAGATATTTTTTGTTAATTTCAGTAAAAACGAGCCCCCATACGGCGTATACCTACGTGTGGCCAGGGTTCTACTCTTACCTATAAGGTATAAGGCATGCCTGACATTTTACGGGGAAATACGCCGTATGGCCGCGTATCCCTCCCCCCACATTACAGCACTGGCTATATGCAGTTACAGTATCAACATTTGATATATATGTTACAATTAATGTGTGAAACCAGTCATTTCACGTAATGCTTGAAGCTTCAGGATTTAGGGTAATTCGATTAAACAATTAGCGACTTCGTAAAGGTTAGGTTAAGTTACGGTGGTTGTGTTAGGTTAGGTTGGTTAGGTTAGGTTAATGTGTATTACCTCTGTTTAAGGGTCACAGGTATTACGCAAAATACCTGAAACTTTTAGGCATTACGTGTAATGACTGGTTTCACACACTGACTATGTAACAGTGGTGCAGTGGTTAGCGTCGCTGACTACGAATCCATCGGCCCCGGGATCGAGACCCAGTGACGGCAGGCGGCGCGCAGCAAATCCATCTGTTCATCCTTCCACACAATAAAAATTGGTTGGTATATAAATGGATATCTGGGTAGCCTAGTGGTTAAGACGCTGGGCTGCTGGTGGGGCGTGGTTCGGATTCCACGTTAAACTGTAGGTCTAAGGTGGAGTGACAAGCTTGACCTTCGTCAGAACGGACAATTCGGGCGAAGCTAAAACCAAGGTAACCAAACCAAGGTATACCGGGAGATTACGAATGATCTTCCCGATTTTAAACATTTATTATGAAAAAACAAAGCTACAGCGAAAGCAAGATATACAAATAAAGAATATTTCAGGGAATTTTTATTTGTAATATTTGAACACATCAAAAATAGCCCGAAAGTTAACGTGTTTTGTGCTCTTACCGCTGACAAAGTGTACGGTCCATTCTTCTTTGCTGAACAAACAATTAATGGTATTTACCGCAATGTGCTACAGCTGTGGCTGATGCACCAGCTGCTAGAGTACAAAGCTGGTGTGTGGTTTCAGCAGGAGGGTGCGCCAACCCATTTCCACAATGAGGTTACAACATTCCTGAGTGAGCAATTTGCCTGATCGTTGGATCGGGCGTGGGGAACCCATTCCTTGGCCGGCTCGTTCGCCCGATCTACCCCCGACACCTTGACTTCTTCCTCTGGAGTTGTCAAAAATGAAGTTTTTGTTCCACCAATGGCAACAACTTTGGAACATTTGAAGGAAAGGATACGCGAGGCTGTAAGAAAAGTTCAGTATGATATGCTACAAAATGTATGAAGGGAAACAAATTACCGCTTTGATGTCTGCAGCAGGGGTGGATTTAGAGGGAAGACGATGGGATGATCGTCGCCCCCCAAACCCATGAGGTCTCTAAACCTTAAAGGTAAAGAAAGTGAAAGAAAGTGAAAGAAAGAAGGTGATCAGAAACAAAGAAAAGAATACAAAATTAGAATGAAGCATCAAAAAAATAATCGCCGTTGTTTTCCTTCGAATAATTTTAGTAAGTGTAACATATAAAGGAACGGTGAGCCATTTAATATATATTTTTCTTTAATTGCCCTTAATGATGATGCTTAATAAAATAGTAATGTAAATGTTGTTGCGCTAATTTCATGCTTCACTGAGCTTACCGTCATCTTACGGCAATTACTTTTTTGACCAAAAACAGATACCTTCTTGGATTCTTTATAGGTACAACGAATATGTGATAATCGTTGGTAATTCTCTCACACCAGTTGCCTGCCAATGTATTATAATCTCAGGTTCTGGAAGGTGACCGCTGCCCCCAAAATTGTGCTCTGGATCCGTCCCTGGTCTGCACAGGCACAAAAGGAGCTCATATTAAACTTCAATACCTCGTAAATAAACTTTTGAGTTCTTCTTTATTTGTATATCTTGCTTTTCGCTCTAGCTTTATTAGTTTTTTCATAATAAATGTTTAAAATCGGGAAGATCATTTATAATCACCCTGTATATTGTCATAACCTAATTGGCAAACGCGTGCTTTTCATTGTACTTGACAACTCCCATTATTTTTTTTTATTTTTTTTTTTTTGTGCCAGTTTACTGTGCGTTAAGAACGCGTGCCAAAACGTCAGAGTCAGGTGGTGCTTCTGTAAATATTATTTTGACGTTTCAAATCGTGCGTTGTGGGGAGACTCGTGACGTAAGAGTGACGTCATGGATCGATAATCTCGGAACTTGACTATTACGCAAGATCAGACACAAATAATAATTAACGCTTTTAATGGCGGTTCAATCAGAATACCGATACAAAAAAAATGATAAAACGGACGTTACGAAGAATAACAAAAATTTTTGTAATCAGGAAACGCTTTAATAACTGATAATTAAAGTAAAACTTTAGAAACAGGTTCAACATTTGTCAAACAATCGTTCAAATCGAAGTACTGTATATGAATGAGTGTTTCGTGGCGTCATTTTCAGTTGGTAGTGATCTATGAAAGTGGTAGGATGTGCCGAGCTTTATAGTTATTGTCGTTCTTGGCTGGCTACGGGAAAAGTGATAAGATACTTCGTTTGCAGTTAATTTCAATTGAGTGAAATGACTAAGGTTTTTGATAGGTGTGAAGATAAAGAAAAGTGTCAGAAAAACAAGCTGAATAAATTTATTTGGAATTAGATTTTATCCTTATATTTTCTTTCACGTTACATAATCTAAAAAGGATTGATGATTTACGCCGAGTGTGATAAAACACGAAAATATTCGACCATCACATTCATATTGATAACGTTTTAAAATGTAATTGCGTAACGTTAACAACTGGATAGGTTTTCAATGTAATTAATTATAAGGAAATGACGTAATTACCTTTTAAATCCAACAAAGTTTTAGTGCCGTCGACATAAGTTACTTTTAATTTGCGCAAAGATTGCAGAGTTAAGAAACCTCGGCTACGCATTTGCCATAAAAAGGTCGAGGGCAATAAATAGTTCATTGAAATTTTGGTGCTACTATAGCGTGCAGTCTATAAAGATATTTACACTGTAGCGTGCGGTCTATAACATATTTACAAATTCAATTACATTAAAACAAAAAATTTAAAGGACAAATAAAACAAAATTCATTCTATGGGATATAATGCCCGATTAGGTTAATTGAAAGCCCATTTGGTCAACTGTATGCCCTTGACTATTGGTTAGGTTTAGTCGTGATATTTTCGTTAAAACTAACGAAAATATCACAACTAAACCTAACCAGTCGTCAGGGCGTACAGTTGACCTAACCGGGCATTCAAATTTTATACATGGTTCTCTATTTATTATATGTTTGCAATAAATAATAAATTTGTTATTGTTTTATCTTATTTTGATTAATTTACAGAGTTTAAACTTTGGGGGGGGGGGGATATAGTTCAACAGATCAACATTGGGGTGGTGATTGTTGAGAAGGTATGTTGCGGGGGGGGGGGGGGGGGGAATAGTTTAAAAGATCCAAACCTTTTAAAGATAATCTTTAGTTTTAAAGGTCACACTTTTAAATAACCATATAGTACACCCCTCACCCCTCTAAAAAAATGGTAAATGTGTGGTTTCGGGGCCACCTGTTTTGCCAGCGCCCTTGACTCCTGATTACCTAAAGTTGGTTACGTGGGAAATTACTAACCTGAACAACTACAAAACCTAGTGTGTGCCTAACCCGGGCATAAAATTCACCCTGATTGGCACGACGCATGAAATGGCTCCGGTTTCCGACTTTCCAAAAATCTGGTCGCCATAAAACCACCATTAGCTAAAAAAGTATGAAATTTACTCGCTCAGAATTTTACTAATTTAATTAAAAATTTGCAGCGTTCCAGCTAACGGAGTAAAATTCTACATTTGTGGTTTAGTAGGGTAATATTCACTTTCGAGGCCACCTGATTTTGGTGATCTACCCATTCCTGTCATCGGACCAATCAAGGTGAATCTTACGTTCGGGTTTGGTGGTCGTTTTAGGTTATTTCCTACGTCACCTACTTCTGGCCAGTGAAGTGTCCAAGAAACTTAATATTTACCGTTAAATTATATTAAAGTGTTTGGGTTAACCCCATAAAATCCCAGTCACGCGTATTACCAGTCCTTCCAGTGATTATTGGGTGCTACTGTAGTATGCGGTCTACCTACGATTCGGCGGTCTACCTTTTAATTATAGCTTCTTATCTTGTTTACTAATTGTTTGTTTACAATTGGTTGTCAATCGCCCTTGACAATTGGTTAGGTTTAGTCATGATATTTTCGTTAGTTTTAACGAAAATATCATGATTAAACCTAACCAATCGTAGTTAGACCGCATACTACAGTAGCACCGATTATTGTTACCAGCAGAGATAGGCTACATATATTAAGAATCTTGTCTTGGATACAAAATACTAGCGTACTGCGTATCAAAAATACAAGATACTTTTTAAGAAACGGGCAAAATACGGAGATACAAGGTACATATTTGAGATACTTTTCTCGATACTGAGATACTTCTCTTATCATTATAAGTCTGGAGATTAGAAATAAAGAAAAAAAATGTTTAAATTTTAATATTTAAATTTAATATTTTAAATAAAAAATTTTAAAATAGTTTTTGTACGTAAACAAAGTTTTTGATAACGTAATTATTTCTGATTTAACTTTGAACTCGTGTGGGGCACTTTCGCAGGTTTTGCGATTAGGATATCGTTAAATGGTCTGTTGAATAAGGCACTAAAATATTTTATGATACAAAAAGTTTCTTCATTTCTCGAGTTTCTTTGTGGCTGCTCTAAATCTAATGAGATATTCAAGTAAATATGGCCCAGAACTGATAATAGGGAAAATTTTACTGAAAGCCGGGCGCTACGTCCCTTTCAGACGCTCTTTATTTTTAATTTGAAGCGCTTAGCTAGACTTCTAAAGTTGGAGGGGGGGTGGGGGCGACAAAATTATCGTTTGGGAAAGGAGCAATACTGACGTTGTAATATGAATATTGTAAATGTAATAAATGTAACTTAGTTTTGTATAATTTAACATTACATCTAGTTTTAAAAGTATCTTACGAGTATTTTTAGTTATTTCATTTTTAATCTGACATCGGCAATTTGGGGGGGGGGGGGGAGGGCAAGCTAAAATTTTAGGTGGCAATTGGCCTTCCATATCTCCCTTGATAACACGAGTGAATTAATTAATTATTAACTCTAGATAATGGTCGAGGCGGTAGAAGAAACCGGTACCTTTCTCCGGTTATTTAGACTCAGGCAGTGTTTCCCAACCGGGGGCCATATGGCTCCATGGGGGCCATGGCACATTTGAAGGGGGCCACAGGAAAATGTTATTTTCTAAAATAGAGTTAAATCTGCATATTACCTACTGAAAATAATGCTTATGGGGGCCACAGGAAAAAATAAGGTTCCTAAGGGGGCCATAAGCCAAAACCGGTTGGGAACCACTGAATTTTAGAGTAAAACACGTAGCCTACGCAGAAATTGGGCGAGTTTCGATCACAGCAAGATTTTCGGTAATCCTGCCTACGTCACTGCGGCTTACAATGATAATTATCCTCATTCACAAAATCGTATAATTCCACTTAAGCCAAATTTGCACTATTCTTTTGTGGGCACACAAAAGGTTGCCAAAAGTAAATTATATAAGAAAAATTATGGTAGTTGTGTTACTCACCTACATTTCTTTGTTGCACGTGTGCTTGAGACAAGTCTTTAAAGAGGAATATTTATAATATCTTCAAATTCCTCTTCATTGATAAGCGGAGTACAATTCATTCGATTTTGTGGGGTCCGCACCGGAAACGTTCGAGAGTCACGCGTTGGCGACCCCTGCTGTAAAAATAAAATTATTTAAGTTGTGACCTTCAAAAGCGTCATAACATACGAAGAATCACGACGTTTCAAAATCAAAATGTTTTTAAAAATCCCAACTTTTAAAGGAACACGGCTACTAAAACAATCTCTAAAGAAATGCAACTAAAAAAAAATTCCAACCTTTAAAGAAGCACGATACTTAAAAAGGTCGTAATTTTAAAAGAATCAGACTACTTAGAGAAAACGTATACTCTTTGAAGAATAACATACTTTCAAACACTTTTTCAAGTATAAAGTTCTAAATATAACCAAACTTTTAATAAAGAATCGTATCACTATACCGTTTTTAAAGGATAGCCTACAAAGGGTAGCAACCTTGAATTTAATAAGTAACAAAACTTTTCAAGGAATCCAAGGAACCACAACTTTTTCAGAATCCCAAGTTTTGAGGACCATCAGCCGAAGGATCATAATTTTGATCTTGTACAGGTATAGTTTTCTTGCACTAAAATTCAAAATCCTTTATTGAATTGCGTTCAGACGATTACCCCCCCCAAAAAAAAAGTTTGATTTGAGAGGGTGATTCTTCTTCTGTCATCGAAACAGCGAAGTCATTGGCGTTCTCTTTTCAAAGGAAGAAATATAGAGAGGCGCGTTTAAGTTTCTCATAAAGATTAGCCTCATATTTCGAATTTAATTTTATTATGTTATTTCACTTTACACGAACTGTGTTCATACTTCGTTTATTACGTATCCCCTCGTTTATTCCAGTTGCGTTTCTGTATAATGTCTGCGAATGTCTCGACTTATAAAATAACTATTGTTTTGTGATTAATAATATACAGTATATATTGTATATAATTGTTGTATTTTATGAATTCAGGCTAGTCCATTTATTGTGTTGCAGAACAATTCTAATTCTGTTTCGGAAGACACGCCACTCCCTTTCACAATGTTGCGAAGAAGATCAACGATGCATCCGCTCGACGAGATTAGCGGCAGTTTTGACTTCTCAAGCGTCGACCCAACGACAATACCCAGAGTAAGTGTTTTTTTAACATTCGTAACGCATCTATATACTGTGGGTAGCATGACGGAGAAGAGCTACGGCTTCACGTGGGATCCGAACTACTGTACCCCACCAGAGAAACTTTAATCGCCAAAATCTAAAGCCTAAACCGAGATTCGAACTGGGGACCTCTACTGCTAGGCTACCATGGGAGGTACGCCGAGTATGGCTGTCTCGGGGAGGTCATACATTCGGATGAATGTTGGATGGAGGGATTACGATAGCGGTCAATCGTTTATGGACTAGCAGGGGCTGTAGTAGATCTTGTATGGAGTAGGGCTGTATCGAAAAGGCTTATGCATAAGAAAAAAATCATATCTATATCAAATGTAATTTAGTGTACACACATGTACTATATAATTTATAGAGTACGTTCCAACTTCTTGCAGTTTGTTTGAACTTTATCAAATAACTTCAGAGATTTTTTAAATGCTTTTTTTAGATTTCATTTCTGTTTTATGTGATGACCATGACGATGGTACAGTGACAAAAAAGTCATCCGAAGAAGCATTTCTTAGATGTTAATGACGCAATGACCCCTACACATAGAGTTGGGGTCAAAACTGAGTCACTTGATTTTTACTTGTTTTCGTAGTTACAATGTAGTTAAACCATATTATTTATCGCTGTAGAATATATACGAGTATAGGACTTGGTCTTACACCTTTCTAACTCCTATTTACCACATTATTATGATAGTTATATTTTTCATGTAAAATTGAAGAGATCAAAGATGACAGTTTTGACCACATTTCATCACTGCCTGGCTTGGAAGCAATATACTTATTGAATAATTTTTCAACATGCCAAATGATCTCAGCATTATGTTAATAAATGTTAACAAAAATGTACTTATTAAACCTTATGTAAACATGATAGCAGCTTAGAAACATGGGAAGTGGGCCATGAATTATTCAAATTAGCTCTAATGGGCCGTCGCCTAAAAAAGGTTGGGAACCACTGCTCTAAACCATGACGGAGTATCTCAGCGCCAGATGCTGCCAAAAAAGAGTTTCGAAAGGTGCAGTTCAGAGAACATTGCAAAGATTTAAAGAGACTGGGACTTGTTCATCAAGACCAAAGTCAAGTAGACCTAAGACAACAACTCCATCAAAGGATCAGTTCATCAAACATTCGTCTCTGCGTGATAGAACAACTGCGGCTCAGATTCAGGCAACAATCAATAAACAGCGAGTGAAGCCTGTAAGCAAATCTAGTTACAGTTAAAAAAGGCTTGTGACTGAGGGGCTACATGGGAGGGTATCAGTCTCCAAACCACTTCTAAGGCCTCAGAATAAGGTTACGCGCTTAGTATGAGCGAAGAAAAAAAAAAAAAATCACTGCTGAAGACTGGAAAAAAGTTTTATTTACAGATGAGTCAAAGTTCGAGCTTTATGGTAATCATAGAAGGTCCTAGTGTTAGAAGTAAAGTAGTGAGAGATTGCTTAAGTAGTGCATAAAACTTTCAGTTAAACATGGTGGTGGAAATATCTAAGTCTGGGGTTGCTTCCGTTACAATGGACTTGACGACCTCCACAGAATAAATTATATCCTCACCAAACAGAAATATCACTCCATCATTCAGAGACATGTCATACCATCTGGCTTGAGATTGTGTGGTCAAGGCTTCTCGTTTCAACATGACAATGACCCTAAGCACACATCTAAACTTTGTAAGGACTATTTAAAAAAAAATAAGAAAGAAGAAGAAGGTGTCCTGATCATTATGGATTTCCCATCCCACTCCCCAAATCTCAATCCCATCGAGTATTTATGGGAATATTTGAAAGGGAAAAAAGCAAAACACGAAATAACAAGCCAAGATATCCTCTGGGATGCTCTTCAGCTGTGTTGGGACAAATTGGAACCTCATACCATCCATAAACTTGTCGAATCTATGCCTGATAGAGTACGAGCAGTTCTCAAGGCAAAAGGAGGTCACACAAAATATTAAAGCATTTGTGTACTTTGATAACATTCACTCATTATTAAAACTTTTTTTGCACCTAATGAGACCCTATTTTAATGTACCGGGTGTTTCAAAAGTCCCTCACTAATTTGATTTTCAATTTTCTTTGCAGCTAATCGAACAACGACGTTCATCTTGTGGTAAACTCTTACTCAGTAGTTGAGAATTTTTTTGAGTCTACATTTGAAGTTTTGCTCCGTTTTCTTCTGCTACCATGCTGACTCTAGAGCAGAGGTGTAAAATCGCTGCATGGCAGGTTTTTCAATCTGTGGTCGAAGTGCAGCGACGATTCCGGGCAGTCTACCGACAGCATTATGCACCAGATAGGAACACCATCGTCGACACCCACCGGAAGTTTATGGAGACCGGATCCGTAAAGGACAAACCACGATCAGGAAGACCTCGAAGTGGGCGGAGTGAGGAGAATGTCGAAACTGTCCGTGAGGCGTTTACTCAGAGTCAAGGAAAGTACATTCGGCGAGCTGCTGCGGAACTGAACATCAGCGCGACATCTATCCAACGGATTTTGCGGCGTGGTCTCAAGCTGTATCCGTACAAGATCCAGGTGGTTCAGAAGCTGGGACCTCAAGACTACGACTGCCGGGTGGAGATGTGTGAGACACTGCTGCATCACTACGAAAGAACCCCGATCCTGGAGCACATGTGGTTCAGCGACGAAGCTCTCTTCCACCTTTCTGGTCGCGTCAATCGGCACAACACCCGCATCTGGGGAACTCACAATCCTGCGGAGATCCGTGAACATGAAAGGGACACGCCGAAATTGGTCGTCTGGTGTGCCATCTCCTCAGCTGGGCTGATTGGTCCGTTCTTCTTCCGGGATCAAGATGGAAATTCCGTGAACGTCAACGGAGACAATTACCTTCGTATGCTTCAGGAGTTCTGCATCCCCAACTGTCAGCTGTAGCTGACATGCAAGAAGTCATTTTCCAGCAAGACGGTGCCCCTGCTCATTACTCGCGTGAGGTTCGCTCATTTCTGAATAAGCAGTTCCCGGATCGGTGGATTGGTCGCCGTGGTCCCATCGAATGGGCTGCTCGCTCGGCTGATCTTACCCCATGCGACTTCTTTTTGTGGGGCTACATTAAGAGCAAAGTGTACGCCACCAACCGTGTGCTTCTGTTACTCCCGAAATGTTGTCCAATGTCGGCCAAGAATGCGTAAAACGGTGGCTCGCTTGTTTCGAAAAAGACGGTGCCCACGTTCAGGTGTACCAGTGACTTTCCAGTAGACTTATGAAGCCAAGTTTGATGCCAGCAAAATTCTCATGAATCGTAGACTCAGCAACCAAATTGTCATTTGGTTCCTCTTGCAATTGCTATTTTAATAAAATTTTAAAAATAATGAGGGACTTTTGAAACACCCTGTATTGTCTGTAATTCCTTTCGTTTTATAAGCAAAATATGTATTTTGTCTTGGTGGACTCAGTTTTGATCATATATATATATATATATATATATTAGGGTGGTTCCAAAAAATGAAAGTCAGCAAAATATAACGACCAACCCGCTATCAGGTGCTATTAGGTATAGAAACGTTACAGTAAAAGTATTTTTGAGATCAAACTATATTTAGGACTTGCACATGCCAATCAAAGTTTGGGATTTTCCGGTAAATATATAATACATAGTATTATAAAATGTGTCCAAAAAAATGAATCGCAAACATCTATTATTATGTTGAACGAGACCTCTTGATGGCTCCACTCTTCGTTGGTGCAGAGAACATATTCCGATGACCCTCAACGACCTGTAGAAGGAACTGTTTTTGTTCCTCGTTGCATGTGATTGAATCATTGAATTCATTATCAGTGCAACGCCACGTTCTGCAAGGTCATTTACTACCTTCACTGAGTGGGCAACCTCACGACTCCTGGTTTCCCCATTCGCTGGGGTCGTGCTCCAAGAACTTCTGAGACACACCGAGAATTTTGAAGAAATTCATCGTTGATTTCGTAATGAAGTCATGCAACTCCATTGATGCTGGCTCAAGGAATGGCGCAATGCGTTTCCGAGGATTCGCAGATCCGCCCTTCTCTTTGATGGCTGACACTTCATCAAAGAAACTAAAGCCCACCAGTAGTTCGGAAAGATACCACAGATGGTTACCAAATGCTTTACTCGCTGCCATTCCAACGACTTTGTTTGGATATACAGACAGCGCACGTAGCAGGGCGAGATCATTCTTTGGAGCTTCTGTTGATGATGTAGTCTGGAGCCAGTATCTAACGTAAATCGAAGTAACAAAGATGACAAATTTTCTTGTTTTAAGATGGTCCAAGGGACTTTCGTGACCAAGTTGTCCCCGGCTGTTGTGGGCTGTACTGGTTGCGGAAGAGCCACATCTTGATAGAGTAGATAGCCCTGGCCATCCAGCGAGCACGATGAATAGCTCCAGGATACCGAAAATGTATTCCGCGTGGAGGAACAGCTCTCAAGAAAATGATTGCGAGCTCCAGCAGCTCACGGTAATCATCTCTGGGTTGTGATTTCTTCAACTGAACAACCGCAAATTCAATGACTTCATCTTTCCATGGGGCGATCACAGATGCTGTGCTCTCGTCACTTACCGCTGTAGAGAAGGATGTTTTATCCAGTTTAGGCCAAATATGTCTGAAATGCCCGAAGATCTCCATGTCGGGAGACTTTGAAACATCGTGAAGGCTGAAAACTTTTACAAACATGATTTCGGCGACGTGATGGCGACAAGCCACGTTCAACAGTTCACAGCCAATCTCAGACTCTAACCTGATACATACTCCACCTTTCATTCCAGTGTTTGAGGCTGTGGTATCAAAACATATACCTTTCATGCTGTTCCGCAATCCCCACTCATCTATGGTCTCAACAATTGCCTGCGACATAGTAACTGCAAGTGCGTCTTGAAGTTTTTGGACTGAGAGCAGCTTTACCACATTATGTCCAGACACCAAAATCGGGAGCCTGTCAGTTTGCTCTCGAACAGGTCCAGTGAGGTCATCCATGATCTTCCCATCCCAGCGCAGGATCAGTGGCACATTATGGTCAAAAGCGGCTTTGATTTCGGCAGTGAAAGCCTCTGTGTTTCATTCTTGCTCGTCGAATAGCGCTGGTGCTGATGACGAGCTGTTCCACGTGCGGACGGAATTGACTCGTAGAAGCCATTGCCGAAAAAAATATGACCAGTATTTCGATTGCTAGTTTTAGTCCGGTCGAGCACTGCAGATACCTCAGGAGTCACCACTGGTATCGTGCCTCGCAGTCGTGGAGTTTTGGGCATGGGCGGTACGGTGAATTCAGCCTCTGGGTCAGAAGACGAGTCATCTAATACAGTGACTACAGTTGCCACTGCCGCTTCTGACTTGGCTTTCGATTTCGATTTTCCGCAGAAGCCTTCCTCTTCATCACGCGCTTTTCATGGAGAGCTACTGTAATGTTTGATCGAGTCCTCCTATCGTACCTTTGCGACCATTCTCCCGTTGGGCTTTCAAGAACTGCCGGTCCTCCTCAAATGTTATGATAGACATTGCCTCACGGTGGGCAATGTCGAACAAATCATCCAGGCTTTCTCTGAACATCCGTTGGTTAACCAGGTTCTTCGCCGACGCGCGATTTATTAGTTTCTTTAGCCCTTGCCATTCAGCATGGAGCTTTCTGATATGTTCTACCACGTGATTGGGAGCCTTCGTTAGAATTTTAGCTCTTTCCCAGATTGGAAGTAGAAGTTCAGAAGTCTTTGCAATGCTCACTTTTAGGCTCATTTGTTCGCAGTTATGGTAATGGAAAAGCACCCTCAGCACTTCTCCACGAGATGGAAGTTTAGAGCACTTGAAAGCCGTTTCCGTCCATCCAACAAGCCAAATTGCAGTTTTTGAGCGCGTTACTTTAGCGAGTGCCATTGTCGCTGTGATCTGAAAAAAGAGAAATAAAAATAACATTAGAATAACATAGATTAGACACTATAAACACTGTTAAACAGTATATATGAATGCCTATCATAGAAAAGCATTTTAAAGAGATTTATTAAAATTGGAAAATTGATGAAAATCACCTGAAAATCATAAAACACCAAAATTTATATCAGCTTGTGCAACCCCTAAATATTGTCTGATTCAAAAAATACTTTAGATATGGAGTTTCTATCGCAATTGGCACCAAATGACGGTTCAAGAAAAAATAAAACTGAAAATTCTCCATTATATATAGATAGAACCACCCTTATATATAAAGATAGATAGATAGAGATATAGATATATAGATAGATAGATAGATAGTTCCTTATTGCGGAAAACCCGATGATGTTACATAATTTATATACCTCGTTGATGTTCCGTGTGTTGGTCTCTTCACACGAAGGTCAAGCTAGTGGCCCCGCCTCTAGGTCTTGACCTAACCGGGCATATATATATATATATATATATATATATATAGTGTTCAACTTCCACCCGAGCATCGCCGGGTCGCTCCGCTAATTTTATTTATTTTGATTTTGTTCAGAATCCCAGCTGAACCTTGAACGGCCAAGCTCTGAGGGGCTATTTTAACTTATAGCCTACTTCCACTCAATTTTCAACGAAGTGTCTCATTTTTCAACAATGTACTTAATTTTTTAACGTTGAAAATTGAGGTGCTCCTCATCATTCAACGTTGAATAATGAGGTGTACCTCATTTTTCAACGTTACACCGGCCGCACACAGGATCGTCTCGCTACTCACGACCAGGGTATCGCGATACTATATATATATATATATATATATATATATATTATGAAACAAGTGAATGACTTTCTATTTTTATTGAATTTTACAAACAGTGACCTCAAACAATTCATCAGACATTCCGGAGAAAGATCATTGACCGAGTCTATGATAAAGTATCGCGTTACTGACACTTATTTGTATCGTATCTTTCGATACGATACAAATAAGTATCGCGTTACTGACACTTATTTGTATCGTATCTTTCGATACGATACAAATAAAAAACGTATCGCGATACTACGCCACCCTGCTCACGACTGACGATTCGAGTCACGTGTTATTTTACATTGACAGAATGGGAGCCCCGCACACTGCAGCGACCGCAGTGCTATAACTTTTGAAGATATTTCTTTGAAACATCCTCAAAAGTTCGAAAGTTTTTCCACTTTCAGATTTGGTACAACTTTAACTGCGTTTTCTGGCGTTTTTCACTTTTGTTGCTTAGCCACTTCTTCCAAGGAGAGCCTCATTTCAAAATCTGTTTCCTTCATTTTCTTACTGAAAATGCCATTTTTAAAGTTATTTCCTACTTCCTAGTTCCATTTGACTGAATTAATAAATAGTTGGTTAGCTGTTTTAGAGCCTTCAATCAGGAGCGTCAACAACAATAAGGGCGGTAACGCCACTGACAAAGTATGAATTATCCTTCGTTCCCTTCCTATTTTTGAAGAATTTGTTGAAAGCACCAAATACTCAAATACAAAAATTAATACCCATCATGTTTTTCGAAGGTTTTGTTCGGGTACAAGTCACCTTCCGTGGAGTCTTTGGCGGATAAGGAGCTCTACAATGAGTCGAAAGTACTCGTTCTTTACACCGGAGGGACCATTGGAATGATGGATAACGACAGAGGAAGTAAGTTATGAAGAGAAACAAGTTAGTTAATATTAATAATAGTTACCATCCTAATAATAGTTTATAGTTAGTTAGATTAATAGTTAATCCCACCATCACTGCGAGACGAACCGTTACATTTGACAAATTGACAGCGTCGTCTTCATAAACGTTTGAATACAGTTTAAGTGCCATAACCGCACTGAAGCGAGGTGGATGAGAAAAGCCAATAAAGTGGGAAACTCGAAGCTCGTAAGATTCGAACCCGCATCTTGTGATTACGGGTTCTCGTGATTACTAGCTCCAAGTTTGCCACTTTACCGACTTTTCCATCTTCATAAACGTTTCTTAAGCGTATTAAAGATTCCATATTTCATTCCAATTATTTGATTTGTTGAAAGATTTTGCAATGCAAAACTACTCTCAAATTTATTTCAATACTAAAAAATTATGTAGGAGACTTTTCAGCATTGCTCCCCAATATTAAAATTTTACATTTTTACAGTTAATGAAAGTATTATTACATTTTTAACTTTAATCCTGACTTTGAATTTTAAATTGATCTATAGTAGCCTACGGAACACCAACTGGTAGTGGCCTATTAAAGTAGGCTTACTATAATTAGTAACTTAAATTGAAACGAATAATTAGGGTCACCAGTTCGGGGCACAGACCAAACAACCAATATTTAATAAGGGGAGAGAAATTACTGTTGTTGTTTTGTGGTTAATTAGAAAAATAAATGAATTATTTATTCACAGTGATTAACAATTCTGTATACGGTAATTGTGCTATATTACAAATGACTGATTATTTATTAGCAATAAGAAATGGTTACGCAATATAAGCGTTAAGTAAATACAATAATGACAAGAAACACTAATTTAGGTAGGCTAATGAGATATGCGGCAGTGAACATAATAATAAGTAGGTATCATAATTAAGGTAATGAAAGTACGGTGTGGTATAGTGGTACAGTAAACGGATTAGGCAAGTAAAAATAAAATGCATAAATGAGTAAATAAACAAGCGGATACAAATACGATAAAATAATTGAACAGGCGTACTGTAGTCGTAATGGGAAAGTTAGTTTGCCGGATTTGAGGACACTTTTGAGCCTACTCGATTAGGCAGAGTTTGTGGACGTTTCAGCTTTGAATCCGGAATAGTCTATCACGACGTAACAAAACACTATGCCGAGTAAGGGTCTAAAAGAGGCTTACCGACCCGCGATTTCGACGGAGATAACTCTGAAGACGACTACGCGAGGTTTACCGTACTGCGTTTCGACGGAGATGGTCTGAGGACGTACACTCTAACGTACAGACCTAACGGCGGAGGATGTGTTGAGGGCCCGTTGATAGACTTGCTGAAAGGGCGCCGATCGAATTGTGGTGAAGGATGAGTGAAGCCAAAAGCATGACGCCAGTAGAGTGATGTTTGCTTCCGGCGGGATGAAATTGTAGGTCACCAAGTGGTGATTTACTTCGTGTGTTTGTGAACTATTGCTTGAAGGACTGAGGTCAGCTGAGGTCGAATGGCGCTACGTGAAAGTGAAGATTCACGAGAAGGAACAACGATCAAAGTGTTTGTTTGTTTTTTTCTGTTTAAGGTGCTTTCAACCCTGCTGGATTATTGACACCTTTTTTTTTTTTTTTTTTGTAGAGAAAGGTGGTGAAAGAAGTAGTAGAAGAAAGGCGTATTATAAGTGAGAGCTATTTTTAGTGAACTCGGACTTATATAGGCTCGGAGGACGCGTAGTTTTTCGCTTTTTTGGAAAAAAAAAAATTTGCTTCTCTCTCCTTGAAGCCTACGTGTGTTTTTATTGCTCTGTGGGGATTCCAATATGTTTGAGAACGGCGAAGAAAGGAATTTCCGGTCTGTCTCTACAGATCTTTACTTTTGAATTTTGCTTTCCATTCTGACTCTACTTTTCAATTTGAATGACTTCATAAATTAATTATAAATTAAATTTAAAGTTCACTAATCGATTTGTGAAATGTCAATTTAATTTAGAATTAATTTATGAAGTCATTCAAATTGAAAAGTAGTAGAGTCAGAACGGAAGGCAAAATTCAAAAGTAAAGATCAATTTAAAATTCAAAGTCAGGATCAAAGTTAAAAATTCAACGGTATAATCAAAGAAAAATTCGTACTCAAAATTAGATCAGTTTTCCCGTCTATGAACGAGGATTGTAAGCCAACTGTAGACGGATTTCCAATGTTGTAGACGAATTGTAGACAAATTTCCAATTAATCTCACTTTTTCACAGTACTTTTCATAAAAATAAATAAACAAAACTTTTAAGACTTAAAAAAATTCAATGTAGCTTCTTTGTTGATATTTTTATGTAGGTCTAAATTGCCAAATATACAGTGTCATTTTTCTCCAGAACTAGCACCAATAGCGGGGGCTCTGGAGTCTTGCATACGGTTGTATCCTCACATGCACGATCAAATTTACGCTACCAAACGGTTTGCCAACCAGAAAGGTTCTCCGCTCGTTCTTCCGTGAGTTACGCTTTTGTTTTGACAGCTTTCTGGCGACACTAATAAAAAAGTTCAACAACAAAACCCAGTAGTCATTCCTGATAAGTAATTTCTCGTTCATTTTAGAAATTTTGTTTCTAGGTGAACTTTCTTTTGCGAAACTCTTATTTTAGGGATATTTTTCTATGCAGGAAGGAGGGGCCAAGGGCGAATGCCCGCAAAAGCGCCCTTCCCCCACCATAGGAGAAGAGAGCCAAAATCAATGGCCAGGGTTTTGGAGATGCCTAGACACTGCGTTTGACAGATTGGAAGTCATAGACAAGAGGAAAGATGGATTCAGGAAGATTGTTTCACAGTTCACCAGTTGAGTAGATGAAAGATTGAAAATACCGATTAACCCTTGCGTTGGAGTTGGACAGAAAAGGAATGAGAAAGTGTTGAAAGTCTGGTGCTGCGTGTTCTCCTTAAAGGAGGAGGCATGCAGTTAGAGAGTTCAGAAGAGCAGTGTCCGTTGTAATAACGATAGTAAAGAGAGAGTGAGAGGCAACATTGTGACGAAGAGAGAGGGATTGAAGACTGAGTAAGAGGCGGGGAATTGATGAGACGTAAAGCTTTTGATTCCACCCAGTCAAGTACGGCTGTGTGGGTTGATCCACCCCATACACGAGAAGCATACTCCATACAGGGGCGGACAAGACCCCTGTACAGAGAGAGCAACTGACCGGGGGTGAAGAGAGACCCGCGGAGGCGGTACAACACACCTAACCTCTTACAAGCTGTTTTGGAAAGAGAATATATGTGATCTTTCCGGGAAAGATCACGAGAAAAGGAAACGCCAAGAACATTGAGAGAAGAGGAAAGTTTGAGTTGTGTTGCTAAAGGTAAGGGGATAGTCGTGTTGAAGATTGTAACGAGTAGACAGATGATGGAACCGAGTTTTTGAAGCATTGAAAGCCAGAAGGTTTTCTCTGCCCCAATCAGATAGCAGAAAGATCAGAGGTCAGGTGTTCCATAGCCGTCCTAAGCGAATCATGGAGTGATTGATGAGAGGGACGCTTTGGGTTAGCGGGTGGAGAAGTGAAGAATGGAATCATTGGCATAGGAGTGAATAGGACAGGAAGTGCGAATTAAAAGTTCATTAATAAATAAAAGGAAAAGAGTGGGTGACAGGATAAGAACCCTGAGGAACACCACTGTTGATAGCTTTAGGAGAAGAACAGTGCCCATCTACAATCGCAGCTATAGATCGGCCAGAAAGGAAATTAGAGATGAAGGCACAGATACGAGTAGGATAGAAACCGAAGGAGGGCAATTTGGAAAATTTAGAGTTGTGCCAGACTATCAACAACTTTCGATATGTCTAACGCAATAGCAAAAGTTTCACTGAAATCTCGAAAGGAGGATGACCAAGAATCAGAGATATGCAAGAAGATCGCCAGTCGAGCGTCCCTTGCCGAATCCATACCGAGGATCCGAAAGAAGATTGTGAGAAGAGAAATGTTTACAAATCTTCCTATAAAGGATAGATTTAAAAACTTTAGAAAGGCAAGAAATCAAAGCAATTGGACGATAGTTGGAGGTTTGAGAGCGGTCACCCTTGTTTGGGACAGGCTGAATGAAAGCGAACTTCCAGCAGGAAGGAAAAGTACCAGATGAAAGGCAAAGACGAAAGAGTTTGCCTTGACAGGGTGTCAGCACAGTTCTCGAGAACAACAGGAGGAACACCATCAGGACCGTACGCCTTCCTAGAGTTGAACCCAGATAGGGCAGAAAGAATATCTTTGCGAGAGATTCTAATTTCAGACATAATTAAGTCGGAGGGAGGGGGAGATGGAGGAACAGCACCGGAATTGTCCAGGGTTGAGTTGGAGGCGAAAGTTTGAGCGAAGAGTTCAGCTTTGTCAGGAGAAGAGACGGCAACATAAAATATGTTGGGATACAAAACTATGAATTAGTTTAAAACACTGATTCCCATCCTGAAGGAATGGGGAGGGGAATTTGGTCATCTTCAAGGAGGGAATCTCAATCATTGAAAACTATCTTAGCTCGACTTAAGTTTCTTTAAAATCTTTCGGGTGTTTAATTGAATGAAATTGAATATACAAACATTAAAAATAATAAAGAAATTCCTAAGATTCCACACATCATGATCACTATTTAAACACGCTGTAAATTTATGGTTTGTTTCATTTAAAACAGTGGTTCTTTACCCCTGGGTCGTGGCTCAATTATTGGGTCGCCAAGCCATTTTGATTGGGTCATTAAATTGTCATTTATTATTAATTTCATTATCTATTACGAGTAAATTGTTTTAAGGCATGGGTCGCCGAGCTAGCCCCGCGACCAGAATTTGGGTCGCAGCCTAAAAAAGGTTTTAAGAACCACTGATTTAAAAGAATAAAAAAATTCTTTTTCCGCCCTGCCAATTTTGAGAATAATAGTTTTGAAGGTCATTTGAAGTTCCAGAGCTGGGCACTTCCGCAAACACTTCCGCAAACCGCAAATTCCGCAATTGCGGAAGATGTTTTTCGTTTGCGGATTTGCGTTTGCGGCAAAGTCATCGCAAATTAGTGAATTTGCGTTTGCGGAAGTGATTTTGAGTTTGCGGATTTGCAATCGCAAATCCGCAAACTCAAAATCACTTCCGCAAACGCAAATCCGCAAACGCAAATTCACTAATTTGCGATGACTTTGCCGCAAACGCAAATCCGCAAACGAAAAACATACTTCCGCAATTGCGGAATTTGCGGAAGTGCCCAGCTCTGAATTTATTTTGAACTGAATTTAAATTCAATTAATTTGAATAACCTTTATTGATAAAATAAATAGTTTTATAATTTTTGTTTTAACAAATAATTGCGAAATTGGACGATTTATTTAATCTAATTTGGCCCCTAAGCTTTTGGCTTTACTGGGCTCTTAATTAAAAATAAAAATTAGTATTAGTAATAGCTAAATCATGAATAAGAATTATTAATTAGAGTATGTATTAATCTTATCTTAATTTATTATCATAGATATAAAGCGAATATAAAACAAATACAAAGTCATTATTGAAGGCATGATACAATACTTTCCAAAGAAATCAATATTGGACACGAGAGATGAACGATAACGAATAATATACATTCAATCTTCGTTTTTTATTAGTATGTCATCATTAATAGAGATTTCAAATTGGTTTTAAACGAATTTACATTCACAATATTTTTTATATCAGCATTTAAATCATTCCATAGTTTTAGTCCAATGAAAATGGGTATTTTTTGAGACGAAATCAATTAAATTGAGGAATAACGAGCTTTGATCTATTTCTGGCTCGATACGAGTGGATTTCTTGACGAGTCACAAACTGTTTACTTATCCACTGTAAGTTAATGATTTTGTTCTTACGCTCGTAAATAAAAATAAAATTTGCCAGTTTGATTACATCTTTGCGCCTTAATAGTTTTAGCTCTTTAAATAATGCGCTAAAGTGATAAAGGAAATCGGCCTTATAAGGCTAATTGACGAAGGCTGGGGGTCCTGATCTTCAGGTGATCCTTTTTATCATAGAGAAACGACCTTCCACGTTCATCCGATATACTCAACTTCAAAATGTATGCAGATGATATAAATCAGGGTTGGCAAGAAACCCACTTTTTTTGAAAAAGCCCACCCCAGGTGGTTTTTTCACCTAAAACCCGAAAAAACCCGGGTAAAATTGGGTTTTTTCATATGTCCATATGGTAGTTCATATTAGACCTACCTATTCTTATTTTTATAATAATACTGTACTGTACCGTACACTATTAATATAACATTTGTCTTGTTTTTAGCAAAAAGGTTGCCTTCCAGGCAATTAAGCATAAAAAGTTATTATTTTTCAGATTGAGCTTCACAACAAAATTTGGAAAACATGGACCAATTTGAACTAAATTTGGTGTGGTAAATTATCCTATTTGTTAGGCTATACTTCCTATGGAAGACAGGCCCCTGTGTCTTCTGCTGGAAGTAGATGAATTACAGCTCCCAAAGGGAACTTAATTCAGCTAGTTATATCTATTTAATTCATATTACTGAATATTTTTTCTTTTATTTCACAGTTAAATAAAACAAACTGGCAACAGCATATTTATCTTTACTGCTAGCCTACAGAATTAGTCTGTTTGAAGTTATAACTGCATTAAATAATGCCAAAGACCTTTAGATCAGGAAGAAAATCAGGGCATGAATGGAGTGAAGTCAATATTATTGATGGGACTAGTAAAGTTAGATGCAAACATTGCAGTAATGAAATAAGTAATAAAATAGAGCGAATAAAATGCATTTAATGAAATGTTTGAAACACATGGATCAAGAAACAAGACTGACAATACTGCCAGTACATCATCTTCATACTGTTATGACATAGACCTCTCAGATGATCCAGACTCATCCTCACCACCACTGACACAATTACAGATGAAAAAAAGAAAAATTCAAAAGAAAGTAAGCGATTTTGGCATGACACACAACTTTGCAGAAAAATGTCATTGATAACAAAATAGCCAAATTCTTTTATGCAAATAATATTCCATTTCTATGTGCAGTCTAAGTATTTTATTGAAATGATAGAGACTAAGACCAGGCTACACTCCACCTTCCCGTCGAAATTTGTCTGGTCCACTTTTAAATACAATCCATGAAGAAGTAGAAAATTCCTTGAAGAATCAGGATGTATAACACCCTGATTGGCTGATGTCTACACTCTATAACCTGCTACCTCACCCAAAGAGTTATACCTGTATGTCTATTTGTTGACTCATGTTTGCTTGCTTTGCATGTAAAATCATTATAGGCGCCTATATGACAATTTTTTAAAATAATTGCATATGCACTTCTTAAGTTTCATGAAAAAACCCACAAGTGGGTAAAATAGTGGGTTTTTTCAAGTGGTTTTTTTTTTAAAAAACCCGGGTGGGTTTGCCAACCCTGATATAAATGCGTCTTTTTCTCGCAAAGATATTTATTCAGCAAAGAATATATTTAAATCAGAATTGATCAAATATAATAATAAAATGGGTGACCACCAATAAATTCTCTTTAAATACCAGTAAAAACAAATGATTTTTACTAATTATTACTTTGTTTTATTTGTTTCATACGTTTGTTTACTTGACCTTCACGCATGGCGGCAAAAGAAGAACAAGTATTGTGAGCAATAACTGAAACTTGGCTTCATAATGTATGACAAAAAAAAAAAAAAAGTTATTTTCGTTCGATGGGGAAACTCCAAGTGGGGTTTTCGCAAAGGATGGGAACTAATCGTAAAAGGTTGGGAACCACTACTGGTTTGAAAGATGCAAATAGGAGAATTGAACCAAATAACGGAGTCTTCATTAAGTAAATGACACCGATACGAAGAGTTATTACTCTTTATTTATTTAAAAAAAAAAGTCTTCTGTTTACTTTTTAACGCATTTACATTATAAATATTTTTAATACCAATTCTTAAGTCATTCAATTAGTTTCAACGCGGCAAAACTACGCCATTTTGGGGTTGAAGCTAACGTAATTTGAGGGATAAACTCGCGTAGTTAGATAGATAGAATAACCTTTATTAATAATAAAATAAATAATTTTTTTTAAATTACAATGACATGAATAATTGTGAAGCTCGACTATTTATTTTATTTAATTTGGCCCTTAAGCTTTAGGCTTTACTGGGCTCTTATTAAAAATAAGCAGCTAGTTGTTATAAATTAATAATAAATAAGTAAATAAGTATTATTAATAGTTAAAACATGTATTACAATATTAATGAACAATATTAAACATATTAGTGGACATTAATCCTAGATTTTTGTTAGTATGCCATTATTAATCGGGATTTCAACTTGGTTTTAAACAAATTTACATTCACGATATTTTTTATATCGACATGCGAGTCATTCCATAGTTTCAATCCAATGAAAATGGGTAGTTTTTGAGATGAAGACAATCTAAATTGAGGTATAACGAGCTTTGATCTATTTTCTGGTTGTTTGAGTATTTGAGATGATATACATCATTGAGGGATAACGAGCTTTGATCTATTTCAAATTAATGATTTTGTTCTTACACTCGTAAATAAAATGTGCCAGTTTGGTTATATCGTTGAGCTTTAGTAGGTTTAGCTCTTTAAATAATGCTCTAGTGATATCAAGGAAATCAGCATCAGATAATAACCTATCAACAACATATCTAACATACACCTTAAACACTTGGGCCCACAAGGAATACTATCTCTCACAAATATCAGCACATATTCATACCAACACTGTATTATTCCTGACATATGGAAACAAGGTAAAATTATTACACTACTCAAACCAAACAAAAATCCAACAGAACCAGCCTCCTATAGACCCACTACTTTACTATGCACACCTTCCAAAGTAACAGAAAGACTAATCTTACAAATCACCAACCCACACATACCACTATCGCCTACTCAACATGGATTCAGACCTTACCAATCAACCACGACATTGCTCACTAACCTCACGCAGCACATCATGGATGGCATCAACTCCAAAAGACCAGCTCAACGTACACTATTAGCAACAATAGACATTAGTAAAACATTTGATGCTATCCCACGCTTCCCTCTCATAAACAAAATACTCAACACAAACCTGCACAATAACACCAAAAGGTGGCTGAGCAACTATCTCTCAGGAAGATACTAACATGTCACATTTAATGGCAAGTCATCCAAAAACAAGCTTTTTCCGAACGGGGTCCCTCAAGGCTCTGTTCTCTCACCAACACACTTCAACTTATACATGCATGACATTCCAACACCCATAGATAACAAGCTTACCTTATCATCATATGCAGATGATATCACTAACATCCACCCACAACAACATCGACACCGCTACAAATAACCTACAAACATACATAACCAGTATACAAAACTGGCTCACACACAATAGACTCAAAGTAGCGCCCACAAAATCAACCATCACCTTGCTTACAAGCAACACAAAAGAACACCAGGTAATTCCACAGCTTACACTAAACATCAACATTCCACACACTCACAGAACCAAAATACTTGGTGTCACATACAACACATCATTATCTTTTGCAAACCACATTCAGGACATTAAAACCAAATGTACGTCAAGACTTAACACGCTTAGGGTACTAACAGGCACAAACTTTGGACACCAGCAGGAAACAACATCACTCATATACAAACAATATATTCGCTCAGTTATGGACTATGCTAGCCCATGCTGGGCACCCATTATCTCAAACACACACATAAACACCTTACAAACAATACAAAACAACGCACTTCCTATCATTACAGGATGCACTCAAACAACACCAATAGAACACCTGCACACAGAAACAAAAATACTAAAAGTTAGGGAACATTTAGACATGAGGGGAACACAATTCATGGCAGCAGCGACAACTAACCCACAACACCCTTGCCACTACATGTAACACCAGACACACATTATAACCAAATACTCCATTCCATACCACACCCCACAGACATCACACAGTACAGAAAACACATACACACACACCTAACCCACAAAGCACTGACACGACTCGGTCCGAATGCGGTCCTAGGTGCGAAGCCGCCACCCATTAACAGGTCAGAGATCAGCCTGAGCAGATCGGATCGAGTTAACTTAGCACGATTCCGATGTGGACATCACCCCAACTTACGGACATATAAACACAGACTAGACAACTCCATAGACGACACCTGCCACCTGTGCCAAGACACACCACAAACAATTGAACACATTATGACGGACTGTACCGCTCTAGCACAACAACGAACACATCATCACTAGTGCGCTGAACCTCTGGTCCACTCCGGAGAGGGCGATCGGTTACCTGCGTGCCGCCGGCTTGCTCGATCAGGGTGAGCTGATCGGCTAAACAACAACAACAACCTTATTGCTCGTTTTTGGATGACAAAGATACCATTTAATGCGTTGTTAGCGGAGTTTCCCCAAACGAGGGTGCAGTACGTTATATAAGGAAGAACAAGAGTATGATAGAGAGTCAATAAAACTTGTTTAGGGACTACATTTCTAAGTTTAAACATTATAGCAACGCTCCTTGAAATCTTTTTCGCGATATAATTTACATGATCACTCCATTGCAAATTCTTATCTAGCATTACACCAAGAAATTTTGTTACAGTACACTCCTTTATGGCGATTTCATTAACATTAAGTTCACAAGATATACATTTCTTTTATTAGTAAAAATCATGAAATATGTTTTACTGGTATTTAGGAAGAGTTTATTGGTGGTCAACCATTTCATTACACTGATGAATTCTGAATGAAATATATTGTTAGCTGTATTAACATCTTTGCAAGAAAAAAAGACAGTTGTATCATCCGCAAACATTATGAAGTCAGTATATCAGATGAACGTGGAAGGTCATTTATATATAATAAAAATAACAGTGGACCCAGAACTGACTCAACTGAGCCCCCGTGGCACACCATGTTTGACAAGCGCTTTAGTTGAGCAAACCTTATTTACTGATACAAAATATATATTGGACAAATAACTTTTAAACCAATCACTGATTGCTCCTCTAAAGTCGTAACAATATAATTTATTACGTAGAATATTGAATTCTTTGATCGGATAAGAGTGAATCTCTCTATGAGCTCAAAGTATTTATTAATATTAATTTATAAAATTGTCACTCGAGTTAAGTTAGATGCCTCATACTTAATAAGCGAGATTCATACAACTTGTCGATGAGGCTGCCAAAGAACTCGTTATTTATAGCCATATTTATACGCGCATCTGCTAACGACGAACGACGTAATTAATAATGTCGATTATTGTTTTTTTTTCTTTTTAATGTACTTCTATTTAAAAAATGTTTTTTTTTATCAGTAAAGTTTTTAATGTTATCCCTTATCAAACATTGTTACAATAACTCACATTTCATATTAACTTTCTTCGTAACGCTCCATCATCTTTTCAATTTCCAAACATGGGCACAGAACTACTCTTTCTAAGTTGTCTCGTCTCTCTCGTGTCTCGTCTCTCTCGTGTCTCGTCTCTCTCGTGTCTCGTCTCTCTCGTGTCTCGTCTCTCTCGTGTCTCGTCTCTCTCGTGTCTCGTCTCTCTCGTGTCTCGTCTCTCTCGTGTCTCGTCTCTCTCGTGTCTCGTCTCTCTCGTGTCTCGTCTCTCTCGTGTCTCGTCTCTCCTTAATTATTTAAAGTATTTCCTTACAAATATTGTTTTAAGTCCTTCTGTCATGACTAAAGTCAAACTACATAAATAGATTCTTGCCAGTATATTCTTTCTGCTTGCCAAAAGCAATTCGCAATTGTTTTCGAACGCAATACAATATACAAATTTAATTACTTTATGGGCATTGAGTGACCCGGCATATTTCTGTAAATAAATGAATTGCGTCAAAAATACGAGAGCCCAGTAAAGCCAAACATTTAAGAATGAAATTGTGATTAAATATAAGTCAAATTTGTTGCTCGTTAAAATTGTACGTATGTATATTGTGGGTTCGTACTTGCGGAGAAAAATCTTCACATCTCTTTAATCTGTACATTAAAATATATTAAAATCTATTACATTTTACGCAGTAAGACTTACCTACATAAAAACCTTTACGTTTTTTATGTGCCCAAGGCCCACCGTCCCGCGAAGTCCATGGCTTCAATGCCATTCGTTATGCCAAGCTCGTTAGCTACAGTATGCCCAAAGAATCATCGTAGGAGGAAGTATCAAAATTCCCGAAATATTCATTATAGTAATAATGTGCCTCGGTGGTGTAGTGGTTAGCGTCGCTGACTACGAATCCTTTGGTCCGGGTTCGAGACCCGGTGACGGCAGGCTGCGTGCAACAAAATCCAACCGTTTCATCCTTCCACACAAAAAAAAATTGGTTGGTAGATAAATGGGTACCCTGGGTAGCCTAGTGGTTAAGACGCTGGGCTGCTAGTGGAGCGTGGTTCGGATTCTACGTTAAACTTTAGGTCTAAAGTGGAGTGATAAGCTTGACCTTCGTCACAATGAACAATTCGGGCGGAAGCAAAAACCAAGATTAACCAAGGTTAATAATTAATTTCAAGAATTTAAATTGAAGATTAAAATTTTTTCTTAAAATTGCAATGGGGAATGGGGAGGGGGGGGGGGGGTTAAACCCCCCAAGTTGCGTGAAGGGGGAGAGGGAGAATGATCTGCCCCGAAAGGGGTTTCTTGCCATTTCTTCTTGGAAAGACTTCGTATAAAATAGGGAAAGGAGTTCCTATCCTCTAAATTAATTCCTCGTTTGATATTTTGGTAACGAGTGACATTAGTTAAAAAAAAAATTATAAATATGGCAAGTTAACTTCGTCAAATACTTTCTCCTTATTTATATCCAAATTCGTAAGTAGATCTGTTCACTCAACGGCCTAACTTACAAGCCTACGACGTAATAATGTATTTGTCAGTATTACGTTTGTTCGTCTTTTAACGTAAATATATTTAAAACAGGTTTTTGTTATTAGTAAAGTTTTTAATGTTAATCCTTATCAAACGTTGCGACAATAACTCGCGCTTCATAATCATATTTTCAAACATTATGGTTTGTCAGCCGCGTATAAATTAACCTTAATTTGTCAAACCGTCCGTAACAAACATTGTGGACGGTTTAACAGTAACAATCGAGTTGTATAATACCGTACTCAAATGTTAGAGATAAATAATAAATGAAGTATTAAGCAACTGTCCTTGAGACGAGTTTCCGCACCAGTGTGACAGACGAGATTTTATATGATTGTTTACGCGTGCGCGACCTTCCCTCAGGACGGCGAGCCCTCGTACGATGCCACTATGTACACACACACACACAAAATATATATATAAGTGCCTGACCATTTGCCAGGTCCTCTCAACTGATTGTCACATATGAAAAATCATGTTTTGTCACATGTCAAATTTGTAGTTTGTCACATCCCAATGCAACCCGAACTGAAATTTACCGAGAGAGAATTGAGTATACTTCACAGACTATTATTTTAATTAAAATAGCCCTCCTAACATATATACTTGGGAAATACCGAAATGTGATATAGCTATTAATAGTATATGAAAACATTGACATCAGGAACAAAAATTAAAAAAAACAAAACGAATGGCCTCGAGGATCTGTTGAATTATTTCATTTGAAAATTTTTCATCTTTATTAAAAGAGAATCGTATAACACATTGATACAAAATAATTGAAAATATATTTCAACAAAACAATAATTAAATGAATCAAAATATACAAAAAAAAAACAATGAAAAAACTTAGACAAAATCACAAAATTTTCTAATGAGTACTCTATACTACCTAACCAAATGATAACGCGTCCATATATGAATGAATGTAATGCGTAGATTTATAAGGGAACAATATGAATAATGCATTGGAATAAAGTAAGAGAAGGATATCAATAATATAAATTTAAATCTAACAAACAAATAAATTCACCATGAAAGATTCGAGTAAATTAAAAGCATAGTTCAGTCACTTAAGGATGGGGTTTCTTCTACTTTTTGTTCGTTCTTGTTACTTTCACATGCCAGTTTCAATGTTTCGCCTTCATTTCGCGACTGTTCACTTCGTTCAAGTATAGCATTTGCTGCATTGACTTTATTAGTGTCACTCTTCTTACATGTTGCTTGTAGCATCGCCAGTCCTCCTTGTTTCAATTTCTCAGCCTGTCGTAACAGCCTTTTCCCCTTTGTCACAACCATTTTGTCACACTTTGACACATATTTTAGACAATTTGTGTTTTCTCACATCCGGGCAACCCTGCATTTCGTTCAAATTGTATACAGAGTGTCGGTAAAGTCTAGTATCAAATGCAAAGTATCGTATATCGACAACAATCTGGTTTTTTTTTAACATACGACGCAGAACTTTATGGACACGCTCTTTTCTTACGTCATAACGTCCGAGGTCTCGTCCATTTCACCTTCATGAAAGGCATAAAAAAAACTAACTGCAATATCGTTTGAGTCATTGACTGTTCTTTCGGGAGGGAGGCAATTTGTCTCGAACGATTCGTATCGTGTTCAGAGGATTTAGCGCAAAGAAAAAAAAATAGTCAGGAAGGAGTAAGAGTATAAACACTCGTTAGGGAAAAATCACCGTCAGGTTGGTTCATGGCTGCTTCGTGGCTTTATTGTAACACCGTTTCCCGTTCGATCAGCGAAGTCAGCCTATTCGAAATTATAATGATGTATGGCGTATATCATATTTCGCGCAGACCGTATATTTCGTTACGTCGTAGCGAAAGAGTCGAGCGACGTTGGATATATTCAAGAGTTAGATAGGGAACCACTTCCCACCGCGTCCAAATGTAGGAACCCGTAGATGGTTCGAACTTTTGCCGTTACGGAGGGGGGATGAACAACTTCACAACCATTATTATGACGTGTTAAACAACTTAAAATAACCTCTTAATTATTTATATTTTCCGAGAAATCTAGTTTAAAAGCAAAATAAAATGCTTTGTTTATATTCTAACAAACTAAAAAAAATAGACGCCCTATTTATTGTATGTAAAGTAAACTTTTTCTGCAAGACGCGCAATTGTTGGCAATAAACTAGAACGAATTCTCTCTGTGTGTGTGTGTGTGTGTGTGTGTGTGTGTGTGTCCCCATGAGCGAGATACTAACTTTTTTCAATCCATATATCTGTAGTAGTAATTAACCAAACCATATTTAAACTAAGGTAGCCTTCGTGCCATCGAACCGAGAAAGAAGTGATAAGCGTTTCTGACGTAATTGAGGGCGCGAAGGTTGTTTTCTGCTAAATCATAAGCGAGGTACTCTCTAATCTAGCCTCACCAAACCCAATCAGGACCAACATAACTTTCCGACAATAAAAAATGTTTCTAGTTTTGTTTATATACATTTTTTTTAATATTCTAATAATTTTTATATTTTTTTAATACCAAAATTGTTACCTCACAAAAAAAATACCCAACTACATCTATGAATTATCACGCACTCGACCTCATTTGTACACAGTTACTCTCGGGCGCACGCGCGCGCACACTATATCCATCTCTCTTAATTAAATACTGTACCTTAAGAAAACGAGAATATAAACTTTGTGATGAAAAACAGAAATGTAAATTGAACATTTACTCAATGCCAGAAGAGCTATTACGATTTTTTTTCCCCCTTTTTTGCAGTGGAACACGAGACAGAAACAGGGTCTTGTATTGGGTTTTCGAGTATAATCCTTTGCTAGATTCATCCGACATGACGATGGACGATTGGATCAGAGTTGCCATGGACATAAAGGTTGGTAAAACAAAAACATAAGGGAGGAATAGAGAGCCCCCTAAAAGTATAAATTGGGCCCTCCGTAGTAACATAGTGGTATAGAACGCCTGGCTGTTAATTTGAAGCGATCGGGTTCGTGCCTCGACTACGTCTTCAGATTAGATAAGGCGCTTTTTGGGGTTTCCTTGGTGTAGTAGTACAGTAGTAGTAGTTTGGATCCCGCGTCAAGCTGTAGGTCCCCTCCGTCATATGACTTAAGATATTACGAAGGAGATTAAACATTATTAGTATTACTTCGTTGTGGATTTTGTTTTTCATTAACCCTTTCACCGCTCAGGTTGGGTAGAAACGCTCCCACACCCGATGCTCAAAAATACGAAAGAACTAAAAAGTCATATGATGCGCGGAGCAGTAAAAGGGTTTAAATAAATTCTTGACACGGATTTAAAATAAAAATAGAATAGTCCGTCTTTATCTGATCGAAAACGGAATACAGAATGAATGGACTTTTTATGGTTTGGATAGGCGATGTTTATTTATGTACCTAATCAATTTATAGGGTTTTAATGAAGGTTTTACTAAATTCAGTAGATAAATAGGGATGCTTCGAAATGGCGAGTAACCACAATTCAACGGTATTCCACCCTGGTACGAGAGAAATGAAAGTTACCCTCGTCCTCGCCAGACGTGGGGTAATTGGAAATTGTAACCGTAATTGATCGTAATTACATTTTTTTTACATAATTGGCAAGTAATTATAATTGGCTACCTAAAATGAAATTATAATTAATTACATTAGGAAACCAAGGTAACCGATACAATTACTTACTTTCAATTACACGAATATTAAAATTAATGGGTTATACTTATTTAAACTACTCGCTCATCGTGTCTCAGGAGCTTTCTTTTGAATTAAAATGTTATTCTTTTTATTTTAAATAAAATGTTTTATTTATTTCAAATGTCCCTAACTAAAGTGTCAGTTTTTTGCCCTTATTATTATTATTATATTATTTTGATAAAATAAATGCCAGTTCTTTTGTCTTAGTATTTTTTGAGTGCCTTACAGGATTGGCAGGTTTTGAAAATTTCCAAATCGGGACACAAGACCTTTTTTTTTTTTACGCAACTTGTAAAATTTAAAATAAGAGAATAACTACGCACAAACTACATAAAAAAATTGGGATCACCCGAAGATCCGGGCCCCCAGCCTTCTTTAGTTAGACTTATAAGGCTAACTAACGAAAATATCACGACCTAACCTAACCAATCGTTTGATCAACTGTACGCCCTTGACGATTGGTTAGGCTAAGTCTGATATTTTCGTTAGTTAGCCTTATAAGACTAACTAACGAAGGCTGGGGGCCCTGATCTTCAGGTGATCCAAAAATTGCTTATTTACCCAACAAAACTATAAAGAACAATTCAAGAAATGCAACAATAATAATTGCTATTTTTAGAAAGAATAACAGCTTTAATGTGGACGCCACAACACACAATTATTCTAATTCGCTTTATTATATATTTACATTTTACAATAAATAATGGTAAGGCATTTTTATTACAAAATAACATTAAAAATAAAATAGATTATATCAATTTGGCAAATGAGGGATTTAATCACAGAAATATAGATTTCAAGTTAGGGATCACCTGAAGATCAGGGCCCCCAGCCTTCGTTAGTTAGCTTTCCTTATAATGCTAGCTAACGAAAATATCACGACTTAACCAATCGTCAAGTTCACCTAACGATTGGTTAGGTTAAGTCGTGATATTTTCGTTAGTTAGCCTTATAAGGCTAATTAAAGAAGGCTGGGGGTCCTGATCTTCAGGTGATCCCAAGTTAGTTTCATAGTTATGCTTCTGAACAGTTAATTTATAGATACTTTTCGCTTATCCAATAATAGGATATCTGCCAATTGGAGGTGATAGAGGGAAGAAAATAATTACAAGGCGTCTTTTCAAACAGAAAACGAATTTCGCCAATTTTGTCGCTTATACCCTTTTCCCGCTGCACTACTTTGTAACGATACTTGTCTAACCTTTATGCTAACTGCGCTATTTATTGCTCTTTAAAGTACTCAATTTTCCGCGAAACGAACACGTATTGGCAATAAACTAGATTCTAGAACATGAATAATCACACACAACGCACGCGCGCGTACACAATGTGTGCATTTCCGCATAAGCGAGATACCAACTTTTTTTGCTTTCTTCTTTTATGTTTTAGTTTTGTATGAAATTATCAATTTATCGTCTTTAATTTTATTCATTTACGAACATCTGAAATATAATTTCTTATCGTAGAAGATTAGAAATTGTTTGTTTAGAATTAAGACCCAAAACGTTTGTAAAACTCCACGGAGGTTTTTCATATAACTTCATAAATATTTAACATACTAGTATACACAAACAATTATTTTATTGTTCTGTTCTGCTTGTATAAAGCACACAATAGGTATAGAGAGATTAAAATACTGACACACACACACACACACACACATATATACACCGTGTGTATATATATATTGATGATGTACATCAATTGCAACAGGAAGCATATATATACACGTACATACATACATACGTACATTATATATATATATCCGCCCGATAGGTGAAACACAGGAAACTCCATTTAAATTAAATGGATAAAAAATATTAAAAATATAAAACACGAATAAAAAATGAGGTCAAATGTAAATGACCGGATTTCTTTCCACGAGACATCTAAAGTGGGTGATCTATTGACCGATCATCTGAAACTCCTTCCAGCTACGGCTGATTTATTAAGTTACGTGTCGTCCTTTAATCTTTCAGTAACTCCTTTTAAATTGTTTTCTCAAACCATATATTCCTTATCTGACTTAAGACTTTGCGTAAAACAATATATTTTCGGAATCTTCGTTGGCTTATCAAGAACCAACCCTCTTCGAGGAAAAAACCAATCCCTATTAATGTAGTTATCCCGTTAGCTAGCGAGTGGTTAAATTGAGGGCAAATCCTCCCACCTTCGAGGCAGTCAGATTGGATAGACTCCACTAGCTCATTTTTTAAATATTTAAGCCCATGCACAGTTTGATTAGCGGGACAAAATCCGGAATAAACACGCTCCTTTTCCGTACAAAATCTAAATTTAACGCGCGCAATTTTGCTATACTCGCTCGAATTAAGTCGTGTTTTGTAACTTCGAAATTTTAACTAAGCTTGTTTGAACGCTAACTGGTGTTTGCTTCGAATTTATGCGAGCAATTTTGACACATTTTTAATAAGATTTTTTGGATTTTTTTTTTTTTTTTAATATTACTTTGAACAGTTTTAAAACTCGGGCTGTCGTACTTTGTTGGTATAAGTGTGAATGAAAGGTGAAACTGAAGGATATTTGCTCGTAGTAAAGAAAAAGTATCGCTTGAAACTAAAATCGTGTAAATTACCTTCTCAGTTATTTGAATCTGCTTTGGTTTTAAACGTGAAAGAAAATTGCAGAGTATAAAAGTCATCTATGTTCTGAATGAAGCACCGCGACAATTCATACTTTGAGGGGGACAATTATTGATTAAAATTGGATTCTAATTTAAAAAGGGTGAGGCGGCCGCACGCGGGATAGTCTTGCGACTGACGACTCGAGTCGCGGCGATTGACAGAATGGAAGCCCCGCACACTGCAGCGACCGCGACACGATTCGCGTCGCGGCAGTTTGCGGGGTTCCCATTCTGTCAATGTAAAATCACGCGCGACTCGAATTGTCACGACCCAAGTCGTTAGTCGGGAGTCGCAAGACGATCCTCTGTGCGGCCGGCTTTGGTGATACCTCAACTGCGCAGTGGTCGAGCGAGTGTACTCACAAATTATACCGATTCAGTGAGACACTGAAAAACTGTGTGGTACACATTCCCACCATGGGGAAGAGACGCGTTGATTAAAAATAACCATTGCTCACAACAGGCAAATTAACTACTACAATCCCCCCCCCCCCCTGGATACCTGGTCCCCTTGGCGCGGCGACACATATCTATACATACATATACAGTATACAGACACGCACACACGTGTGTGTGTATATATATATATATATATATATATATATTCAAATAAATGGGACACTAATGACTTCATATAACTTACACAGCATGGAACTGACATGAACAAGCAAATTTTATGCTTTACTGCCAGAGAAGAGTTGCTTGCTTAATCATATTAGATAATGCTTAGTAGTGAGGTTGGTTACACTAGTTTTAAAAGAGAGAGAGAGAGAGAAGATTATCGTATTATTATTTAAAAACTATTGCGCAGTTTCATAATTTTCTTTAAATTTTTGCAATTCAAAAACTCTTAAGTGAAAAATCATAATTAGAATCCCAACCCAGTCTCCAACCTCGAAGATTTTTCATTCAACATCTGAAAAATCACTTTCGCGCAGTCATATGTCGGTATACACGCAGATAAATGTAAGTGTGTGTAATAGTAATTTGCCTCTTCGTTTGCTCTTCAAACCACCGAGGTCAAGTGGGGGTTAACAGTGACCTTTTATAATATAGTACAGTATTATAGCATTTAATTGTAAAAATGTAAAAACTAAAATCAAGTGTACAATTTTCAAATGACAATTTTTCTTAACTAATAAATATTCGAATACTGAAACGGGCAACCATTAATTTAGTTCGGATTTGCCTAATAATAATAATAATTATAATTAATAATAATAATTCAGGATTGTTCAACTTCCTCTTATAAAGGGGATGTGACGAAGGAACCTACAGCTTGACGTTAAGATTCGAACCACAACCCCCCACCAAGAAGGGCCCACAGAAGCGCCTTAACTGAAATCTGAAGTCCGAGTCAAGACTCGAACCCAGTAACTTCAAACTAACACTCCGGCATCTACCACTAGGCTATGTTGGCGAGTCAGCCTTCAGTGAAAATTATAATCCAATATGGCGGACAAATTGTTCAGACATTAGCGCCTGTTGGTTAATGAAAACCACAGCTTAATAAACTCTGCTACAAGCTGCACTAAGTCAGCGTGAGAAATGGGGCGAAAAACAGTGACCAGCCCGATGATGTTCGCAATTTATTCGGCTCGACTGTAGCTCCATATGAGGAGGTAGTATTTACGTCGGACTGGTTACTTACTTCAGGTTACTTTAGGTGAGTTTGAACGACGGTTCAGGATCGACCCGCGGTCGACCCCTCTGCAGCATCCCGCCTCATTTGCTGGATTTGGTGAAGGAGGGAATTGCTGTCTGATTTCCTTCTGCCCTCGTAGCCAGCCACGCATTGCTGGTCAGGGAACTTGCGCGGGAATCTGTCCAGTTGGTTCTTGAAGTTATTCAGGTCGGTGTGCTGGAGATTCCTCACTTCTTTTGGTAGGACATTGAAAAGCTTTGGGCCGCGTATTCTGAGGATATTTTCCATCCTCGTTTTCATGGCCCCTTGTCCCACCGCAGCTGGTACTGTACAAAATCTGCCTCTTCTCTCATTCCAGTTTGTTTCTATTTCACTTCTAAGGTTAGGGATAGAGCCCTCAAGTATGGTAATACTCTTAATAACTCGTACTTGTAACTGGTGATAATACATCTCGCGCGAGTAACTGTACGGTACTCGGGAGAAAAAGTTGTTCATTAGATCAAGTACAAACTCGTATAATGGTTCCAGAATGAATACGAGAACTTTGACGGCTTCGTTGTACTACATGGAACAGACACACTCGCCTACACTGCATCCGCTCTCTCCTTCATGATGGAAAACCTCGGCAAACCCATCATTATCACTGGCTCTCAAGTAAGAATTTTTGAGTGATGGAAAGTATATGGACAATTCGATCTCTCTTTCGTGATGAAATTTATTACAATTATTTCAATAATTTTAATGTAGAATACGCAAATATCAATTGGGCCTTTTTTATATTTATTTTCAGTTAATTTCCTTATTAAGCTTTAGGCTTTACTGTGTAGTATGCGGTACCCGGGAGAGGGGGTGGAGATGCACGAGATGTCAAAGCATTTGGGTCCGGGCTAGAAGGTAGTAGTAGTGGTAGTAGTAGTAGTGGTGGTGGTGGTGGTGGTGGTGATCATCGGGGGTAAAAAGGGTCCGGAGTCATAAGTAGCAGCAGGGACCGTGATTCCTCTCCCGGCCCTGTCAGTAGGACTCGCGTATAAAGTTGAAAATTAAATGTTTTTTCACTCGTGGTATGAATCCGAGCAACCATGACTTTTGATTTAGAAATTTGAGCGGGACTTTATATATTTTACTGAATAAATGTTTCTGAAAAACGGAGAAATTTCTCCGATGCGTAAAACAGTACAAGATTTTATCTCAAGAACAGCGTTCTTGTTACTTACGGAATATTACAAATAGATGTTGAATGTTTAAAATTGAATTTTGTAATGAATAATTAATCTGATTTTCACTATTCGCCGAAGGTCAACACGAACTAACTACCAGCAAGGTTTTATGTCATAGTCGTTCGAATTGTCATTGTCGTTAACTTTTATTAAATTTTAAATACTTCATTTACCATTTTAGGCCGGCCGCACGCGGGATCGTCTCGCGACTCACGAAGTCCTAACAACTTGGGTCATGACGACTCGACGCAATTCTGGGAGTCGGGGGAATGCGGGACTCCCATTCTATCAATGTAAAATCACACGCGACTCGAGTCGTCACGAACCAAGTCGTTAGTCCTGAGTCGCAAGACGACACTGCGTGCGGCCGGCCTTAGTAGTCTTCAGCATTTTCTAAAGAATTATGCGATGCCTAACTACAGTGTGGAGATTTTAAAAGTTGAGGATGACGTGTATTTTGTAATATAAGTTTTTCAGCTCAGATCTTCGAACTTTTTATCATTGATGGTCAAAAGTAGAGTACGTGAATTTTAAAACGTACCACTATAATTTTTATAATTAATTAATATTGATGTAGAACTTATTCACAAATTATATCATTAATTGAAGGTGGCTCGGTTTCTCGTTTTTTTTTTATTTAAAGTTCTCTATCTCGTCTTCGTGGATTTTGTTTCTGCCACTGTATTTGACGTCCTCCCAGGAAGAAGTGCTAAGCGATAAAAGTAAAAAACGCCACAAAACCAACCCAGTTGAAAGTTGTACTAATTTGAAAGTGACATAACTTTTGAATTTTCAAATTTGGTACAACTTTAATCGCATTTTCTGGCGTTTTTTACTTTTCGTTTAGCCACTTCCTCCTCGGAGGGTCTCATTTATGACACGTGAATTTAAAAATTTATCCTAATTTTAATTGAATTTTTATTTGAATTTTTAATATAACTGCGTAAATTACTGCCATTTTGGTAGGTATAAGAATTATTAAAAAGCCGTTTGGTTGATGAAGAGTAGAGAATTTAAGAAAATTAATATACCTTTCCTATTTCTACATTTGGTGGAAGTATTTAGTGTAACGTAAAACTCGGTCCGCTCATAGGTCCCGACAGTTTTTTAATTTATTTTCCTTCCAACCCCCTCCCTCCAACTAGATTCCGTTGTTTGAAACACGAAGCGACGGTCGAGACAATTTTATTGGGTCCGTAATTATGGCTGGCAATTACTCCATCCCGGAAGTGGGCGTCTTCTTCAACAACAAATTGTACAGAGGTAATCGAACGGTGAAAGTCTCTACTGGAAGTCTGGATGCTTTCTCGTCACCTAATCTTACGCCGTTGGTAATTGCTGGCATTTCTATACAAGGTAAGCGGCGTTATGTCAGTAGTACTTCAGAGTTTTAAACTATCAAAGATTTAGGATACACACACGGAACAAAAAAGCTGAAAAACATCAAAGAATTGATGATGAGGAGAGAAATATTGAGAGGGAAATTAAACACCGGACGAGTATCCGTTGACTGCAAAGGGAAATGGCATTAAATCGGGTAGCTCGGTACTATCGTGACTCGCACTGACTCCGTAACCACAAGACGTGAATTCAAATCTCACTAGCTCCAAGTTTCCCGCTTTATTGCCTTTTCCATCTTATTTCAACACTGTTATTGCGCTTAAAAATGCATTAGAGTATCCCTAGAATACTCTTAAGGAACGTGTTGCCGTCGGGAAAATAAGAGTTAGTCTCAAACCTAAATTTATCGTCACGAAAAGAGGAAAAGCGACTAGTTCTTTGCTAAAAGAAATCAAAGCAAATAATGAGATACAATTTCTTTGGCGATACAGAAAAAGAAATTGTGGGCAAAGAGGAATGGCACCATTATCGTTTCTTGTACACACAAATAATCTTCAGAAATTGAGATTTTGTGCGATTTTTTCCTTCATTTTTTTAATAATCGCATTTTCACGAATGACGAAAAAGATCTTAGTCTGACTTTTTTTTTTTTTTTTTTTTTCTCCCAGTTGATTATCGGCTAATTTATCACACACCGACTTTAGCAAAATTCGAAGTCACAGACCAGCTGAGCAGACACATCGGGTTGTTACGACTATTTCCTTCCATATCGAAAGAAACCATTGAAACAATGCTTCAGCCCCCGACTGCCGGGGTGGTCCTCCAAACGTATGGGGCGGGCAACATCCCTTCCAACAGAAAAGATATAATTGAAGTTCTTCAGAAAGCGACCTCGAAGGGGGTTCTCATCGTCAATATTACTCAGTGTTCTCACGGAAGCGTCCAACCAATTTACGAAACTGGAGAGGTGAGCGTAACAATGTTTGAGGGAGGTTGTTTAACCTCCTTTGTAGCGTGTAAGGCAGTGTTTCTCAGCCGGACTTGCCCCACAACCCCCATGTCAGGGTCTTAGGTTGGCGCGACCCCTCATCATCCCTAAAGGGGTAAACAAACTCACTAAGCGGGGTTGTTTTTGTCTTTTAGCGCACAAATCGCTATTACGGGGGTAGATTGCGACCCACCGTTTGAGAAACGCTGAATTAAGGTAATGTGGCGGAGAAAACCTGCGCCTTTACGTGGCATTCGAACCAACTACCCCACTAAGGAAGGTCTAGAAAGGCACATCATCACCGAAATCCGAAGGCTGAGACGATGTTCGAACCCAGGGCCTTCATTCAGTTTAACAGCCTAGTCCTTTACAACTAGGCACCACGGTGGGCGTAGGAGCGGTAGAACAGGAGAATTAAGAAGTAAAATTGAGTCAGCCGCTGCTTTCCACTTCGCAGTTAAGCAAAATAGTTAGCGCTGAATTAGTGAAAGCCAAATTTAAGTCAAATTATTTTTAGTAATTTAAGAAGATGAACCTTAATTTAATTAATCTGAAGTTAAACAAACCGAGAAGTTAATGAAAAGAAAATTAACATCCTTCTATACGCCGGATGGTTTTTAATGAAAAACTAAGTTTTATTCCGACAACAGTACGATGCAAGGTGGTAATGAGATTAATCTTCCGTCGAGAAACAATGGACGGAATGTAAAGCGGACAAGTTTTCCTTCAGTATAAACTGATAGAGAGATAATGTAATCTTAACTTTTTTTTCTTTTCAAGCTGTTACGTGACGCTGGTGTGTTGCCCGGATACGATATGACTCCGGAAGCCGCTTTGACCAAACTTAGTTACGTCGCAGCAAAGAATGTGGACTTGGAAACAAAGCAAAAAGTAAGATTATACACAAAAATTCTCGTAAAATTTAACAACTTTGAAACAACGGCAAATGGACGACTAGGCAAATGGACGACTAGGCAAATGGACGACTAGGCAAATGGACGACTAGGCAAATGGACGACTAGGCAAATGGACGACTAGGCAAATGGACGACTAGGCAAATGGACGACTAGGCAAATGGACGACTAGGCAAATGGACGACTAGGCAAATGGACGACTAGGCAAATGGACGACTAGGCAAATGGACGACTAGGCAAATGGACGACTAGGCAAATGGACGACTCTTGGCCTTTTTTTTCAATTTTTATTACTTTATTTAATAAAATTTTTAAAATTGAACTTCAGATGTTGATGCAAAATCTTCGTGGCGAGTTGACACTTTTGTCAAATGATGAAAACGACACTTCTTCAACTCGTGGTTTTATTACACTGACAAAAGCACTTCAGCTTTCAGATTCAGCCGAAATTGAGCAAGTTAGTGTTTGGGGTACCGTGGATTCTTAAAATATAGCTTAACAAAGGCGTATCTTTCGATGAATCTGAACCGATGTTCGCAATACAGCGAACTAATGTCACAAAAATATGTCTCCATACTGTCAAGATGGCGTGATTAGCATAGCAATCTATATACAGTACTGTGCATCTTCTCGCGCATTTAATGAAACATTCTATCAAATTCTCGATATTTTTTTTTTACATCTCTGCAGTTTGCAGAGAGAATACAATTAACCCATAAATCATCTCTACAGGTGAAAGAGATGTTGATTCCTAGTCTATTCTTCAACGCAGTGTCCAATTCAGATTTAAACAAAATGGAAGAGTTATGGCCACACGTAAGTTTAGATGTCTTTGGTTTTGAATAAAAGGAGAAAAATCACACGAAATGGTCAGAAATAAGAAAAAACTTTGTATTTTATATTCAATCGAAAATATTAGAATTTATTCAGAGTTCGAAGAACGAAAGATACTCGTACTGGCTTCAACACTTTAATACCCAAGTTTGTTTTCTTGAAACTGAATAAATTTGCCCGGCGTTAACTAGAACGAGCGAACCCCCGATCACTAAAGTCTTAATTTCGCCATTAAGCAACAAAGATACCTGGGTCTTCAGGCACGCAAGTAAGTTTTTTAAAGTACTAATGAAATGGTAGTTAATTTTTAAAGAAATATATAAATGGATAACTAAAAAGAACAAACTTTTATCCCGAAACTCGTTCATCTGGCGGCTAAGTTAATAATAACAACGATTTAAAAGTAGGGACCGACCGAAACTACTTCGGCACTTTCGGAACCGAAACCGAAAGTAGAGTACTTTATATGAAAGTATTTTAATCTAAAATGGAATACTAATACTTTATATGTAATGTAATTCAATCTATTATTCCTTTTCTCGCAAAACGTAGCACATAATTATTAATGAAAACTCAAAAACATTCCAAAAATATTAATGTTCATTAATGCAAGTCAATAAGAAAACAGACATTTCGATTCATTCAATATTCAAAGTTCAAATATTTCAGCGTTTACTGGGGTCAAATTCGCCCGTTTGGTGTTGATGACATTGCCCGCAGTAGAAGAGTCGCTCTAATTCCACTGAACCCGAAGGGAAGTTCGGTCAAGTTTATCGACCTAAATCCGGTTTCGGGCCCGAAACCGAATTCAGGTCGGTCCCTATTTAAAAGTATCCAAAATTTGCGGACAGAGATTTTGGTATCTGTAGTGTATCTGCGTACCAGTCATGGTTCCAGCGATTGTGCGTGTATATGAAATAGGGGGAGAAAATCTAAGTGTGTACCGCGCTTCTGTGCTATTTGTATGGTCGGTTACGAAAGTTGGGCTACCTTAATTGATGGTACCTACTGCGAAAACATCACTTTTAAATTTACATTCGCACTAAGAAAAATTAAAATCAGTCCGTTCATCATTTGTTTCAATAGTCGAGCCAGTCACACTGGGCCATACCAAAACTTACGGTCCGGTAAACCAGCGCCGTAACGCTGTTCTCCGATAAACGAACTAAAGAGATTGAGGTCGGGAGTTCGACTCCCGATGGTACCGGTTAGTAATAATTCATGATTTAGTGTAATGGCCGCATTAGTTGGCCTGAGCGCTGTGCCAGTTTCTGACCTTCCTGACTTATGAGTTATGACCAAATGAAAACTATGGTACAGTAGCTGTAAGTCGTAAAACATTAACAATTAAGTTTCCCTCAAACACTTTTTCAAGACTGAGCAGTTAAATAGTCTAAGTAATTATTTTTATATACAGGGTGTCCCGTAAGTCCGGTCTCATAGGAAAAAGTATTTTAAATTAAATTTACAAAAGTAATACGTAATAACCAATGTTCCCTCTAATTTTTTTTAGTCGGTGTGCGCAAGAAATTTTCGTTGTGCATACATTTAGATTCATGGTGAAAAATTGTGAAAACTTTTCTGAGCGCTATTATCTCCAAGATGAAATATATATAAATATTAAATACTTAATAAATATTATTTCCATAAGGTGATAGCTTGATCATTACGGTACTATTAAATGGATATTAAAAAACTGTTTACAATATTATATATTCTTAAAAAGGAAAACATTTTATCCATTCTAAAAATATGAATAAAATAAAAAATAGTAAAATAAAATTCAACAAAATAAAGAAATAAAATAAAAATAACATTAATTGAAAATGACTATTTTAGTTATCATTTCTCAAAACAATTTTTAGCATTTAGCATTTTAAAATAGACTCAAGATTAATACATGATTTTATCCATTCACAAAATAGGAATAAAATAAAAAATAATTTTATTTTTTATGAATTATGAAATAATTACTATTCGTTTTTATGCAAAAATAAGAGAGAAGGTTTATATTCAATGCGTTAATGTATAAAAGAAAAAAAATGCAAATACATAGAGTAAAAAAAATTCGTATTGCGTAATTGCGCGGATGTCGGCGAAGTCGGGCGGAAAGAGTTAATACTTAAAAGAGCGACTATAGAGTATGTTGATGCAAATGGTCAGACCTTATGTGACTGATATTTTTGAAATTACTTCATTTACTGGGGTCGTGACTCATGATACGCTTGAGCCTGTGCGCACTTTATTTTGCTGTGTGCGCGGGTTTCACAACGCGTGTGCGCGCGCACACGCGCACACCTAAGAGGGAACATTGGTAATAACTAAAATGTTCAAATTGACGTCTTGTTTTGGGACCTTTTTTTTTTTTTGTTGCGGGTAGAATAACACGCAGTGGCTAATATAGAAGCGAGTTCAGAAGAACTTGGCCTTGAGTCACAATTTGGCATTGGCGTTTGGCATTGAATCATAATTTCCATTATTCTACCCGCAACAAAAAAAAAAAAAGTCCCAAAACAAGACATCAATTTGAACCTTTGTTTTAGTTCTAAAACTTCTAATGTATTACTTTGGCAAACTTAATTTAAAATAAATTTTCCTACGAGACCGCACTTATGGGATACCCTGTATGATATATTAAGCACTACGTCTTTGCTAGCTTTACTTCTTATTATGCCCTCGCGGGCTACGTCGTGGCCGACGTCGTAACACCGCTTCCCGTTGGTCAGCGAAGTTAAGCGACAGTGGGTCTGGACAGTAGTTGGATGGGAGACCGTCCTCCGCGTCCAGATTATGTAGCGATCCGTGGTTTGGATCCCACGTAAAACGGTAGGTCCCCTCCGTCATATAACCTTAGATGTTGCGAAGGAGGTAAAAACAACCCAATCAAACAAAACAACGTAAGTCTTTGCAGAAGAGAGAACATACATTCTGTTGCGAAGGAGGTAAAACAACCCAATCAAACAAAACAACGTCGTAAGTCTTTGCAGGAGAGAGAACATACATTCAAAACGAGGGACTGTATATCATCACTAACAACTGAAAAGTCAATTGTACACCCGAGAAGCGTTACAATGAAATAAATTATTAGTTTGTTGCTTTCAAAATAGGTTTTAAAAACATTGCAGAATTTTTGTTTTTGTTTTGTAATTAAAGTTTATTATGGTTTTACTCGTATGTAATGTGTGGTACTTTTAAGGTACGAGAAATTAACTGTTCGTACGCTGGTGGGTTGACTGCTCTTCACGTGGCTGTAGAAGAGGGAGATTTGGAGGTGGTGTATTGGCTTTTGAAAAAGGGGGCTTCCGTGCATGCGAGAGACAACGCTGGACACACTGCTCTCTGGTACGCGGTGGAAAAAGATCATACTAAGGTAAATTGATCGTCTCCACTCTGGCTGTAAAAGGTAAAAGTTAATGCGTACCGTACCCGCGGTATCTGGTGTGTGTGTGTGTGATATATATAGTGGACCTATTTTAGCCGTTTAAGGAGATAATGATTTAATTGTATGCAATGATTAATTGATGCAATGACTGATTGCTTATTAATGAAAGGCTGGGTTAATAATTTATGATTCATACAGTATCACCGATTGGAATAAGTGGTTATTTGGTTAGGTCCACCATACTATTGGAAGTGACCGGTATGGCAGCGAGGTCACCAGCTTGGTTTACACCCAAGCGAATTAATGTTAAGGTTATAAAAGACACCTTATAGTTGTATTTTATTATGAAAATAAAGCCGTTATTTATTCATTGTGATATAGCAAAGAATTGACAGTAATTAATTGGTAGTTTTACGTTATGCTTATGACATAGACTTAGCTAATAAGATGAAATGTTAATAGCTTAATTGACACGTAATAAATAATGTACTCGTTGATGGTATGTAAATAGCATGCGACAATGCGACATGGAACATTGAATGGGCCTAGTAAATGATATAAAGAATGCACGTGCGTTTGGTACATTGAATGGAAAACATGACACTGATTAAGTAGGCTAAATGATTGCATGGATGCACAAGGAATAATTGATGCGGCCTAATAATAATGGATTGAAGTGCTTGCACAAATATCATTTATATATAAGAACATTATGTGATGTTAAATGATTACGTCAAGAGAATATTTAGTTAACACACAAATATATGAATTGAACATAATGACGGATGATACGCGGAATTACGGTATTGAAATGACACTTCAATTGGATGACAGGCCTACTGCGTTCTTTCACGAGTCAGTTGGAACGCTTGATTACACACTTTGGGAGTATAGCCTACCGTTCGGCGGTAGGCTAATGTAGGCTTCACAAGAGTACTTAGAATAGGAGGTACTTATCTTAGGACGATGTAACCTTGTTGGAGGCGGGTTGAAGACGAACCATTTAACGCAGATTCGAGTTGTCGTTGTCCGTTAAGCCTCTTGAGATGATGGATGTAGGCTTCGTTCGGAAGCCTGAGGTGATGTTACTTCTCGAGGTGCAGGCTGGCCTTATGATCTTGCGGGCGTAGGCCTGTGGTGCTGAATATATATCGAGGAATGTGGAGACTTGAAGGCCGACCCGGCAAACCGCAGGCCCGAAGCGATTCCGGTTGGGCCTCGAAGGATTGCTTCTGCAGGCGGTCTGTAGATCTTACTTGATAAATTGTAGGCCTTGAAGAAAGTAGCGGCCGCGCCTCCGGCCGGAGGGGGCCGGAAGGCGGTTGGTGTACGTGTTGCTCACGTTCGATGATGTGAGTACGAGTTAGTGAGAATGAAAGCAAGTGGAAGCTCGCTTTTATACGTAGTTCCTGTGACGTAGGACTTCGCGCCAATTCTTAAGACGCCTTGTGAGCGCGTCCTTTAGTTGATAAGGGTTTTCGTTCGCGCCCTTTGGGAAGAAACAGACTCTCCATTGTTTGACTCTTACCCACGTGTGTTTTCCAAGTTCTTTGATGATAGCGTGGAAGCAAAAGATTTCTGTCTATTTGCTGGTCTATTTCTTGTCGATCCGCTATATATATTTTTTTTTTTTAAGTTCGGGAAGAACCGATTCGCCTCTATTTAAAAGGGCATATCTCAGCGGAAAAACAAAGAAAAAGTGAGAGGAAAGACAGAGGAAAAAAGAAAGGGTGGAGGGGACAGTCGAAGTGGAAAAAGACCAAGGATGAGAAAGACTGCAGGGTCGAGCCCCATCATCCTTGGGTGCTAGGGCCGGGAGGGCGCACGTGAAACCTCCAGGAACAAGCACGTACAAACGAGCACAAAGAGCACTCAAGAGCACGAGCTTAGAACCCCCTTGCGGGGTCCGCTATATATATATATATATATATATACACACACACGACTCCATCGAGCGTCAACAGATCGCGCGGCAGAACTCTGCTCAAAACAGTGGGGAGGGGCATTGTTCAGCTCTCTTCTTTACTTCCTTCCTCGCGTTGAACAAGACGAGTCTCTTGATCGAGGGAAAAAGTGAGGGCAACCCCCCCACCCCCTACCATTTCAACTAAATTTGAACAGTGCGAGGTTTCGAGACAATTGTAGATTAACTGCTTTAACTTTGGCCACCTTCTTAAAATGTTAATACACGTGAACTTATAAGGATTCACTGTTCATTCGCGAATAAACTTTTGTACTACAGATAATTGCTTTGTTGAGAAAAACGGGGGCCCATCTGAAAGAACCCCCTTTATGTTTGGGAGAAGCGATCGTTTCGGCTGCCGGGGCTAACAACTTAGTTCGCCTCCGATCTTTGGAAGCTGCTGGGTGTGATATGAACCTCACGGACATCTTCAACAGGACGGGACTACACGCAGTAAGACAACGTTCTTCTATCGACGTCTTTAAGTTACGGTTGCTGTCAGGTGTACGATTCTATACAAATTTCTCAACGTATAATTTCCTTGAAACGTCTCCTTCCCTTTACGTAGGCATGTATGATGGGATATTCGGAGTCGGTTCAGTTTCTACTTGGATGCAGCGTGAAAACGGAGAGTAAGGACAAGAACGACTTGACCCCCGCAATGTGTGCGGAAATGAACAATTTTGATTTCCTCATTGATCTTATCAATCAGTACCAAAACCTCAAAGGTTAGTATTTGCGTGTTCAACCTTTTCGCTAATGTTTGTTAATAGATTCTTTATAACTCAGTAATTTGGGTGTAAAACCAAACTTATTGGATTTTGGGGTTAACAGTGGGTTAGTGGGTTTTAACAGAGGAGAAAAAACATTTAAATGAGCTATTTGATATTTTAAACTTTGAAATTTTTTTAACACAGAATGTGTAAGTCTGTGTGTATCTAACAGTTGACTCGAATCAAATTTAATTTGGCTCAGACGTATAAATGCTATAAGTAAGCATTAATAAGTACTTACGCATTCAACAGAGCACACGAGGATTGCTAAAATAAACGTACGACACTTTTAATTTTGAAAGTAAACAAAGTTAAATGGGTATAAATAAGGATTGTCTACGCCCATTACCCACGGTCTCCACGAAAGGTTGAGTCTGAGGTTAGATATTAATCCATTAGTGGCCATTGGTAGAATTTCCTACCGCCAAAATTGTTTGTCATTATTGCGTCACTTTTTCTCGTATTCGCGCAATCTTTTAGATTGATATGACGCAATTTTTAGATTGCGTCATATCAATGACTCGTACCGAAGATCACGTGAATACGAGAAAAAGTGACGCAATAATGACAAACAATTTTGGCGGTAGGAAATTCTACCAATGGGCATTAATGGGTTAATCCTATTATTTAGCAGTGCATGCCGCACGCATTTGTTATTCCGTTGTTTATTAGTAATACAGTATACGTCTCTAGAAAAAGAAACGGTGTCCATTTTCAGAAAAGATTCATTTTAGAATCCATACCTTGGTTAATCTTGGTTTTACTTCCGCCCGTATTGTTCATTCTGAACCTCGTTACTCCACCTTAGACCTACATTTTAACGTGGAATCCGAACCACGAAGCACCACGGATGGTCAGAAATTACGAAGTCCTCGCCCGAATTAGGTCTCACGACCTCCCGATCAGCAGCCCAGCGTCTTAAATGGGAATCCTGGGTAGCCGAGTGGTTATCTACCAACCAATTTTATCGTATGGAAGGATGAACCGCTGGATTTGCTACTCGCCGACTACCGTCACTGGGAATCGAACCCGGGGTCTTCGAAGTCAGCGATGCTAACCAATACATCACCAAGGCGCATAGTATACAGCATTAACATTATTCCGCAATCATTTACGTTTCACAAAACTTCATAAATAAATTTGAAAAAAGTAATTTTTGAGACAAAAGCGCGGGAAAAACTATCAAAAATTAGACTTTCCTTTTAGAAAATGTGATCCCACCCTCATTTCCCCCAAACTAAGAGGGTGGGGAAAGAATTCAATTGAAAAAAAAAAAAAAAAAAGTACAAAATGAATAATGCATTAAAAAATACGACGAAAATTAAAATGAAAAACAAATGTAAATACAAATGTAATAAAACAAAATAGAAAAGCAGATGGTGAAATCAACGCAGGCTAAATTTCTCTTCGTTCGTATACATACGAGGGAAAGAATGTTACAAGGACAAGAGGAATGCTCAAAGATCTTTCGTCCACTCGGGAAGGTTCCTGTTATTAAACTACGGTAGTTTATTTTTTAATTATTGTAGCAATCGTAGAAAGGTAGGTAGAAAAGCATAAGGCTCCGTCCCAACCCAGAGAGAGAGCATGGAGGAAATATATCGAACTCTTAAGAAAAGCTGACTTTCCAAACGAAGACCAAAAAAGGATTTCGAAGGACTGAACACATCAAGCTCTCATGGCGTAGTTGACTGCAGGGAGAACCCGGATTTTGAAGAACCCGATTTGATTTCCGCTGCTCGGGATCAGATGTCACTCCGAGTTAGTGTCCACAGCTCTCCTTGTGAGAAAAATATGGGTTCCAGATCTTAAAAACACTAAGAGCAGTTCCATCGTAGGTCTATATACGAGGTCCCTCCGAAGAAGAAGTGACTAAGCGACAAAAATAAAAAACGCAGTACAATTTTTTACCAATTTGAAAGTGAAATAACTTTCGAAGATATTTTGACGAAACGTCTTCAAAAAGTTCAAAAGTTATTTTTTTTATTTTTGTCGCTAGCCACTTCTTCCTAGGAGGAGGACCTCGTATATCCTTGGGGAATGTTAGGAGAATCATCACCGAATATATTTGTCACTTACAGAAACGCGAGTTACAAATTACGAGTCTTCCAATCAGGGACTGTTTCATTTCTTCCAAAAGGTGACCAATCAGAGGAAGGAAAATATTTTTACAGTGAAAACCGGTGCTGTGTATATAAATGTACGATGGTGGTTCCCGAGCTCTGAACAGTAAATGTAGGATAAAAACCACATTCAACTACATACCTGAAAGTGAGGAACTGCCAGCAGACTTTGACTCATGGAGTGCCGCACCCGACAAACATCTTTGACTGAAGTGGTAAAAACCTTTCTGACTTATCGAAACCCTGCAAAAAAAGAACAGCATATTTTAAAAATAAAAAACTACTGCTTTCATTTATAAAGCCTACATAGAAAAAGTATAATATGTTTACAAGACACCTACTAATGCAATTTGTACGAATAATTGCAAATGAAAACTGTAAAGCATTTGCAATTAAATTAACAATAACCATTCAAATCAGGAACGTGTTGCCACTCAATGTAACTTTCGTGGACCTTCGGAAAAAAAAAAAATGCAAACGGAGTTAGTTCATTTTACCATCCCCCCCCCTACACCCCCCCCCCCCACAAAAAAAAACAAAAAAAACATTCAAGGTCAGTTTACCACCAATCCTTCAGTGTTATCAATCTTTTTTGGTGGAGTTTTGTGAAGACGCAAATTGTGCAATTTAACGAGATACCCACAAGAATGAAATTAAATTTATTTTGGAACGAGTAAAAGATATGCTCCGGAAATCCAAAGAAAATAACTGAAATAAAAATGAGTCAGTCGAGAGAAGAGCTTCCATTACTACCGTTCGTTGTACTGCTAACGATAGTACTCGAAGTGATCAGTAGGCTAGTACAAGAGCATCTTTTTCAAATAAATTGAAAAACTAGTAAAAAGTGGCTTGGAAAAAGAAATAATTTTTAAGAGATGATACCATACAGATCACGAGAAAACTAATCACTGAAGACTAAAGCCGGACGCGCGCAGGATCGTCTCACGACTCGAGTCGTCAATCGTGAGTCGCGAGATGATCCTGCGTGCAGCCGGCCTAAGAACAGTAGGATGAATAAGGAGGGTACGGCTATACGATATACAGAATTGATGACAACAGACGCCATACCAGAAACTAATTTAAATTTCAATTGTCACTTAGTAATTCGTCGAAAAAAAGTTTTTTCACATTATTCAAAATGTATCAAAATTAAATTCGACTCAAAATATATCATCTTCAACTGGCAAACGTGTAATGTGTTTCGTGACTGGTATTATTTATCCTAATTATAATTTTCGGATCACCCGAAGATCATGGACCCCAGCCTTCTTTAGTTAGCCTTATAAGGCTAACTAACGAAACTATCACGACCAAACCTAACCAATCGTTAGGTCAACTGTACGCCCTTGACGACTGGTTAGGTTAGGTCTTGATATTTTCGTTAGTTAGCCTTCTAAAGCTAACTAAAGAAGGCTGGGGGCCCTGATCTTCGGGTGATCCTAATTTTCTAAGCCCAACTTTGTTTCCACCAAAACCACCATAAAATAGGCCTAAAATATCTCAAACGTCCGAGAAGCTTTTTTCAACATTATTTTCCTAATAAAAATATTTTTACTTTGCGAGATTTAACTTAGTGATCAAAATGGTTTAATTTTTTAAGGTTTTTCTCTCTCCAATGTGGCTACCATGTACAAAAGATTAAAATTAACTATTATATGTAGAATTTTAAAAGCATTTAGTTCACAATGTATTTCCTCACTTCCAAAAACTTAATTTCACCGTTTTAATATCTCATTTGGAATTTTCAGCTCAGGAGATTGAACTTGCGTCTGAGTCAGACGATGACTGAAATAATATATTATATAAAAAGAGGTTTGCGATAATTTCAGTCACTTTTAAATTTTTTTTTTTTTTTATCTATAATTTTTCTAGTTTTTCCATTTTTTATTCAATAAATGTATAATTTGGTTAAGAGACTCGTCCAAATTTAATTTGGAATTTAGTTTATTAAAATGTGAAAAGAAAATTTTTTTTTTTTTTTAGCTAAAAAATAACCTTTTTAATTAAAATTAATAAAATCAGCAATTGAATTTCTCAGAAATTGTTTACTCGTGGTTAATATATGCCTGAATTGATTCGAAAAAGTTTAACTGCAAATTGTAAATAATTAATTAACATTCAGGTCCCAAACCTCATTGAAAACTTGCCCACATCATACAAAAATTAATATAATACAAGTGCTGATTTTTATTAAAATTTACATGATGACAATCGGCCTATGCTGTCATTATGATCTTTATTTGAGCAAATAGTGCATGCTCTGGATCTACGTGTTCCTTAGTTCTTTCCTTTTATTGTAGAAATATAGTTTTAATATTGCACTCGAGGCACTTAGTTAGCTGCATGGAACAATTTTTTTTAAATTTCTATCCTGTTTGTGGTTTATAAATTTAGATTAAATTTAATTTCATACACGCACCGTGAAGTATGAACGTATCAAATTCTTATTTCTCACGTGAAAATTTGGAAATGCAGTAGTGATAATGTATCTGTTTATATCTTCTTCTGCCCAGGAGCGCACGCAGGATTTGCTTAAGAGGGGGGGGGGGCAATTATCAGCTCTCCAAAATAATGATGAAATGCACAAGGTCATATCTATTGATCGATAAATTGATCTTTGTAGCCACATTTTGATACCGATTCAATGCTAAATTTTCCGTCTGATTTTTTTTTTTTATTATTATTATTATTATTATGCATTGTACTGGAATTGACTTTATATTAAATTTTCCATTTGATTATGCTCAAATACTCTTCATATTATGAACATTTTATCATTTTTATTACTCCAAGTATCTTCACCAAATTTACAGTTTTGATAGTTTTAGTAATACCCATTTTTAGAATCAGGAAATGTAATGGGGGTTCCCAGGCCTCCTGGCCCCCCTCCCCTTATGTACGTGCTTCTGCCTGTCATACACACACCTGAGATGACAAGTTTATATTAAGCTTTTTCTCAGCGGACTAATGTCTCTCTCTCGATGTGATATTTAAGACTTGTTACGAATTAGATTAGAATTAGATTATGTTAAGCTTAGGTTAGACTGTTAGATGATTATTTTTCTTTTTTTTTTACTGTCTCGCCGACCAAATATAGGCCCCTTTTTCAAGGTTTCTGAATTCCCCTGCAGTGAATCCACATCTTTTAATTTATAAAAACACACGAAGTAAGTAAGTTTGGGTCATTCAGAGAGAAATTAAGTTTTACCTCTGCTAGAAAAACTGCAGAATAAATACATAAGAACCATTTCCCAGAAATTATAAAAAAAAAGTGGATTTTCACAAGAAATGAAGGTCAGATTTGAATAAAACACCAAAATACACCAGAAAAACCTATTCTCATATCAAAATCGACCCGCAGGGGTAAAACTAATAATTACCACCATACTATTTGAATCAATTTTAATTGATCCAAAAATTGCTTATATCTCCGTTAATATCAATTTGCACAAGAAATACCATCAAAGAAAATAGATTCAGATTTAAATTCTACACGAGAAAAACCTGATCTTGTTGGTTGTTGTATTATATGAAAAATGAAGTAAATGATGGATCATAACCCACAAGACCCAAAATTACTTTACTTAACTAACTTTAGACTCACCCTGAATACGTAGCAAATGTTTCCAGCTATTTGGAAACCTCCCACCCAACCCACACAAAATTCCAATGAAGGGGCTGTATCCCTACCCATTTTAATATCGTTTCATTTGACGATATTTTTCCCACTTTGTTTGAAAAAGTAAATTTTAAAAAGTGATATTTTAGAATAATAATTGGAAGTCACGCTTTCATAAATATATTACTCAAAATTGATTTTCGAATATATGCAGGCAACGTGGTTACCGCCTATTCAGATGTGGGTAATCTTATAAAAAGAAATTAATGTATTTAAAATATTGCAAATTAGATTAAAAAATTAAACAAACTTTAAAAAATTTGAATAGAATAGAAAATAGTGATCTGATTATGCTTTACACGCACTCTCTTTTTGTTTACAGACTCCTTGATGGGAACCAAGAGACGAATATAGTTTTATAAATATATTAACTTCACATATGTATTTTATTTTTATTTTGTTATTTGCATTTGTTCCTTGTTCCATAGCAATAATTAATAAGCAGTTTTATTTTTGTATCTACAGTATTAAGTAAATGCCCTTGATAAATATTTGTAAAAATTGATGAGAAGCGTTGGAAAAAATCTTAATTCTTGATTACGTGAAGTCAGAACGAAGTTATGAGATATACAAGTTGTAAAACTCTACAATTATCTAAAAATATGGGATCACCCGAAGATCAGTGCCCCCAGCCTTCTCTAGTTAGCTTTATAAGGCTAACTAACGAAAATATCACGACCTAACCTAACCAATCGTTAGGTCAACTGTACGCCCTTGACGATTGGTTAGGTTAAGTAATGATATTTTCGTTAGTTAGCCTTATAAAGCTAACTAAAAAAGGCTGGGGGGCCCTGATTTTCAACTTCAGGTGATCCAAAATATGTCTTCTGCAGGTTCTGCTTTTAACTTAATTCAAACGACACAGCATAGAATAAATGTTATTGTTGTAGAAATTTTTTTTAATCCCTATTCGACTTTTTTTTACGATGACTTAAGAGAGGACATAATTACAGGAATGTTTAAAGACTGTATATAACTTTTACTGCTTGTAATATGTAAGCTTCCGTGTTGATTACTTCATAGTGTTTTAGTAAAAACTAAAGGAAGGAAGGTCATGGAATACAGTTTTACATTCAACTGATTACTCGAAAAAGTCTAAACCTCAAGTCAAAAGAAATACATATATCTGAAGGAAAACAATATCACCAATTAGTAATTTTTTGCTTTAGAAATTTGCTTCTGGCAAACTTTTATCCGAACTATACGTATAGGATCCCTAAATCCAGACCTAAACTGCAAAGTATTGCATGACTGAGTTAAGTTCAGATTCAGTCGTATCCTATTCTCAACGCAACAGAAAATAAGACGTTCACTGATATATCCATTTGCATTTTACATTTTTTATTAAGAGGCTTCATATAGAAGGACTTACCCATGCTAAATTCTGTATTTCCAGCTTTTGTAGCCTAACATTTGAAGCGAGCACATTATCCTAAACTTAAAACTTAACCATGAACAACGGTGTTTGGATTGGACATTAGGCCTAGGGACCTTAGGCTAGGGACTTCTTATTTGGAAAAACATATTGAAGCCACTATACTAATTATTTTTAAACCAGTATCCTAAGTGAGTTTAGAATTCTTTAGTCACCAATGTTAAACGAGCCACAAGTTTACCTAAATTACAGCAGTGATTATATGTATATATCTGTAACAAGACACGAAACACGATATTTTCAATTATTTATTACGTTAGCCTGCCAAATAAATATTAGATGCTCATCACCTACTGTATGGAGTGAGGAATAAGCTTTGTATTATGGCAGAGACAGATTCGCATGATTTAGAAGTACTAGCAAAAGTGGTGCTGCGGTGCTGGGGCCTTCGGCCTCAGTAATTAGGATGCTGAGTCAATTATTCAGTCAATAAAACTATAAAAGAACGCAGCCATGAAAATATTAAGCTTCACAAGTCTTCATACAGTGGGTTCGGATGTGAAGCTTAAGATTTTTCATTGCTGCGTTCTTTTCTATAGTTTTATTGACCGAATAATTTATTTCTATGTTCAGAATCGGTTAATAGTAAATACATGGTGTCTACGTCTACACACGGACAGACAGCACTGCCTTCTTATGGTATAAAAAATATTACCAAAACCCAGTGGCGGATCTACTATGAAACTAATGAAGCTTAAGCTTCAGGGCCCCTAATCCAGGAGGGGCCCTGAAGCAACTTTTTTTTTAATGAGTGAATTTTTCAACAAAATCGATGGATTTTTTTTAAGTGTTTGTTATTAAAATAAGGCTATTTTAGTGATAGAATCATAAGCCAATGGGTTGAAGTACTTAATACTGACCTTAGAATATGCTCTAATACCCATTTCATATGGCCTCAAAATGCCCCTGTAACTGGTCAAATTTCAAAATTTTCTCGGGGGCTTGCAGCGCCCGAACCCCCAGCTATATGGGCTCGCTGAGCTGGCCAGAATCTATTCAATGGGAAGGGCAGCAAAGCCCTTTGAACCTTGTTGGATGTTGCCCTATTGTTGCTGGTTGCGAAGGGGCCCCCATAACAGTTCAAGCTTCAGGGTCCCAAAAATGTAGGTCCGCCACTGCCAAAACCCGATTATCATCAATTTATCACAGTCGTCAAAAGCCTATATGCTTACTTTATTAGGATATTTTCCGTTTCATGAAAGTACTGTTTCCGATTTTGTTGAAAATAAAATATTTAATGTAGATTTTTACGCTGATTTACAAAATGTAAGTTTTTTTTTTGAGAAATAAGCGGTTCAAAAGTTATATTTGTTGTAATTTTGTATTACGTCAAAAACTATAACAATACAACTGAAAACTAATACAAAAGTTATTGTATTCTTCAGTAATATTGGCTTATGTCACTAAGTATTTGTGTGAATAGATTTCGACCGTTATTTTTCTGTCCGGTTAAGTTAACTGAGTTCTCAGTTAGGTCAATTGTACGCCCTTGATGATTGGTTGGATTAAGTCGTGATATTTTCATGTTTTAACGAAAATATTACAACTTAACCTAACCAATTGTCAAGGGCATACAGTTGACCTAACCGGGCATTTAATTAACCTAACTTTTGAACCGCTCATTTCTCAAAAAAAAAAAAGTTACTTTTTTTTAAATCAGCGTAGAAATCTACATTAAATATCTTATTTTCAATAAAATCGGAGACAGTACATGAAACGGAAAAGATCTTTATTAAATGACCCTACATTGTTGTTGTTGTTGTAGCCAATCAGCCCACCCTGATCGAGCAAGCCGGCGGCAGGCAGGTAACCGATCGCCCTCTCCGGAGTGGACCAGAGGTTCAGCACACTAGTGCTGTTGTGTTGTGTTCGTTGTTGTGCTAGAGCGGTACAGTTTGTCATAATGTGTTCAATTGTTTGTGGTGTGTCCTGACACAGGTGGCAGGTGTCGTCTGTGGAGTTGTCTAGTCTGTGTTTATATGTCCATAAGTTGGGGTGATGCCCACATCGGAATCGTGCTAAGTTAACTCGATTCGATCTGCTCAGGCTGATCTCTGACCTGTTAATGGGTGGCGGCTTCGCACCTAGGACCGCATTCGGACCGAGTCGTGTCAGTGCTTTGTGGGTTAGGGGTGTGTGTGTGTGTGTTTTCTGTACTGTGTGATGTCTGTGGGGCGTGGTATGGAATGGAGTATTTGGTTGTGTGTCTCTGGCGTTACCTTAATGGTGCGAGGTGTCGGTGCATGATTATACATGTAGTGGCAAGGGTGTTGTGGGTTAGTTGTCGCTGCTGCCATGAATTGTGTTCCCCTCATGTCTAAATGTTCCCTAACTTTCAGTATTTTTGTTTGTGTGTGCAGGTGTTCTATTGGTGTTGTTTGAGTGCAACCTGTAATGATATGAATTGCGTTGTTTTGTATTGTCTGTAAGGTGTTTGTGTGTGTGTTTGAGATAATGGGTGCCCAGCATGGGCTAGCATAGTCCATAACTGAGCGAATATATTGTTTGTATATGAGTAGTGATGTTTCCTGCTGGTGTCCAAAGTTTGTGCCTGTAAGTACCCTAAGCGTGTTAAGTCTTGACGTACATTTGTTTTTAATGTCCTGAATGTGTTGTATGTGACCCCAAGTATTTTGGTCCTGTGAGTGTGTGGAATGTTGGTGTTTAGTGTAAGCTGTGGAGTTATCTGGTGTTCTTTTGTATTGCTTGTAAGCAGTGGTGGGCACCGTTAACCAAAAAGTTAACTTCGATAACGATAATCCGATAATTTTACTACAAAGTTAACGGAAGTTAACGATAATCCGTTAACGATAACTATTTATTTACTAACATTTAAAAAAATCAAGGAAAAAGCTTTAAAACCCATAGAAAATGTTTATTTATGCAAAATCCAACAATAAATATGTATTTAACTATTTTTTATCAAGTTTTGCAACTTTTTGCTTAATAACTTTTTTGAAGTTTAAAAGTTGTAGAGAATGCTTGGTAAGAGAGAACTGAACGCTGTCTAGTTGACGATAATACAGAAGAACCATAAAAAGTAAAATATCATCGTATAAAATATGTAACTAAACTAATAAAATATTAATTCAAACAAAATAGCAAAATTAATTCAAAATAATAATAATTATAATAATATAATATATAATATTACGTTATATAAAATATTTTATTTTACTTAACCTTTTTCTGTGAATTTTCAATAGAAGTAATTTTTATCTATGTAATTATTTTATCTATAAAATATTTTATCTATGAATTATTTAGTCTATAAAATAAAAAAACTTTGTCCATGAATTATTTTGTCTATGTAATATACGCAATTGTTATTTAATTCGACGACAATATTACAATCAGTGAATAAAAACTATTATTCAAATTTTACATACTATATATACTTTTTTAGAGATTTACTAACGTAGTGTAAAAATACTTATTCATTAGTCATTACTATAAATTAATTTTTCTCAACCGTACATTTTACCATACGTATCTCCATACGTATTAATATATATATAATATTACAGGACTTTTACTACGTTAAAAGAACCTTCTTACCTTCAATAAAAAGCGCACAACCTCCCCTTGCGAGATCTGGAAGCAGACTGAAGTTATGGCGGTTTGAATTCATTCGCGGAGCGTTGATCTTCCGCGAATGACTCCTCGCAGTTAACATGTTAACGGACTTTAACAGACTAAATATCGAGTTATCGGAAGTTAACTGGTCCGATAACGATAAATGGAAATTAACTTCCGTTAATAGTCCGTTAAAAAAGTTAACTTCGTTAATTAATTGTTATCGGATTAACGCTTTAGTGCCCAACGGTGATGGTTGATTTTGTGGGCACTACTTTGAGTCTATTGTGTGTGAGCCAGTCTTGTATACTGTTTATGTATGTTTGTAGGTTATTTGTAGCGGTGTCGATGTTGGTGTGGGTGGATGTTAGAGTGATGTCATCTGCATATGATAAGGTAAGCTTGTTATCTATGGGTGTTGGAATGTCATGCATGTATAAGTTCAAGAGTGTTGGTGAGAGAACAGAGCCTTGAGGGACCCCGTTCAGAAAAAGCTTGTTTTTGGATGACTTGCCATTAAATGTGACATGTGAGTATCTTCCTGAAAGATAGTTGCTGAGCCATCTTTTAGTGTTATTGTGCATGTTTGTGTTGAGTATTTTGTTTATAAGAGGGAAGCGTGGGATAGCATCAAATGCTTTACTAATGTCTATTGTTGTTAATAGTGTACGTTGAGCTGGTCGTCTGGAGTTGATGCCATCCATGATGTGCTGCGTGAGGTTAGTGAGTAATGTCGTGGTTGAGTGATGAGGTCTGAATCCATGTTGAGTAGCCGATAGTGGTATGTGTGGGTTGGTGATTTGTAAGATTAGTCTTTGTTACTTTAGAAGGTGTGCATAGTAAAGTAATGGGTCTATAGGAAGTTGGTTCTGTTGGATTTTTGTTTGGTTTGAGTAGTGTAATAATTTGATTTCTTATTATTAACTCTATAATAATAGATATTAAAATTTAAGTTGACGTTTTTTTTGTGGGTAATTTAGTTATCCTTCTAAATACCACACGACAGAAGAGAAAAAAGGTAACGCAAAAGTAGGCAGAGTTACAAATATAATTAATTAGAAATAAAGTTATAAATAAACTTTGGCTTTGGTCTTGGATATCTATACTCAAAGATTATAATTATTTACGACAACATCCAGAACTCTGCCGCTGTTAGCCTAACTCAGTAAGGCCAGGGAGGGCACGTAGGTACGCCTCGAAACTTTTACTGTGAAAAAAAATCCCAGTCTGAATGAGTTAAAACTTCAGACATCTACTGTTTGAAAGGAAACTAAATTATCCCCAAAACACGTCATCGACTTAAATTATTTCAAAGCTTATTATATCGTTTAATATGCAGTCAAACATAGGATCAGTTAAGCAAAGAGGTATTTTTTAAAATTAATTCCACTATATAAAAGAAAGTTGTGTGTCTGGGAGCAATCCAAGAATAAGCACCCCAAATCAATTTAGGGTGCTTTTTCTTGGATTGGGGTCGAACGAGGGCGCTTATTCTTGGATTGCTCTAAAATGGAGTTAACCTCTTTTGGACCACTGGGTCGAATATGTACCATTTCCAATACACGCAATCTTAACTTAACCCTACAAAAGCTTCGGTCGCTAAGAGGTTAATTGCTCTAAAATGGTTAATTGAATGCCCGGTTAGGTTAATTGTACGCCCTTGACGATTGGTTAGGTTGTCATAATATTTTCGTTAGTTTTAACGAAAATATCACAATTTAACCTAACCAATTGTCAAGGGCATACAGTTGACCTAACCTGGCATTCAATTAACCTAACCGGGCATTCAATAATTTTACCGTAGGTTTCGATATATGGATCACCTGAAGATCAGGACCCCCAGCCTTCGTTAGTTAACCTTATAAGGCTAACTAACGAAATATCACGACTTAACCTAACCAATCGTTAGGTCAACTGTACGCCCTTGACGATTGGTTAGGTTAAGTCGTGATATTTTCGTTAGTTAGACTTATAAGGCTAACTAACGAAGGCTGGGGGCCCTGATCTTCAAGTGATCCCGATATATTTATAAAAAAGTCCTGAAATGTAAAAACCATTCAGAAGTTTGAGGGCAAGATGACATCAACTTTTCAAACTGAAGTATTACCATTATTGGTTGAAGATCCATTGCCAGTAATAAATTGGTGTAAGGAAAAAAAATCTTATTAAAAAAGTGATGCTGTGTGCTAAGTGCGATCAAGCAATGACTTGGACAAAGTTTTCGAGGAATGTTGATGTTAAAATCCTTTAATTTGAATTGAGGTCGAACTGGGGTGCTGTTTCTTGGAGTGGGGTCTAACTAGGGTGCTTTTTCTTGGATTGCTCCTGTGTCTGTCTGTCTGTCTGTGTGTGTGTGTCTGTTAACTTTTGGATCTCTAAGAAGAGCTGAATTAATTGAGTGATTGATTGATTGATTGGTAGGTTGACAATTGGGGGACCGCAGGTCCCCAATTACTGTCGGTTCAATTATTTGATCAATAAAACCAGTCATGAAAATCTTAAGCTTCACAAATCTTGACACAATGTGAAGCTCAAGATTTTCATGGCTACGTTCTTTTCTAGCAGGTCCCCCAATTACTTAAAAGCATACTACAGCATAAAATAAAATTATCTACGCGAGACCCGAGATCAAAAAGCTGCAACACTTCATTCATCTTTAAGGCTTCGTGAAACTCCTGAAGAAACCTTAAGAAAAGAGAATGATCAAAAACACCACACCGTTAAACGTCTAATTGAAACTCCTGATGAAGCAGAAATTAGGCGAGATAAAAATAAAATTTTAATTAATCTATTAGGATGAAAAACTGTTGAAAGAAAAGAGACTAGAAGAGTAGGCGACAGAGAGGCTACAATAGCTGTGAGAATAGAAGAGACTGATGAAGAGAGTTTTGAGGAGAGAAAAAGATAAAAATAGTTATTTTGTGATCAGCCCACCCCAAGCAAGTGCTGGGCATAACTAGTGTGGTGATATTCAGTTTTTGGTTTTTGCTACTATATTTCTAAATCATGTAAGTCTGTCCAGAGCCTACTATGGAGTCCTCTCATAAAGTTTCATTTCATTGATAAATGTTCATACAAAATTGACTCGCAGCTCCGTCTGAAGTGATGTACATTGTACAGGGTGTACATAAAGTCAGGATCTATTTTTGTGAAGCACTTGGAAATTATATGGAATTCAATCGTAAAATGATAAAGTGGTAACATTTATTAAATAATTAAGAGTAGGATTCGACGTGACGCCCATCAGTATCCCTGCACAGCTCAAATCGTTCCGCAGCATTTCTAAACACATTCTGGAGCATTTGCGGGGTTATGTTATCTGCAGCAGTTCGTATACCTAAGTTTTCAAGACTCGTAATCTTCGTCTGATAGACGTGCGACTCGATAAAGCCCCATGCAAAGAAATCTAAAGGGGTTAAATCTGGTCATCTCGCTGGCCAAGGTCTGTTGCTTCCGCGTCCGATCCAGCGATTTGGAAAACGTCCATTTAGATAATCCTGAACAATTTTGGCATAGTGACAAGGAGCACCATCATGATAGACAACGGGGATAGGATTGTTAGTACCGTCGTCTATCAACATGATGGTGCTCCTTGTCACTATGCCAAAATTGTTCAGGATTATCTAAATGGACGTTTTCCAAATCGCTGGATCGGACGCGGAAGCAACAGACCTTGGCCAGCGAGATCACCAGATTTAACCCCTTTAGATTTCTTTGCATGGGGCTTTATCAAATCGCACGTCTGTCAGACGAAGATTACGAGTCTTGAAAACTTGCGTACACGTATACGAACTGCTGCAGATAACATAACCCCGCAAATGCTCCAGAATGTGTTTAGAAATGCTGCGGAACGATTTGAGCTGTGCAGGGATACTGATGGGTGTCACGTCGAATCCTACTCTTAATTATTTAATAAATGTTACCACTATCATTTTATGATTGAATTCCATATAATTTCCAAGTGGTTCACAAAAATAGATCCTGACTTTATGTACACCCTGTATACAAAATGCAAATCCCATTGACGATTTTTCTGGTCTGCCTGCCTCATGTCAGTATGGGTTAGGTGTCGGTCTGAAATGGCTCCCAATTTTGGCCTCATATTTTCCAAATGAAATGTAAATAACATCTAGATAAAAAGAAATCCGGACAATATAACTTTCCACTGCTTCCCACTGTCCCACAAGTTAAATCTTTGGTACGCAGTAAATAGTATAAGTTGTAGATTTCATTTTGTATGACACCTCATGAATGACAAGACTCTGTAGTAGGCTTTGGTCTGCCCTTGTGCAAAGTTTAATTCTCACTCCATTCGCTAGATAGCGAGCACCAATTATTTATTTGGGGGATAACGCGATAAATAATGTAAAATAGCGTTAGTTTCGTAATCTGTTATATATAAATAATCTTTGCTAGTTATATCAACTAAATGTATGAAACTTGAAAGGTTTTATTGGCAGAAAATCCGGAGCTATTGAAGAATAGGGACCCCAGCCTTCTTTAGTTAGACTTATAAGGCTACCTAACGAAAATATCACGACCTAACCTAATCAATCGTTAGGTTAACTGTACGCCCTTGACGATTGGTTAGGTTAGGTCATGATATTTTCGTTAGTTAGCCTTATAAAGCTAACTAAAGAAGGCTGGGGTCCTTATCTTCAATAGCTCCGAAAATCCTTCCCAATAAATATGAAGTTTCAGACACCAGTTTTTGATACCCTTGACTGGGCAAAAGTTAGTGACGTAGGAGATAACTAACGAACCTTGAGTGACCACCTAATCTAGTGTAACCCAACCCAGATATAAGTCACCCTGACTGGCCCGAAGTATAAAATGGGCCTCCTTTCATAGTACAAAGGAATACTAGCACCATGAGCTCTATTTTCGGCGATCCTTCAGAATCCGGCCGTAAATTAGTTTAAAAAATAAATCGTTATTTGACGAATGGTTATTGCTTTTAACCGGGCATTCAGTTGACCTCACCAGGCATTCAATTATAGGTCTGCCCGCAATGTTTAATTTACAATTATTTAAAAAATAACTAATTCAGTGCATTAAAAGCAATAACCATTCGTCAAATAATTTATTTTTTAAACTAATTTACGGCCGGATTCTGATGGATCGCCAGGTACGATACTTTTAATTCACTTTGGTTTAAACTCTTGGTAAAATTTTACTCACTTAAATTTTACCAAAATCTTTCGGATCAAATGTAGAATTCGGACCCCAGCCTTCTTTAGTTAGCTTTATAAGGCTAACTAACGAAAATATCACGACCTAACCTAACCAATCGTTAGGTTAACTGTACGCCCTTGACGATTGGTTAGGTTAGGTCATGATATTTTCGTTAGTTAGCCTTATAAAGCTAACTAAAGAAGGCTGGGGTCCGAATTCTACATTTGATCCAATCTTTCTTTAGTCTGGCTTATGGTAAGCCAAGCCAAAGAAATAAGATTTTGGAAAAATTTAAGAATCCAGATACTGCTAGGAGACGGAGCCCGTAATTAATAACCAAACCTACCTAACCTATTACTGAGCTATTATGACCTAACTTTACCAACTGCTCTTACCTTCTATGGATCAAGTGCTACACAAGAGTTACCTCTTCTAAAAATGCTTCACACCGAAATAATTATGTACTTAAAACAACCTAACAGTGTTAGGCTCAAATACCCCAAGTAGTCAAAAGCCTACCTAGGCCTACAAGCTAGCCTCTATGCGCTGTATGTCGTGTTTCCCATTACTATTCTTAATTTTTTATAGTTCTTTGGAAACTATTTAGGGTATTTTAAAATTTAATATATTAAGGCCGAATTATTCCTGTAGGCCTTTGACTAATTGGATACCTAGGTCTACACTACGCTAGGCTAGGTTGTTCTAATTATAGGCCCACAACACTCACGCTGAATAGATCAAAAACCATATTTTTCACTATTTTTATGTATTTTACAGTGATTTAAATTATGGGAAATGTTGAAGTAACTTCATTGCTTTTAAATTGTAAATTCTCAAGGAATTCATAACTCGTGATATAGGTCTAAACTCTAGGCCGCGCAGGGGTGGCGAAACTTTTGACAGTCCCGTGCCAAAAAACCATGTAAACCATAAAAAAAATCTTGTGGCCACCAAAGTTTATATATATTCCACCAAATTATAAACATTAAATCTATTATTTTATACTCATTATCGCAACGTTATGCATTTTGCTAAGGCGTGTCAGGCAAATTTGATCGTGTGCCATAGGTTCGCTACCACTGCCCGAGTCTAGGGTAACCTTACATTAGGCCTAACTGGCGTGAGTTTACCTTATTTTCCAGTCATTTTATCTAGCTTCCTGGGTGATGAGAGCAAATTAGCCATTGGAATTGCATTTCCTTTTATTATTTTATTGGTGGTAACTCAATTTATTTTCAAGTCCTTAATAGTCACTAGGAAGCGCATGTTCAGAATAGATAGGCCTATAAAAGTAATTTGGATGCACTTTCAGTTTAGATCTTATCATTTCTCGTTTTTGTAAGATAAAATGTACACAGCTTTACGTTTAACATATCTCGGGTAGCTGTTGCAGGTTACGACGGCACAAACTGGCGTTTTGGTATAACACTTTTAAACATCGTATATTAAACACTTTTTTTTTAAAAAGGGAAATTTTACTTTTTCATACCCATGGGAACGTCACAGCACGACTGAAATTGGCGAATTATTTCCCAAAACTGTCGGTCTCGCACTCTCGCTGCTGGATGGGATTTTAGCTCTGATCCAGAAACAAAAATCGTTCAACAGAAGAAAAATAATTTCTGTCACTTATTATTACAAAACTCTCACCGAGATGAATATTAAACAAATAAAATTTTAGAACAAATGCAAATCCTCACGACACTATGAAGTAAACCGAGTTCACGATATCTATCCTATTTTTAGGTATAAACTGCCTTAATATGTACAATAATACATCTCGCGGTTACACAGGGTGCTTCAAAAAAAATTTACTACTTATATGGCGCCTGTCATTGTTTACTACTTATAGTTTCTGCGCTTTTTTTTTAATTTTTTGTTTATTTGCTTCTTTTTTAATAATAATGTCATTTTTGCCTAGGGAAATGTGTCTCAAAGCAGTTAACGAGGCATTTCGACGATTCAGACGATTGAAGCACCCTCAATCCCCCCTACTAAGTGGTAACATTTTTTTTGAAGCACCCTGTATTGAAGTGTGTGTTTTTGGAAAGTTAACTGATTAACGGAAAAAAAGTATGAGAATAAAAAAGCATTTATTGTGTTTTTCAACGTACCTACACACGAATATCATCTGAAAGCCTATTTCCCACGCTTCATTGGGTGGGCACGATACTTGAACTCAGGGTTCGAATACACTGTTGTTTTGTTTTAATATATATTTCTAAAACAATAAATTCATTGACACTCAAAAAATCGTCAGGCTGAAGGCAACAGCAAATGTATATAATATATATATTATACATAGTGTCATTCATTTACACTGATTGCGGTTCGGGTTCTGAGTAGCGATGTAAAATTCTTGGGAAGAATATTCTCGAGAAGATTCCCGTGTAAGTGAAATTTCAAAAATTTTCTCCCAAAACAAAAAACAAAAAATCAAATTTAATTTTTATTTGCAAATTGGTGAAACGTAGCAATAACAATTACATGATATATATACTGACTGTTAGAATACACTACTGAAACGCGAGAATATTAGTTTTCAGCTTTTTATTTCTTAATGCAAAATAGTGTAGTTGTAAAATGGTATTTAGCAAATATTAATATGATTCACATTAGTTATATTCATATTATGTTAATATACAATTACAGTATGGACAGTCTTATCAATAAAATAATACACGCATTGAAAGTAACTGGTTCAGGTAGATTTTGTAAGCTAACAAAAATACAGATAAAAAAACATATCTCGTAGTTCTTCATCAGTAAATATTGTAAACATTTTCAAATACCTACAATTATTTAGGTCTGCTGCACTTCAAACCTAAGCTTCCAAAGCAGAATCTGAAACTTCACTAACTCCAAGTAGTGACGGGCATGGCCGTAACTACCTATGAGGTCACCGAGGTCCGGACTCCGGACCTCGGTAATTATTTCCTAAAAAAAAAGAGACTGAACCGTTCTCCGTGTATGAAACGCATATTACCGCTTTTCTTTTGAAAAGAGGGAGCGTCGAGCGTTTTGTGTTTTGTGTTTAGTGTATAGCTTGGGTTGTGTTTGTAGATGTCATTTTGGTCTGAATTTTCCTCGTCCCGCCGCGCTCGAAAAAAATCTGGACCTCACTAATTTCTAAACCCTAGTTACGGCCCTGGTGACGGGTAATATACAATTATATTAATAGAATATGTACCGGTATATGCATTGTGTGTGTGTGTGTGTGTGTGTGTGTGTGTGTATATATATATATATTGAAAACTGAACCCCCAGTTGATTTGATTTTTAGGTATGCAAACTTCTATGAGGTTGTATTTCACGAATATGATATCCTTAACGAAAGAAATTCTTTTTTTTAAGATTTGTTTCCTTAAAGTAAACAAACCAATGGCTACCAGGTAAATAATATTTTATTTGGAATATTAGTTGTATACATTTGCCGCTTTGCAACACATTTTTATTATTATTTTGTAAAATTCTAAATTTTCTCACAAGAATAATCTATTAGAGGATATTCTGAGAATATTCTCATTTTCCGAGAATATTCCATTGAGAATATTCTCATCTCACATCACTAGTTATGAGTAAGATTCTGGTTCCGATAGTTCGGGTTCTGAATAGGGTTCGGCTCTTGTTCTGAATAGGGTTCGGGTTCTGAATAGGGTTCGGGTTCTGAATAGGGTTCGGGCTCTGATTTAGGTTCTGGTTCTGAATAGGGTTCGGGCTCTGATTTAGGTTCTGGTTCTGAATAGGGTTCGGGCTCTGATTTAGGTTCTGGTTCTGAATAGGGTTCGGGCTCTGATTTAGGTTCTGGTTCTGAATAGGGTTCGGGCTCTGATTTAGGTTCTGGTTCTGAATAGGGTTCGGGCTCTGATTTAGGTTCTGGTTCTGAATAGGGTTCGGGCTCTGATTTAGGTTCTGGTTCTGAATAGGGTTCGGGCTCTGATTTAGGTTCTGGTTCTGAATAGGGTTCGGGCTCTGATTTAGGTTCTGGTTCTGAATAGGGTTCGGGCTCTGATTTAGGTTCTGGTTCTGAATAGGGTTCGGGCTCTGATTTAGGTTCTGGTTCTGAATAGGGTTCGGGCTCTGATTTAGGTTCTGGTTCTGAATAGGGTTCGGGCTCTGATTTAGGTTCTGGTTCTGAATAGGGTTCGGGCTCTGATTTAGGTTCTGGTTCCGAATAGGGTTCGGGCTCTGATTTAGGTTCCGAATAGGGTTCGGGCTCTGATTTAGGTTCTGAATAGGGTTCGGGCTCTGATTTAGGTTCTGGTTCTGAATAGGGTTCGGGCTCTGGTTCTGATTTAGGTGCTGGTTCTGGATAAGGTTGGGGTTGTGGCACAGCCGATTCATCCTAATTTTGAAAAGAAGTAAATTAAAAACCTATTAATAAAATTTTTGGAAATTCAATAATTTCTTACTGACTTTTGAAATTAATTTCGAAAAATTAATTCCTTCGAAAAATTAATTACCTCTTGCTGTGGAAGGATGACTTTATCAATGCCATGAATAACTCCATTAGAGGCTTCCACGTCGACCACAACGATATTTGCCCCATTGACAGTAACGCCATCTTGGTTGATTCCAAAAAGCAAAAGGTACCCATCCAACAAGGCGTTGGCACTCATACCATCGGTAAGGCTGCTCGAAGGCATTTTTCCTTTGACCACGTGCGTTATAAGGACAACCTTCAGAAGCTCAGGGTTCGACTTTATGCCGTAGAGCAAGTAAGGGTCAAGGGCAGCAAAAGCTTCGTCCGTCGGAGCAAATACCGTGAAAGAATCTGGGAAAAGAACGCTCGTTTTTCATAATTTTACCTCCACTTCTACCCACTATAGACCATTTTCATGACAAAACCCTAAACTAGAGAACTGTTTTACTCTTTGTAAACCTGAATCAACGCGTGACGCACCTTCCCCCTCAAACATAGAAGCGAGTTCAGCCTCGTATAACAAATCCACGAACATTTTGAATCCTTTCTTCTCTGCTAATTCAATGATGTTCCCTCGCATCGAGTTCGTTGGGTTCGCCTTCAGAGTACAATGAATCCAAATTAAGATTAATTAACCAAACTTTTAATTAACAAATATTTAATGAGAAACTTTGCAAACTTGTAAATTATCCTTTTTAAAAATTACGTTTTGTGAAGAACCATGGTTTTATCGTTTCAAATCAATACAGAAATTATATACAGTATAAAAATACAGTGTGTTAACGAAAGAATCGTACAAATCTAGTTTATTTCAAATGGAATTTGTACGATTCTTTTGTGGACACACTGTATATATAAAAGCGTGACCTACGTATAAATGGAACGCTGATATTATTCGTGCGAAACTGTTCCATATGAGAGAGAGAGAGAGAGAGAGAGAGAGAGAGAGAGTTACAAGGAGTTACAAGGAAAAGAAGTACCTCAAAAGGCCTTGCGGCCCATACCGAGGTGGTACCAATGGCAACGGGTGCCAGGGAAAATTTTCTACACCCTCAAATAGTGTGCAAGATTTGGTCTAACCTTTTCTTGAACTGATCCACAGAGGAACTGTTCACAACTTCTGAAGGTAACCTGTTCCACGTGTCACAGATCTTATACGTAAAGTAATTCCCCCACACACTAGTCCTAAACCGTTTCAAATCCAACTTCCAACCATTGTTGCGAGTTGGGTTATCATTTAAACTAGAAGAGAGAGAGAGAGAGAGAGAGAGAGAGAGAGAGAGAGAGAGATTCTTACTACCTAAAATTTTGTAGAACATCTCTCTTTGATTTTGTGAATGGCGCGATTGTGAATTATACCCCATTGATAATGCTCGTATTTTTAAACACATTTTGTACCTGGACAAGAACGTTAAATTCGAAATCTGTACGATAAAAATAACAAAAATATCCGTATCATGAACTGTACAACAAATATTTGAGGTGTCCGTTGCCGACTATAGTTATTACGAATAATGAAATTTTTCATTGAAATAAGTAACTAATGGTGTATGCGACAAATTATAAAATAAATAAATTTTTCAGATCCTCATCTTATCATTTAATAGCTTATAGTCCGATCGTTTATTTATATCTATTATTACTTCGTTATCTTACATCACATGCATACTTTAAATACCGAGGAATGTTCTCAGACTGTGCCTTAATTAAGACCCAGGACTGTTTTCAAAGGCACAATAAAACTCTGGCGTAAACCAGAACAAAATAGTAAAATGACACGCTTGGACTAAGGTAGGTAAACTTATAGAAATAGCGGCAATGTCGTAGCCAATATCGTAACACCGCTTCCCGGTAATCAGCGAATTTGAGCGACATTGGGTCGAATACTGGTAGTTGGATGGGAGACCATCCGCTGCGTCGAGACTATGAAGCGACCCGTGGTTCGGATCCCACGTAAAGCTGTAGGTCCCCCTCCGTTATATGACCTCAGATTTGCGAAGAAGCTTAAACAACCCCATCATTACGTTTACTGGTAGAAGTAAAATAAAAATAAATGAAAAAACAACATTAAAAAGGCTAACTAATATTTGTGCGTCAAATTAGTCCTCAACGAGGTGAAAATTACCGGAACGCGTTTAAAAATCACCGATAAACCCTCAATAAGGGAATGATCACTGATCTCTATAAATTTATAGAGATCAGTGGAAATGATACTAAAATGCTTTCCAAATATTACTGCAAAATAGTTCTGGTAAAGGAATTTTTTTACATGCAAAAGAACAACATGGCAATTTTGAAGCGCGTATCGAGCAAAGAATATCAAAAGAAAATACAGTGTTTCGGTGACTGAATTGTCTTAAAACAAAATTTCTTACCCCAGCGAGGCTCATACAAACACTGAAAACGAGGGTGACAATCGAGACAGGACTCATCTTCGTGGTCACGAGAGAAATTTCGGAATGATTAATGAGGTAAGTTGACCTTCCTTTATAGGATCTTGTGGAACCCAAAACAGTGACATGAAATCACGCGAACAGCCGCAATTAAGATTGAGAACAATATACAGTAGCTATAGTGGAAGGTTTGTGCACCAAATAATTGTAATTCACTTCCTCTTACATAATCCTTTTACACACACACACACACACACACATATATATATATATATATATATAAAACGTTAGTTTTGCTTTTTTGCTTCCGCCTGAATTGTTCATTCTGACGAATGTCAAGCTTGTCACTCCACCTTAGACCTACAGTTTAACGTGAAGTCCAAACCACGCCCCACCATGGGCGGTCAGAAATTACAAAGTCCTCGTCCGGACTCGATCTCTCAACCTCCCGATCAGCAGTCCATCGTCTTAACCAGGCAACCCATATCCGCGTCTCCGCATAAGCGAGGTACCATACTTTTTCAGAACCATATTTCTCAAAAACTAATTAACCAAACCTTATTTAACTTACCTAACCTAACCTTAGTGCCATCGAACCGAGAAGGTCGTGATAAACGTTTCGGACGCAAATGAGGACTCGAACGGGGCTTTCTGTTAATTCATTAAACAGTGAGGTATGGTACTCGTTAATTTAGCCGGATCACCTGAAGATCCGTCACCCCAACCTTTTTTAGTTAGCTTTATAAGGTTAACTAACGAAAATATCACGACCTAACCTAACCAATCGTCAAGGGCGTACAGTTGACCTAACGATTGGTTAGGTTAAGTCGTGATATTTTCGTTAGTTAGCCTTATAAAACTAACTAAAAGAGGATGGAGTGACGGATCTTCAGGTGATCCATTTAGCCTAACTTAACGTAACCAAACTTTAGCTAACCTAACCTAATCAGGACTGACGTATCTTTTTCCCGACAGTAAAAAATTTCTAGATTTTTTGATGCAAAATATTTAATGTTCTGAGGTACCAAACTTACCTCACCAAAAAATTGTCCCACATCTGTGAATTAGCACACAATGGACTCTCTTTCTTTCGTCAGGCACGAAGGTGCTGGCCTGGATAGCGTTCGGTGTACCGCGATAGTCGTTGCCGATAGAATAGACAAACTGAGCGCGTTTAAGGCTCCTGGGCCAGACCAGTTCCTCCGCAGCGTCTTGCGGGAAGTGCGCGACCAGGTGGCTCTCCACCTGGCTACAGTCTTCAACAAATCGTTGGAGACGGGCCAGGTGCCTGGTGACTGGAGGGAAGCCAATGTGACCCCTATCTTTAAGAAAGGGGATCACGAAAGTCCAGGGAACTATCGTCCCATTAGTCACAATTCGGTTGTAGATACTTATTAAAGGGGATAATAGCGGATAGGATTGTTGACCATTTGGATTCCTACAAGCTGCTTGGGGACTCGCAACATGGGTTTAGACGGCATAGGTCGTGTCTCATCAACCTGTTCGAGTTTTTCCACGTCATGTGGAGTGAGTACGATAAGAGTAAGGCGATTAATATACTTTATCTCGACTTTCAGAAAGCCTTTGATAAGGTACCTCACCGCCGGCTAATGGCCAAAGTCCACGCGCTGGGTATCGGCAGTGGTGGGCACGCGCAACGATTTTTGTAGCGCCGCAGCCGCAACCGCAACTCTGCTGAAATAGTTGCGCCGCACGCGCAAGCGCAACTCTTTTCAAAAAGTTGCGCCGCAAGCGCAACCAAAATGTTGCGCCGCAACTGCCCACCTTTGGGTATCGGTGGGGAAGTAGGGAGCTGGATTGGAAACTGGCTGAAGAATAGGCGGCAGAGGGTTATAATTAAAGGGGCTAGCTCGGGTTGGGCCTCGGTCACTAGTGGGGTTCCTCAGGGTTCCGTTTTGGGACCACTGTTGTTTATCATTTACATAAATGATATCGACGCTGGCATCGTCAGTCGGATCGCCAAGTTCGCTGATGATACCAAGCTTGGGGCCAATGTTGGGACGCCCAAAGCGATTGAGCAACTGCGTGCGGACCTATGTAGGATAGGAGAGTGGTCCGAAAAATAGCAAATGCCGTTTAACTTGGGTAAATACAAGGTCATGCACACTGGCTACGCCATTCCCAAGTCGGACAACTCCATGGTGGAGAGTAATATCAAGGCCACTGATTTGGAAAAGGACTTCGGTGTGCTAATTAGCAGCGACCTTCAGTTTACCAAACAGTGCGTAGAGGTGGAAAAGAAAGCCTAGAAGCTGTTGGGTTATATCAGGAGGCAATTTCGCTTTCGGAACAAGGAAACTGTGCTCTCTCTGTGTACAATTCCCTGGTTCGGCCGCACCTGGAATATGCTGTGCAGTTCTGGTCGCCCACCCTCAGAAAAGATATTGAGAGGCTGGAGCGAGTCCAGGTGAGGGCCACTAAGTTAATCCCTTCCGTTAGGCATATGGGCTACAATCGACGCTTACGCGCCCTGAATTTGTTTTCGCTGGAAACTCGGAGGCTGCGCAGTCAACTCATCGAGGTTTTCAAGCTCTTACACGGGTTCAACGATGTCGATTTTAGAAGCATGTTTAGTTTAAATGATAACTCAACTCGCAACAATGGTTGGAAGTTGGATTTGAAACGGTTTAGCACAAGTGTGTGGGGGAATTACTTTACCTATAAAATCTGTGACACGTGGAACAGGCTACCTTCAAGTTGTGAACAGTTCCTCTGTGGATCAGTTCAAGAAAAGGTTAGACCGAATCTTGCACACTATTTGAGGGTGCAGGAATTTTTCCCTGGCACCTGTTGCCATTGGTACCTCCTCGGTATGGGCCGCAAGGCCTTCTGAGGTACTTTTTTCCTTGTAACTCCTTGTAACTCTCTCTCAACTTTTTATTCGTAAAAAGTTTATTCTCAGCTTAGACACTGCCCGCAATTTACAGAAAAAAAATGAGTAAAATGTGCTGAAGATGTGCAGATAAGGAAGGAAATGATGATTTAAAACGAAGAAGACTGTTTTGGAAATGTGATTTGAACAAACTGGAAATGCTTTCGACAACATTCATTTCATTTCGTCAAAGCATCGATGTTTTTGACAGAAAAAATCACACGAATGGACTATCATCTACATTGTGTCAAGAAATTATGCAACAATGTCTTTTTAAGATAACTTTCTAATGAATGAAGCTATTGAATTGTAATTTTTACCAATCATTTGTATGCATTATATACTTAATCTATGACTTTTCAATTCAATTGACAAAATCTTTGTTAAATTACGAGATGAAATTAATAATTTAGGTGTGTCAAGCAATTATGCAGGGGATGTTTACGATAATACAGAAGTTCATTGGCCTATTCATGTTCATTTTTTTTTTGTATTCAGAGTAATGTTCTTGTAAACCATGGGGAAGAAAAAGAATTTAACAAAATGAGAAAAAGATCATTGTGAAAAAAATTGAGTGAAGGGCTGACAACTTTGGAGATCTCAAAACAGATTGGTAGAGACCACATAACCGTCAAAAACGTTGTTGGAAACATTAACAAAGGAAGAAAACTATCTCAGAACAAAGGTTTTCGGAGTGTAACATCAAGAGATTTCTTTGCTTCACAGCAAAACAATTTTTGAGAAAGCTGGAATTATAAACTTATCAAGAAATACACGCTGTCGTATTCTCAAGGAAGTTGCAAAGAACAAGAAAGCTAAATCCCGACCTCCTCTTACTAACCAGCACAAAATCAAAGGGCTAGACTGGGCTAAAACATACCTAATTCCTGTGACTTTATTAACAAAGTTATGTCCTTAGATTTAAAACGGGGAAGAATGATAAGTTTTGATGTTGAGTCCTTGTTTACGAAAGTTCCCATTGATGATGTACTTAGTTTTTTAGATAGAAAATTGCCAACATGTAACGTAGAACTAGGCATGCCCACATCGTATTTTTAGAACTGATAAAACTCTGTGTCACCAATAATGCCTTCTCCTTCGGTGAAGAATTTTATTTGCAACGTTTTGGTATGGGAATGGGGTCCCCTTTATCCCCAATACTGAGTACATTATATATGGAGTATTATGAGTCGGAATTGTTGCAAAACAATATGTCCCAGGAATCTAATTTGGTTTCGTTATGTAGATGATATTTTCTCATTTTGGCCTGACCACTGGAACAACTTTGACACTTCTTTCAGTCATTAAATAATCTTGTTCCCTCTATTAAATTTAAATGAATGGGAGAACGACAAACAATTACCTTTTCTAGATGTTTTGGTCATTAACGAAAGCGGAAAGCCCAATTTCACGGTCTATAGAAAACCTACTCATTGTAATTCGTACATTCATTATTTTTCATATCATGATGAAGGGGTTAAAAGCTCAATTATTTCTTCCATGTTTCTAAGAGCACTCAGGATTTGTAGCCCACATTTGCTGGATCCGGAAAATTCAAAGATTGGAACATTTTTAAGGATTTAAAATATCCTGAGTGGTTTATCAGAAAGGCGTATTTTAAAGCCAGAAAATCTTTTTATGCCCCTCGGGAACCTTCAGTTAACCAAAACAATATGTGAGTTTGCCTTACATTGCCGGCTTAGAAAGAGTAAAACCGTTGACGAAAGAATTTAAGTTTGCTTTGGCGTTCAAATATTCGTCTACCGTGAAAAGTAAATTGGTTAGGAATAACGTTGCAAAAGAGGAACAAGCCTGTGTCTACAGCATTCCCTGTAAAAGTTGTGATTTAGTATACGTGGGAGAAACTGGAAGAAATATTGAAACCCGTATCAAAGAACACAAATATGCCTTCAGAAGTTGTAATACTAATAATGCCATTTTTTATCACGCTAGCCAAAATAATCATGCTATAGATTGGGAATCAAGTAAGGTACTTTATAAATGTAATAATTATGTCAAAAGAAAATAATAGAATCTGTGTGTATAGAAAAAGTAGATTTTTAATTTGTGCGAAGGTACTTATAAGTTAGACCCTTTAATGAGATTCTTGGTCAATAAATCCCTTACGGAGTCGTGGGAACGTGTTCGAACCTAAGTGTGAATTTCTTAAATGTCTCTGGATTGGAATGTTCCTTACTCGCTTTTAGTAAATGTAATAATGGAAGTAATTAATGTGGAAATAAATATATGCAGTAATTATGTCAAAACATTAGGATCTGTATGTATAGAACAAGAAGATTTTTAATTTGTGGAAATGTAGTTATAAGCTGACCTGTAATAAAATGCCCTTCTGGTTTCGGGAGAACGATATCTAACCTAGGTGCGAATTTCTCAATGGTCTCTGGATTATTTCCTAATCGCCTTTTTCATTCGTTTTCGGTTTATAATTTCTGTATAATAAACAACAATGTAATAACCAATGTAATAATAAATTTATAATTTCGTAATTAATAATTATGCAATATTAAATGTAATAAATTTAATTATAAATGTAATAATTATGTAAAAATAATAGAATCTGTATGTTTAGAACAGGAAGATAGTTTTAAAATTTGTGCGAATGTACTTAATGAAAATGCCCCTCCTGTCTCGAGAGAATGGAATCCAACCTAGGTGCGAATTTCTTAACGGTCGATCCCTGAACTGTTTTTCCCTCTTGTTTTGTTTCATTTGTGTTTCTGTATCCACCCGAGGAGGATGCCAGTGGGCGTCGAAACTGTCGTGGAAATAAACTCTGTCTATTAGAGTGGGTTTTTATTCTCATATTTTGACCTTCACGTAAAAAAGTGAAGTTTTTTGCATTTATTGAGGAGTAGTAATGTTCTGGGCAGGCATTGTTGAAAGTACGTTGATAGGGCCCTTCATGGTAGAAGATGGAGTGAAGCTGAATGGTGGAAACTATACAAATTTCTTAAATGAAAATTTCTTTCGTTGGTATAAGGATCAGCCACAAAGTTTCAAGCAGAAATGTATATTCATGCATGACAATGCACCTTCTCACGCTTCTAGATTTAACAACTGGACATTTAGCTTCAAAAGGATTCAAAGGAAATAAATTAATGCAGTGGCCTCCAGCTTCTCCTGACCTAAACCTAATAGAAAACTTGTGGTCTATTGTCAAACAGAGGATATATCTTGGAGGAAAACAGTTTACAAGTGAGAAGGAGCTCTGGGGAGCAATCAAAGGTGTATGTCAGAGCTTAAATTCAACAGAAATATCTAATCTCACCAAATCTATGGATGAAAGAATCACTAAAGTTATTCAGAAGAAAGGACGATATATATGTATGTGAGCACTTAATATAAATGTTAAATTGCCGATTGATTGATTTAAAATACATAATGGTTTTGGTTTCTTGCAGGATTTTTGTTTCATTCTTCTTTGAATTGACAATTTATCATGTTATACAAGTGTTGCATAATTGCTTCACACACCTGAATTATTAATTTCATCTCGTAATTTAACAACGGTTTGGTCAATTGAATTGAAAATGTCACAGATTATGTATGTAATGCATACAAATGATTGGTAAAAATTACAATTCAATAGCATCAGCCATTAGAAAGTTATCTTAAAAAAACATTGTTGCATAATTTCTTGGCACACAGTGTAAGTGAATCTGACAAACATGCAAACTGTTTCGACAATGCAGCAACAATGAGAGAATGCAGCATAAAAAGTAGTATTTTCGTAGACATTATGAAGGAAACTAAATGACAAAGCGTCATTTATTTGACAATTCGGATTACATGTTTGACAAATCAAATCACTTTGGAACTGAAAATTGCTGTATTATTTATTAAAGACACTTATAATAACATCTACTACCCAGTGCCGTGGTTAACACCCCTCGTACTCCAGGGCCGGGAGGGTCCTGCCACCGACAGGGGCCCCGTGACGTCTGTGCCAACTGAACTCGAGTAATGACAACGCTTTGCTGAAAGTGTTCGGGATAATAAATAGATTAATTAAATAATTTTAATTTATAATATTCAATATTTTATTTATTAATATTATTTTTTATTTAATTAAATTTTTAATAAACCCAAAATTTGCGTTTATATTTTTAGTCCTAAAAGTCTTACACTTAAAAGCACATTCTGATAGCTTTTAGTGCCATATCCTGGTTTTTTTTTGTCTAACCCCCATCAGTTTCCCCAAAATTTAATTATGGCATTTAATTTGTATATGTACAAATTGACATCCCATAAATTAAGGAAAATAATTCCCATAGAATGTTGAAAAGAACGCTTTGTGACCTCCAAGATGTCATGACAACAGAAAGAGCGAGAGAAGTCGGAATGACACTCATTCAATGGGGGGAAAAACCACCCGCATCGGAAAATCTCAAAAGCCATACCTCACGTGCAAACTGAAACTGTTAATAACTGTTACAGACATTGTACGTACTTACCCAAATGTCTTCACAAAGGATATTTAGAATTGAATAAACAGCATATATATATATATATATTTTTTTATTCAGGAAGGAGGGGCAAGGGCGAACGCCTGCAAAAACACCTCAACCCACTAATAGAAGAAAGCCAAAATAAAGGTCCAAGGTTTTCGAGATGTCTGGACACACTGTTTGAAAGAGTGGAGGTCATAGACAGGGGAAAAGATGGATTGAGAAAGATTGTTCTAGAGTTGAAGGGTTGAGTAGATGAAAGATTCAAAATACCGATTAACCCTCGCGTTACAGAGTTGGACAGAAAAGGAATGAAAATGTGTTGAAAGTCGGGTACTGCGTGCTCTCTTTAAAGAGGAGGCATGAAGTTAGAGAGTTCAGAAGAGCAGTGTCCGTTATAATAACGATACTAAAGGGAGAGTGAAGCAACAAAGCGGCGAAGAGAGAGGGATTGAAGACATTCAGTAAAAGGCGGGTAATTGATGAGGCGAAAAGACTTTGATTTCACCCGGTCAAGGAGGGCTGTGTGGGTTGAGCCACCCTACACATGAGAAACGTACTCCATACAGGGGCGGACAAAACCCCTGTAGAGAGACAGCAACTGGGCTGGGGTGAAGAAACTGCGGAGCCAGAGATATGCAAGAAGATCGCCAGTAGAGCGTCCCTTGCAGAACACATACTGACGATCTGAAAGAAGATTGTGAGAAGAAAGGTGTTTAAGAATCTTCCAATTAAAGATGGATTAAAAAACTTTAGAAAGGCAAGAAATCAAAGCAATTGGACGATAGTTGGAGGGTTAAGAGCGGTCATCCTTCTTTGGGACAGGCTGAGTGAAAGCGAACTTCCAGCAAGAAGGAAAAGTACCAGATGAGAGACAAAGACGAAAGTGTTTGCTTAGGCAGGGTGTCAGCACAGAAGCACAGTTCTTGAGAACAACAGGAGGAACACCATCAGGACCGTACGCCTTCCTAGAGTTGAGCTCAGATAGGGCAGAAAGAATATCTTTGCAAGAGATTCTAATTTCAGACATAATTAAGTCGGAGGGAGGGGGAGATGGAGGAACAGCACCGGAATTGTCCAGGGTTGAGTTGGAGGCGAAAGTTTGAGCGAAGAGTTCAGCTTTGTCAGGAAAAGAAACGGCAACTGAGTCGTCGAAATGAAAAAGAGGAGGGAAAGAAGAAGTAAAGTTGTTGGAGAGGTTCTTGGCTAGGTGCCAGGAAGAACGAAAAGAATTAGGAAGATTCCGGGCAGAAATATGAGCTGAGTGAGAATCAGGAGTTAGATGGCGACGGTACCTTCTGAAAACTCCTTCTCTGTTGCGGATAGCATTAGAACTAAAGTTAAACCAAGGTTTTTTTGCATTAGTAGTGGAAATAGAATAAAGAATGTACGCCTCCATGCCCGAGAGAATCACCTCCGTGATGCGCTCAGCACACTCTGAAGGGCCCCGGCCACGAGAGAAGTAACTATCCTATGGGAAATCAGGAAAGTACTGCCTAGGGGCCTCCCAACCAGCGGCGCCAAAGTGCCAAAGGCGCCTCCTCTTGGGAGGATCCAAAAGCCGAATTGGAGCGAGAAGATGTAAGTGTGTGGTCGGAGAAAAAGGTTTGACAGAGTAAGAAGGATGAGAGGTAAGAAATAAATGCAGAATGTTGGGCCTATCTCCAAGGCGATCGGCGATACGAGTAGGGTGGTGTACAATCTGGTCTCGGTCATTCAGGATAGAAGAGCTATAAGCCAGCTCACCATGGTTGTTAGTGAAGTGGGAGGAAAGCCAAAGGTGGTGATGAATATTGAAATTTCCTGAAATGGAGATTTCAGCAAAAGGAGAGTGGGATGGAATGTATTCCACTTTGGAATATATGCGTCTGGAAACAGATGGACATCACGTAAAATGTCGGTATTTAAAAGATAAAGTTCATTCTTAAAGTGACTGTCTTTTAAACTTGGGGACATGTCATAGCTTGGTCAAAAACACTGATATTTAGTCAGTTTGTTGTATATTTTGTCCCATCCCATCTGCAAAACACTTTCTAAAATAATAAATAGGAGAAAAAAAAAGTACCCCGGAAAGTGTGATCCCAGACACGCCAACGAAGACAAAAGAACCACATTATTTTAAGTACACGGTAAAACTCCAGTCTAGAGACAGGTTAGTAGTTTGTGCCCTATGGACTAACTAACCCAAACCAACCTGGTTTAGGTTAGTTAGGCCCTAAGGGGCCGTTCAAAAATTGTAACGCTATTTTTGCTAAAACTTGACACCCCCACCCCTTGTAACGTTCCGTAACGCTAACCAGACACCCACTAAGATGTTATGTAACCCTAATAGGGGGTGTCTGGTCTAGCGTTGTTACGGAACGTTATAAGGGGGTGGGGGTGGCAAGTTTAGCAAAACTAGCGTTACTTAATTTTTGAACGGCCCCTAACCTAAAGTATTAGTGGGCTATTTGGTCTCGAAGAAATAATGCGCGGAAAATTGATAAATCCGCTGTCCATAATTTTTTTTCGGCTACTACTGTGGCCTCCAAATGATGGTGATGATTTGGAGGGGTCGGTTTCAGCTATGACAATTGGTTGTACTACCGGAACATCCAATCAACTAGAATTAGTTGAAACTATACAAAGAAGTTAGTTAAATCTATTAATTAACATCTAATAAGTAATATGTAAAAGTTTATTGGTGTAATCCTTAAAAAAAAGTTTTATTGTCTTAATTTTTCTAGGAGTTAAATGTACCTTTATTGGGATCATCTGAACATCAGGGCCCCCAGCCTTCTTTAATTAGCCTTATAAGGCTAACTAACGAAAATATCATGACAACCTAACCAATCGTTAGGTGAACTGTACGCCCTTGACGATTGGTTACGTTAAGTCGTGATATTTTCGTTAGTTAACCTTATAAGGCTAACTAACGAAGACTGGTGGCCCTGATCTTCAGGTGATTCCTTTATTGCAATGTAATCTGGTTTGTATATTTATTATATATAATTTAATTTTCAGTACAAAAATTATTCATTACTTTACACTTTTCGTCAATCAGGAAGTAAACTAAAATACACACAGTAACAATTTATCTTTTTTTATCCATGATTCACTGATCCTTTTATGTAAAGGACACAAGAAAGACCTTTCTTTCACAAATAAAGCAAACAGAAAAGGAGCTCCTTTTGTAAAGCAAAATTGTCTTACAAAGCAGAGGATGCCTTTTGTTCGAAATGATGATTTTGTAATAGAAATTATTTATACGTAATATACTTTGGTTGCGTGTTAAAGCGGTTGGTTACTTGTACAAACTTTGATTATCTGAATCCCCTCCCTCAACAATATTGCGGAATAAAGGCTTAGGAACATTCTTTCCTTTTAGGTCGGACTGTAAAAGCATTTAAAATTTTTTTGATCCTTTCGTTCCTAAATATTTTTACTTTAACCAAAAAGTATAAGATTTATTGTGACTGGTAACATCTGTCCCATATCTCTCAAGAAAAGGGGAGTAGGGGCCCCGAGCATGATTCACTTAAAGGGGGATGGCCGACTCGCTACTTCGTCGTGACGCAAGATACAGAAAAGACAACTACCCAAATCTTGGCAGCACTGGGTTTAGAGCTCACGACTCAGTGAAATCTCAGCACTACGGGCGACGCCTTACCAATCAAGCACGATACACTATTTATTGTAACTGAAAACCAAACATTTCAGTGAACCCACATTTTGGGTTCCTTTTCTGACAACTGAACTAAACCCAAATAAATATGCAGAAACATTTGTAGAAGAATTGCAACTTAGTACGATATATATTATTATTTTCCGGTGGGACATTATAATCCCACTGGTACTGAAAACTTACCTAACTTTAGCCAGCCATCGTAGCCAGGTTGGGGGTTCAACTCCTCGATAGTGCTATCGCAGACATACTGTATATGTTTGGACTGGACACTTCCTTATTTAAATAGCCATTCGGCGGGCTCATTTTGCCACAAAGCAGACTGTAACACTTAATTGATCTATTTTTTATGTTGTATCACCTGTTGGGGCATTAGCAGACTAACAAACCCATAAACCTCCTCGACACGCGGAATACTCCCAACTGGAGTTTGAGACTTTCACCAACCCCCGGAGAGCAGCCATAACTACAGGCTACCTTCCGGAGGAGCTTCCAACTGAAACTCAGTACTACCAACTGTCCAAGAAAAAGTGTGTCGATACAGTGACGTAATTCTCATTCTCATTAGTTTGCCGACAGCAAAGTAACTCGATTAGAGTTTGCCAAGTTGGTCCAGGATCGGGAACCTGCCTCTCACTGACAGGTCTGTAGCCTACCAGGGGGTACATATTTATCATCTTTTAAAGGGATACCAGAAAAAATTGTTCATGTGAATATTTTATTTATTATTATTATTATTATTATTATTATAATATATATATATATATATTTCAAACAACTTAGTTATTTTAAACCTGGAAAGTAGAAACTTATATATACTGTATATTTTATTATATATATATATATAAACTTATATATACTGTATATTTTATTTATATATATATATTTTTTTTTTGAAGTAACATTACAGAACTGTTCTATATGATATCAACTGATGCACTAATTTTTATCATATATTATCACATGCATGAAAGTACAATAGGAATGTGAAGAAGATTCAGATAACATTCAACATACACAAAGGCTCAGTGTATGTTCTGGTCAGATATGTTTATAACATACGAAACAAATTACTGTATTTGTTAGCACACATGTACGTATGACATTTGTAGACTTTGATGCGAGTCATGTATACATACATGTATGTTAACATCATTCATGTCTGGATACTTGCATGTATGTTAACATAATGTCTGCATACATGTATACAGTATATGTTAACATGATGTTCGCATATATATATATATATATATATATATATATATATATATATGTTAACATACTCGAGATGTAAAACTGGGGAAGAAAACAAATACGTAAAGTTCGCAGAGACAAAATTCCTTGAGCCAAAATAAATTACTACTTAATAAAATAAAAAAAAAAAAAAAAATCAGTCATCAATGATTAATTTTTTTTTAAATTGTTTCTATGCGAACTTTTTTCCAAATTCTACCTCATCTGTCATCTTTAGAACTAAACAAGAAATTTTCTGAACTAAAGTTCTCAGTATATATATATATATATATATATATATATACACACACACACACACACAGTGCGTTCGAAAAGTCTCTCCGCAGTGCTATGTTAAACGCATCGGAAATTGAAAAACTACAATGTTTTCATTGAACCATGATTTAGTGATTTTATTACATAACCTTTTGATGTTACAGCTTGTGTTGAAAGTGTTTTCCACCATTTTGCAGGCACAGAGCAACTCGTCTACACTTGTTGTCAAACACTTTTTTTAAAGTGTTGGTTGACTGCGGAGAGACTTTTCGAACGCGTGTCAGTATGTATATATATATATATATATATATAATAAACTGACGGTATAAAGTGTAGTATCTGACGTGTATAAGACTAGGTAGATAATACAATTATACCGTTTCTCTAATGCCTAAAACAAGGCAAGAAAAATTATATGGACTTTTTAACCCCCTTTTTAACAACATTTCAAAGATAATATTTAATATATAGAGTATATATTTTCTGTCACTTTAACGAATATGAAGATTTACGTAGTCTTCAACTAAATGCATAACTACTATAGCTAAAGAATTTATTTTTTATTTGAGGCCCTCAGAGGAAGAAGTGGCTAAGTGACAAAAAAAAAGAAAAGTTAAAGTTGTTTCCAAATTTGAAAGTGAATAACGAACTTTTTAAGATATTTTGACGAAATATCTTTCTTTAAAAGTCCAAAAATTATGTCACTTTCAAATTTGGTGCAACTTTAACTGCGGTTTCTGGCATTTTTTTAAATACTTTTGTCGCTTCGCCATTTCTTCCGAGGAGGGACTCATTTAGTCTACAAAACTCAAACAAAGATTTGGTAAAATGCGAAAGTAATTTTTGTTCATTTTGAATAAATTTAAATCAAATGTTGAACAAGAATATTTCAACTATTCTGTAGAAAAGGATAGTATATATATATATATATATATACACACGTTACTGGAGTCGTAAGTCTGAAGACACCTCCAAATTTAATGTAAATGTTACTTCTTCTTCCGCAGCCTTATAGCCCACTTCTACGTGGGGTCGCTGTTGCAGATCCTTCTTCTCCATTCACTTCTGTCTTGAGCCACCTCTTCCTCCAGTCCCTTTTCACTCGTATCTTTCTTCAGTCTATCCCGCCACCTCATCTTAGGTCTATCTCTTCTCCTCGTGCCTGGAATTTCTATCCTCAGCATCCGTCGTCCCACATACTCTTCCTCCCTCCTCTGGACATACCCATACCATCTCAATCTCCTTTCCTGTGCCTTCTTGGAGATTTCCGTTACTTTTGTTGTTCCTCTTATTAAATCATTCCTCACTCTATCCTTCCTAGTCACTCCACACATCCATCGGAGCATCTTCATTTCTGCCACTTCCATTTTCTTTTCCAGGCTTCTTTTCATCGGCCATGTTTCTGCCACATATAGTAGCGCTGGTCTTATTACTGTCTTGAACAGTTTTCCCTTCATCCTCACATTCACCTTATCACACAATACTCCCGATACCTCTCTCCAATTTTTCCAGCCAGCTTGAATTCTGTTGTTTATTTCCCTTCCAAGTCTCCCTTCTCCTCTATGATTGATCCCAGATATTTGAAACTTTTAACTTTCTTTATAATAAATACGTGGACCATGACGCTTCCTATTTGTTCGTCTCCAGGCGCACATTTCATATACTCGGTCTTTTCTCCGCTTATTTTTAGTCCTCTAGTTTCCAGAGCTACTCTCCACCTCTCTAATTTCTCTCGCACTCCCTCTCTTGTTTCTGAGCACAACACGATGTCATCAGCAAACATCATGGTTCATGGAGCCTCCTCTATCACGTTTTTGCTGATCACATCCATCACAATATCAGAATTCAGCGGACTCAGTGGTGATCTCTGGTGTAGACCAACTCGTACCTCAAATTTCTCGGTCTCTCCCATACTACTCTGCCTTTACTACATGTAAATGTTACTCTAATAAGAAATATATTGAGTGAAAAGAAAAATATTTATTTTGAGATTTGTTTTTTATAAAGAAATAAAATTATGTAAATAAAGTCTGTACAGCACAAGACTATATAATCAATATGTTGTACAGTATAAACAATAATGTCGGAACATCTGTTTATCTGTTTGGCACCGAAGAGGTGTCCTCAGACTTATTTGAACAGTGATATATATATATATATATATATATATATATATAATGTTTCACTTTATCTACTTTAATGAAAATTCTGGAAATGAAAGTACACTACAATGACGTCATATACCACAAAACACTGACTGAAGGCCTATTCACTCCTCTATATAAAAAACATTCATGTAAATAGAAAAGTCTTCACTTTCTACTAAAGAAAACACGCCTTTAATAAAAATAGATATCGTACTTTTCATTTTAAATTATTTCTTATTGCTAATAGTACAAAAGAGAATATACAAAGTCTTAACGTCTAATTATAGCTGAACACTTCATGGTACAGAATCATTCAACACAAAAAAAATAAATTACAATAGAATAGTCGACAGTGACGTCACGATTTTTCAACATTTTTATTTTTTAATTTATCTGAGAATTGTCGCCAAGAACGACTGATTTCACGGGGCCCTACCCTAAATTAACCTACAACCCTAACCTAGACTAACTTTGCTGGAGGGCGGAATTCTATACCTAATACCAACCAGAGCCCGTGTCTTCACTTAGCTTATAGGGAAACGGTGTTACCTACTAAGCTACGGACACTGGCAAATTAAGCATATAAGCTTGTATTTTTTTAAAGATTAAAGTGATAATATTCAGTGTTTTGTTATATAATATACTTCTAAATCATGCAAGTTTGTTCTTAGGCGTTCAAGATTATAACAAAGATTACTTATAACAAGATCCGAAACACTGCCTACTTTTGCGTTAACATTTTCTCTTCTGCTATCTAGTGTTTGGAAGGAGAACTAAATTACACGCGAAGAAAACGTCCTCAACTAAAATTCTGTTATAATATTTATTGTTACAAGCCGCGCCTTCGGCTCTCTACCCTACGGGTAGCGCTTGTGATCACTTCTTGAGCTTTAACGCCGCTCATCTTGATAGATCCGACCCTAACGGGCGACTGAGCGAGCGACATTAGCTCCACCCACTCTACGCGAGTCAGTCAATCATAACAGGCAAGCGAAAGATATATTTGTTACTCCCTCAAAGTTTTTTTTTATTTATAGATAGATATAGTTTAATATGTAATCAAATGTAAAACCAGTTAATGAATTAAACACATCGATTTGAATTTTTTTGAAGATTAATGATACTAATTTTTTTTAATGCACATCTAAATCATGAGGGTATGCCCTTGCATACTCCACCCGCTAGGTGGCGAACACCCAATATTTATTTGGCGGGATAACTGATAAATAAAAGAAAATATGGTTAGTTTCGTATCTTGCTATATATATTACAGGGTGGGCGGAAAGTAGCTCCCTATTTTGGATTGGTAAAAAAATACGTATATTATTCATTTATTTCAGAAAAAATAAAATGAAAAGGTAGGCATACATGGTAGGTTTTCTCTAAAATTCAATGTGGGCTCCAACTCTTTCCACCAGCTTCTGGAGCCGCCCAGGAATGGCGTCCACTGACTTTAGCAGGAACTCCGGCGGAATGGAGGACATGACTTCCCGAATTCGGTCCTCCAGTTCTTCCAATGTCCTCGGTTTGGTGCGGTAGACTTCTTCCTTTACCCACCCCCAAAGAAAGAAGTCGCACGGTTACCGCTGAAAAACGGCAGAATCGGTTCAGTGTAACGGTGTGGTGTGGTATGACCTCAGATCAGGTTGTGGGCCCGTTCCTTCTGCGCAACACCATGAATGCTGAGCGGTACCTTGCTATGTTGCGAAACGAGGTCTGGCCGGTTGTCAGCACATGGGAGAACATCGACGATCTGATATTTATGCAAGATGGCGCCCCTCCGCACTTGTTGTCCGTGAGTGGCTGGATGCCCACTTCCCTGGGCGTTGGATGGGTCGTCGTGGTCCACATCAATGGCCAGCCAGGAGCCCCGACTTGACACCGTGCGACTTCTTTCTTTGGGGGTGGGTAAAGGAAGAAGTCTACCGCACCAAACCGAGGACATTGGAAGAACTGGAGGACCGAATTCGGGAAGTCATGTCCTCCATCCCGCCGGAGTTCCTGCTAAAGTCAGTGGACGCCATTCCTGGGCGGCTCCAGAAGCTGGTGGAAAGAGTTGGAGCCCACATTGAATTTTAGAGAAAACCTACCATGTATGCCTACCTTTTCATTTTATTTTTTCTGAAATAAATGAATAATATACGTATTTTTTTACCAATCCAAAATAGGGAGCTACTTTCCGCCCACCCTGTATATAATGCCTTACTGTCTTCCATTTAGAACAAAACTTTTAGCGAGCAAGTAAAACTCTGTTTCAGTTTTTCTCACTGCAGAGTGAGTCACATTTCGAGAGAGAATTAACATTTTGAAGGCATCTACCAAAAATATGTCAGCTTTGTTTTAGTGAGTCATCAGAAGTAAAAATATTCTCATCACACAAACGTTACTTAAACTTAAAAAGTCCTTTGACTTAGGTTCTAATAAACTCAAAATTGCGATCTTAAGGATTTTTAACGCAGTGCATATAGTCTTATTTAAAGATTTTCACCATACTGGAATCTTAAAAAGTTTTCAACACTTTAAAAATAAAGATTTAAGAGTATAAGCAACAACACAGCAGAGTTCAAGACTTTAGAATCCTAATATCTTCTTACCAACATAAAATAAAAAGTACAATAACTGTATAAAATTCTTCAGGTTTATGAGATGAACAATTGAACAATAAAGGAAGCGGATCAAACTACAAAAGTGAAAAGTATTCCCTATCTAAAAACAGGCTGATGTTGACACTACAAAATTTAGACCTAACTGAAGCATTAAGATCCTAATTCTGTCCCTTAACGATAATTTAAGATTGATTGAATACAGAAAACCTTATGTACGAAAACTACGATAGTCCCAAGTAGCAGGAGGCATATATTGGGCCGAAGAAGGTATTTAGGATATACCATATACCAACGTCGGCCTAAGAGATGCCTCGGCTAGCTGTGGGGTAAAGATTTTTACTAACTTTATAAAAATTAAGCATAAGTTAAAATGTCTGTACCTTATATATTTAAAATATTAAATTCTATTCAAACTTTGTAACAACAGGCTATGTATAAACAAAAAATTGGACCATCTTTTGGTTCTATAAAATCTAGATAAAAAATTTCTAAATTTCTTTAGATTAGCTGGAAGAGTCTCCTGATAATTTGCTGGAACTGTAGAGTCCTAACTTAACAGCAGCCTCTTTCGGTGGGCGGTTGAGGGGTTTAGTCGGGAAAGGATTAAAATGAGGTGGCCTACTTTTCTCAAGATGGTATTTTGACATTAGGCATTCGAGTTTGGAAGTTGATTCTAGCGGACTGGTTTGGCATGAACTTGAATTTGTTTGGGATTTTTCTTTCGAAGTTGAGGTGGTAGATACATCAAATGATACAGATTTTTCAGTTAAAATACTTTTTTTGGTATTTGCTTTAACTCTTGGAGATAATTTTGAAAGTTTAGAGAAAGGAACAATCGGTGAAGTAGGAGAACACTTCATATCATTGGAATCTTTCTCAATTTGTTCTTTCTTTGTTATCTTATTGTCATTTTTTTCACACTTCCACTTTTCGTCTTCTGTACTTGAGGCACTTTCGGGCTTCCAAGTAAAGGAAGAATATTTTGCTGTTAAAAATGGAACGGGTGAAATACTAGAATCTATTGGTTTATCATAAGAATTTTCTTTAAGTTCGTTTAACGAGGAACTACTTGATATTTTAATTTCTGATGGTTTTGTAGCCGAAACATTTGACGCTACGAACAAATAATTATTTTTTTCCAAATCACAAATAGTTTCTCCATAACTTTCTCCTTCACCAACGGGAGAAGTATTTCTAGCGCTCGATCCCCACCAATTTTCTATTCTAGTGTCATCCATATCGCTAGAAAGAGATTCCACGATGCTTTGGTCTGACAAAGATTTTGTTTTCAAAAATAAAAATGGATCACCTCCTTCAAATTTATCCATCTCCTTTTTGTTTACTAAGAATATATTATCCTTTCCTTCCACATACCTTTGATTCAAAATTTGATCAATTATTTTTGTATTTTCTTTCATCAGTTGTAAAGCTGCCTCACTATTTCTTCTTTTATTCATTTTCTTAAGGCTCATTAGTTCAATTTCGTTCGAAGGTTTATACATTACCGAATCTTTTTTCATTTCATCTACGTTTTCTGTCGAAGGAGACTCGTCCAAAGTTGGCAAAGAAGAAGCTGAAAAGTCAAGATAACACTTTTGGGTTTTGTTGGTCGCTATCAGGAGCTCCGCATCCAAGCTAAGGGATTTAACTCCAGCCCAAAGTTTTCTACGTATCACTTCTGAAGCGGTATCATCCGATGGCTCTAAACCACCCTCCGATCCTTTCTCAGCTTCGTTATGTGTAGAATCATTGACTCTCCTACGGGTATCGTAGCTTTCAGACTCTATACTAATTGATTTGAAAAGATCTGAAAAGTAATAGCTCTTTAGATCAATATTTCTTACTTTATAATCACTAGACGATGAAACATCTTCAGGAGAGCTATGAAGAGACTCAGTTTTAACATCAATAACTTCATAATCTAATTTCTCTTCTATTCGTTTCTCTAATTCCAATGATGAAGTTTGAGTGGGAAGCTTATTTTTTAAGATCTGTTCATCGTCGACTTTCCTTTTTGTTTCCTGACGAAGCAATAAAGTTGAAGAAGTTTGAAGTGAAGGTTTCTGGTGTACGACTGTTTCATCAATTTCACGTTTTTCGGTCTCGCGCATCTCCGATGATGGAATTGGTGAAATTTTAATTAATGTTTTATGGTCCAAGGCTGTTACACCAATTTTATGTCTTTCCGTCTCTTGAGACAGGAAGGATGAAGTTGGGGAAGTTTGAATTAAAATTTTTTGGTCCACGACTTCTTCATTAATCCCACTTCTTTCAGCTTCAGAAAACAGTGAAGTAATGACTGTTCCTTGTTGAAACTCGCTGAAACTTTGTTTTTCACTGAAATTCTCTTCAGTAACTTGTTGGTCATAAACTTTATCGTCTCTTAAGTGACATGACATTCTATCTAATTCATTTGAAGATGGTGAACTTGGACGTATATCCGTTTTAGATTCATTTTTAATATGTTCTACGCCAACAGACTCCGAATCTATATTTTCTTCATAAATCATTGGACTGACACGCAATACGCTCGTATAAGTTTGAGGCACTTTTCTACCGCTTAAAACGGATATATCAATATTATTAACAATTGTTTCTTCGTTCCCTTTATTTTTTGTTAAACTATCACTCACAAACTTATCATCAATACTTTTAACATGGTAAACATCATTCGGTACTTTTGTTTTTACTGGGGTTTGAAGGCAAAAGTTAACAGCGTCAAGTTCCTCTTCAGAAAGGATGTTTAAATTTTGTTCTTCAGTGGAATGAGGAGGAAGCGTTTTGGTAACGTTACTTTGGACATCCGAATCTTTTGTTTGGTAGATATCCTCCGTTAATGCTAAATTATTACTTTTAACATCTTCCGAACATAAAGTAGCCTCTTTTTTTAAATCCTCAATGGGACTGGGTTCTTCGGAATTAGCATTGGACAACTTTGTAACGTCCGTAATTTCAAATAAATACGCAAATATATTACTCCGTTCTTGTTCAGTTTGAAGATCCTGCGATGTGCTACATTCAGTATTTAGAGTTATTTTTGGAGAAGTAGAAAGAAATTCAGAATCCTCAATCTCTAAAGATTCGTCAGAAAGGAAATTGTGAAGTTTAAGGATTGGTGAAACTGGTTGTATCAAATCAGGGTTTTCTATTTCGCTGAAGGACCATTTCCACTTTGTTGGAGAAGACAAGGAAGCTCTTCCAATAGGAAGAACTTCTTTGTCTAAAAAAGGTTCCGAGATTGTAGGAATATGTAGTTGATTAGGCACTAGATTTCCTTCTGGCATTGCCTTTTCGATCGACTCCTGTAAAGGCTGATTTGGTGATGCATCGGGAAGGATGTCTTGATTTATTTTGCGTATAGAATTAATCTGGCTTTCTTCTTTTACCCTCAATGGCACTGGCCTGACAGTGCCTACGGCCTCAGTGTCTTCTTTCCGGTTTTCAAGGCGGGGTGATGTCGATACGGGTCTCTGTATTACTGAGGCAACGGGAAGTTCTTCTTCAGAAAGAACGGCGAGATCATCTTCATCATCATCACAAAGTTCCGTTGAGCTGCTACTACATCCGTCATCATCTGTAAGATAAGGGAAACTCCCGTGAATCATTTACAAAGTAGAGCATCGAACTCGCAATCCGAGGGTTCCGGAATCGAATTCCGCGAACGGCGTGAATTTCAACCCAAAATTTTTAAACAAAGAGGGCTCTGTCGACTGAGCAGTACGTATGAGCGTACGGTCGAATTAGCGGGTTAAAAATCATGGAAATAAGGTAGGCTCCATCTTTTCGTTTAGAAATAAGTGACTGGTTGAAAAGACTCGTTTACCAATATTTCAGAAAAACGATTAGCTTACGAGTGGCACTCACAGTGCCTTTATCCTTTTGTCTTCTAACACATGACGACAATTATTCAAATAATAAAATTATAAAGCTCAAAATGACAGAAAGGAGACGGTAAAATGAAAGTCAGTAGGTAGCCACCCCATCTGTTGTAGGTACTACTCAACCGAGCATCAACAGATGGCGCGGCGGAGCTCAGGCCCACAATAGGCGGGACCTATTGGTCGACCCTTCCCTTTACCTTACGTATACAGTGTGTCCGTAAAGTCATGGTGGGATTTTAAATAGCTATATTATTGCAACGAAACATGATAATGAGATGGAAAAAAAGGCAAATTGAAGAACAATAAAAGAATAACTTTATTTAACGTAGTTCGATATGGGCTCCTCTGGTAGCCCTGCAGACATCTAGGCGGTGATGTGTGTCCGTAAAGTCATGGTGGGATTTTAAATAGCTATATTATTGCAACGAAACATGATAATGAGATGAAACAATGCCAAATTTAAGAACAACTCTCAAAGTTGTACCTTGTAGTTAGTCTAGGCTAAGCTTAACCTTTATCTCGTAGTTAGTCTAGGCTGTCCACATGCCTATGTTGAACATGAGCGTAATAGCCCGAAAGTTAATGTGTGGTGTGCTCTAGCACGAGATCGAGTGATTGGCCCATTTTTCTTCGCGGAACCCACTGTGACGTCACACAACTACCTCGCTATGTTGGAACATTTTGCAGTACCCCAATTTATTGACAATAATGTCATCTTTCAGCAAGATGGTGCTCCTCCGCACTATGCCAACGTTGTTCGAGAATTCCTTAATGAAACATTTCCACAGAGATGGATAGGAAGAGGAGGATGGAAGCCATGGCCTCCACGCTCTCCGGACCTGACACCTTTGGACTTTTATTTGTGGGGTTACGTCAAGCAAAGCGTGTACAGTGTACCCATTAGGGATATTCATCACCTGCACGAGCGAATCACGGAAGCTATTGCATCCGTCACTCCTGATGTTCTTGGGCGTGTGTGGCTGGAATTGAATCACCGCCTAGATGTCTGCAGGGCTACCAGAGGAGCCCATATCGAACTACGTTAAATAAAGTTATTCTTTTAGAGTTGTTCTTCAATTTGCCTTTTTTTCATCTCATTATCATGTTTCGTTGCAATAATATAGCTATTTAAAATCCCACCATAACTTTACGGACACACGTGCTTCTCTCATCCTATTTTATTAGCATTATTTTTATTTATTTTTATGGATAAGGAACAAACCATCTTTTATATCAGGAAGTGGAGACGCTGCGGGTGGTGCTTCCATAAGTTTGACTCCATAAGGCAACGATGCTCTTCTCGCTCTCTTAGGCGTGTCTTTCCAATGTAGGGTTTCTGAAGGTTTTAAAGGACTCTTTGGAGATTCCGAAGTATCGCTTCCTTGGAGGAACTTTTCCTTCGTAACTTCTACTCCAGCGGAACTCTCGGATAAAGGTTTTGATTTAAGAGTTTGTTTAGCAGGTTTTGAGGAATTAAGTTTATGGGACGTCTTTGGAGACTTGTCTTCGCTTCCATTTTGCTTTTTCATCCCTGTTGAGTCACTCAATTTTCGTTCCACCTTTGAAAATGGGAAACTAGTTTAAAAATTTACGTAACATAATTCTGAAGAATTTGTGTGTGTGGTGTGTGTGTGTGTGGTGTGTGTGTGGTGTGTGTGTGTGTGGTATATATATATATATATATATTGTCCCTATATATAAAGGCGGGATAGATCTCAAGCAAAGAACTACAGACCAATGTTATTGACGTCCCACCTCACCAAAATATTTGAAAGAATAGTCAGAGAGAAAATCTATGACTTCTTGGAGACATTGGAAAGATTCAACGAAAATCAGCAGAGATTCCGATCAGGAAGATAATGCCTATCACAACTTATAGAGCATTATAACAATATTCGAGATGCACTTGAAGGCAATGAAAACTATGATGTCATATACACGGATTTTGCTAAAGCTTTCGGCAAATGCGATCATGGTACAATAGCACATAAAATGAAATATATGGAAATAACAGGCAAAGTGGGAAAATGGATCTACAACTTCCTCAGAAAACGACTACGTCTACAGGTGGTTAAAATTCAAGGTGTATCATCATCAGAATCAGAAGTACGCAGCTCAGTACCACAAGGTACAGTACTGGCCCTACTCCTGTTCATTATCATGCTAACAGACATAGACAGTAGTAAACAGCAACAGTATAGTAACATCATTTGCGGACGATACAAAGATCAGCAGAAAAATCAACGATGCAAATGAAGTGGAGGCCTTGCAGAGGGGCTCGAACAAAATATACAAATGGTCAGAAGACAACAATATGACATTTAACACCGAGAAATTTCAGCTCTTGAGCTATGGTAGAAATGAGGAACTTAGACTGCATATTATGCTCCAGATAGACAAGAAATTCAGAGAAGCACGAAAGCGGTCGACTTTGGGGTAATAATGACCGATGATGCCAAATTCGAGACACAAAATCAGATAGCAATAAACAAAGCAAAAAGAGTCGCGGGACAGGTACTACACTGATCATACCAAAACTTGATTACTCCTCAGTTTTGACGTCCTCATATAAAAAGGAAGAAATTAATAAACTAGAAGAAACGCACACACATTTCACAGCCAAGATTGATGGCTGCAAAAAACTCAACTACTGGGAAAGACTACGTAAACTGAATCTGTACTCCCTGGAAAGAAGAAGAGAGAGGTATACCATAATCTACATACGGAAAATGATCGAAAAACTGGTACCAAACCTCAAACTAAACCCAATTACCATCCAAACAACGCTAGAAAATAGGAAAGGCAGAAGTAGTGTGTTCCCAAATTAAAGGTCCGACAAAGGACCTCCTCAAATCTGAAGGAAAATAGCTTGATCGTCAGGGGGCCAAGAATTTCCAACCAGCTTCCAAAGGACCTCAAAAACGTTATAGGGGTTAAAATTGAAGTCTTCAAGAGAAGACTAGATGCCTGGCTCAGGACAGTACCAAATGAGCCGGGTGTACCTGGCTATGTGGAGGAGCAACTCGCTCTTCCACCAAGCCAGGACTAGAGGCGGGGCCACTAGCTTGACGTTCGTGTGAAGAAAGACCGACGCACGGAACCCTAACAAGGTTAAAAAAGTATATATATATATATATATATATATATATGAACAGAAGGACCAATACAACGGCAAACATTTTCATTTATTTTTGTACTGCAGACGTTTCGACAAATCTTTTGCCATTATCATCAGTGAATTAAGTCTTAAAACCTTAAAACAAAAAACAAATAAAAATAAAAAATGAAAATTACATCAATACAATATTAAAACCATTAAAATTAAAGCCTTAAAATAAAAATAATGAAAAATTGCATCAATACAAAATTAAAATCATTAAAATTGCATCACTACAAAAAATTAAAATCATTAAAATTAAATTAAATTACCTCAACAGGTAAATACACAATGTTTACATCGACCTCCATACTTGACAAAACCCAAGAGAAAACTGTATGGTCCGTAAATCAGAAGGTATATGTCTATGAAAATCGGTTGGTTAGTTAAAAGAGCTGTAATTTGTAAGATGAACTATTATTGTTAATGGAGGGTTTGTTTCTATAGATGTACAAAGATTCTAAGATTCGGAGTTCTGTGAGGTTATTGGATCTAGTTAGAATTTCAAACTGAGTTTTGTGAAGGGGATGGTTGTTTTCATTACTATGGTTTCTAATTGCGGATTGTGGTGGGCTACTGAGGGGACGGTTGGTCCGGACTGATAAGCCCAAATGTTGAGAAAGGCGTACCTCCAGTTGGAGTTGAGTACTGCCAATATACGCAGCCTTACAGCTGTCGCACGTGTATTTGTAAACAACATTAGGGCATACAGTTTTGGGGAATTTGTCTTTGAACTTTAAAAAATTTGATAATTTAAGTGGGTTGACGAAGGCGAATCCAAAATTTATTTGGGATAACTAGACTTGAGCAGTTTGGACAATTCACCTCGAATACGCAATGATAAATAACCATAAAAAGGTAATTTAATATATCTGGTTTCTTTTTGTACTGTAGTTATGGGGAGTTTAGTATGCATTTCTTTGCCATTACGAAGAAATTTGGTTGAAAAGTTGTCCTAATAGTTTTAAACCCATATATTACAGAAGATACGTGGATGACACTTTCTTAATATTTAAACATCCTTCACACGTAAAACTTTTCTTTCATTATCTTAATAAACAACATAGTAATATTAAGTACACATGTGAAAACGAAGCAAATAATAGTTTACCTTTCCTGGATGTTCTAGTTAAACGGGCTCATAATAAGTTTCAGACCTCACTATTTCGAAAACAAACTTTTACTGGCTTGGGAACTAATTATTTAAGTTGTATGTTTTATAAATATAAGATTAGTGCTATAGTAACATTAACAAGAAGTTACGTATTTGTTCAAATTACTTTTCATTAAACGAAGAGTTTAAATTTTTAAGACAGTACTTTATTAATAATTACTACCCTTCTAATCTTTTTGATAACCAATTAAAGAAATTTTTAAATAACACTTTTAATACTAAACTCCCCATAACTACAGTACAAAAAGAAACCAGATATATTAAATTACCTTTTTATGGTTATTTATCATTGCGTATTCGAGGTGAATTGTCCAAACTGCTCAAGTCTAGTTATCCCCAAATAAATTTTAGATTCGCCTTCGTCAACCCACTTAAATTATCAAATTTTTTAAAGTTCAAAGACAAATTCCCCAAAACTGTATGCCCTAATGTTGTTTACAAATACACGTGCGACAGCTGTAAGGCTGCGTATATTGGCAGTACTCAACTCCAACTGGAGGTACGCCTTTCTCAACATTTGGGCTTATCAGTCCGGACCAACCGTCCCCTCAGTAGCCCACCACAATCCGCAATTAGAAACCATAGTAATGAAAACAACCACCCCCTTCACAAAACTCAGTTTGAAATTCTAACTAGATCCAATAACCTCACAGAACTCCGAATCTTAGAATCTTTGTACATCTATAGAAACAAACCCTCCATTAACAATAATAGTTCATCTTACAAATTACAGCTTTTTTAACTAACCAACCGATTTTCATAGACATATACCTTCTGATTTACGAACCATACAGTTTTCTCTTGGGTTTTGTCAAGTATGGAGGTCGATGTAAACATTGTGTATTTACCTGTTGAGGTAATTTAATTTAATTTTAATGATTTTAATTTTTTGTAGTGATGCAATTTTAATGATTTTAATTTTGTATTGATGCAATTTTCATTATTTTTATTTTAAGGTTTTAATTTTAATGGTTTTAATATTGTATTGATGTAATTTTCATTTTTTTTTTTTGTTTTAAGGTTTTAAGACTTAATTCACTGATGATGACAAAAGATTTGTCGAAATGTCTGCAGTACAAAAAATAAATGAAAATGTTTGCCGTTGTGTTGGTCCTTCTGTTCATCTGTAAGCTCCGTTTCCCTAAGGAGAAGTCAATAGCTTTGATGGTTAGCATCGCTGACTACGAATCCATCGGCCCCGGGTTCGAGACCCGACGGCAGCCGGCGTGCAGCAAAACCCAGCTGTTCAGCCTTCCACACAATAAAGAAAGTCGTTGGTAGATAAGTGGGTACCTTAGGTGGCCTAGTGGTTAAGACGCTGGGCTGCTGATGGGGCGTGGTTCGGATTCCACGTTAAACTGTAGGTCTAAGGTGGAGTGAAAAGTTTGACCTTCGTCAGAATGAACAATTCGGGCGGAAGCTAACCAAAGGTATATATATATATATATATATATATATATATATATATATATATATATATATACATACAGGGTGTCCCATAAATTCGGTTTCATAGGGAAATTTAAATTTACAAAAGTAATTCGTTAGAACTAAAACAAATGTTCAAATTGAGGTCTTGTTTTGAGACCTTTTTTTTTGGTTACAGGTAGAATAACACGCAATGGCTCAGATGGAAGCGAGTTTCACTCTTGAGGAAAAAGCCTCCTGAGGCCTTTTCCTCAACAATGTAACTCACCTACCCTATGAGTAACCCAGTATGTTCTCAAACACACACTTCTCCCTCTATACATCACGACACATACACGCAACTTCCACACTCTACACATTCTTTTTAAAATGAAAAAAAGAAGAAGAATAAAATAGCATAGTTTTTAACAGGTTCAGAGGCCTTGATTTCTGCTGTCTCCTTTTCCTTCTACGGGGGGAGTTATTTTTAGGGGTGTTCGCCTTTGGCCCCTCCTTCCTGTATAACAAAAAAATTAAAATAAATCTACCTTTTTTTTTGTTATTAAAGGTGGTATAACTCCTTGGGCGACCACTCTTTTTGTTCTGGTTGTCAAAGCTTTCTTGCCTCTCAATAAATGTTTCATGGTTAGTTGGTTGGTTTTCTGGAACGACTGAAATTTGTTTACTTCATCGATACTCTTCCTTCTGATATTTGAGGCTGAAATGTTCATAGGAAAGAAATTAATATTTAACCAATTTGGCAGTACATCCTATTAAAAAAAAATATATATATACTGTATATATATATTATAGGGTGTGCATTAGGGTGTGTCAATTTTGTCAACTTTTTTCAAATCAATTTTGGTAGTGAAAATATAGTCTTTTCATGTCAAAACTTGAAATTGGCCAACCAAAATGAAATAAAATAACCCTTACCTACATCAATTTTACCTTAAAGTTTCAGAAACTGACTCTTTTACTAAATAATAGGACATAAATTGATTAACTATTCATCTGTCACAGAATTATCCCACTGATCGCATGTGGAGTGTTTTCAAGGTCATGTAGTTGTTGTACAATGTACAAGTCACAACATGAATAGAACTGTCCCTCACTCTCAGTCCTCAGTTGCCTCTTAGATGTCATAGACAGTGGTTTGCTGTTATTGCTCTTGTGCCTACTTCATAGTTATTCTACTAGACGAATACTACAGTTTAACTGTAAGTATGGATTATTGATTATTACAATTATTTATTATTATCATATTCTTCTGTCTAATTATGTTGTAATCCATGAAATATTTTTTATTGAATTTTAAAACATCGAATGACTAAACTTTGAAACATCGTAATTGATATAAAATACTAAATGTTTTTCTTTCTTTTCAGATATTCCTAAGATGCCAAAATTGAAGACAAGAGGTCAGTCGTCATGCCACTTGAGCCTGTTAGTCGGTACAGGCAAGGAGCTTCCCGTATCAGAACTACCAACAGTGCGAGACATGCTGAGACTAGGGTTACTCCTTCGTGAACAAAATACAAAGGATAGAAGGAACTACACAGAGGAAGAGCTCATAAGGGACATGATTCCCCCTCTTATGCATCAGTGGAAAAAAGCTAATGTGTTATTCAAACCACCTGTACTCAATCAGTATAGAACTATTGAGCTAAAATTAACAAAGCTGTGGCACAAAGCAGTTGAGACATCACTTGGTAAAGGAAAACTAGCAAAGAAAAATAAATTTCTGCACATACTTGATACTCTTCTTGACATTTTTAACTGCCAGTGTCCCATAGAGTTGTGTTCGGAAGCCAATTGTTCTCCCTCATGCAGAAGAGAACCTCACCCTCACATTGATTGTCACTGTGCTCGTGAGAAGAAGATCCCTGTTTTGGAGCTGGCGTTCATAAAGGCAGGAGGCCAAGGAAGTATGCAGATTGGTTCGGCAGATTATTCAGAAACCAAAAAACAGATTGTTATTGCTAAGAAAAGAGAGAAAATCCGAGAGAGGGAAGAAAGGAAGAAAAAGAAGAGTGAAGAAGCCACCCAAAGAGATGAAGAGCTCTATCAAGGGGTTTCTCACTTCTTTGAAAGCTCTTCAGATGAACAGAAAGAAGCAACATCAGATGATAGCTCCAAAATGCCATCTGAACCTTCGCCGAAGAGAATGAAATACAACACTAAAGACATCTCAAACATTGCCTTGCCAGTATTCACCACCATACGGGGCTACGAGAGACTGCAGAGATTGCCACTGCTGCTTGGATAGATGCAGGCCTCATCAGCCGAGAGGATACATCCTTAGTGATAGACCATAATAAGATAAGAAGAGCCCAAGAAAAAATAATGAGGAAATATCTGATCAGCATGAAAAAGATTTGAAGGAGGAAGGTCTCTCTTGCCTTTTGTTTGATGGAAGAAGAGGGTTACACAAAAGTTCCCCTAGAGGTAGAGGGAATGGACAGAAAGTTTCCCGGTCTCATCAAAGAAGAACACTACTCTGTGTGTTCCGAACCTGGTGGCCACTATTTGTTTCACTTTGTTCCTGAAGCAGAAGTAGAAGGCAAGAAACATGCAGAGGCAATTGCTGGTCAAATAATATGTTGGCTTCAAGAAAGAAGACTTGACAGTTCACTGCAGGCCGTTGGTGGAGACTCAACTGCGGTGAACACTGGATGGCAGGGCGGTGTTATGACGCATTTAGAGAAAAAACTTGGAAGAAGGCTTGTTTGGATTGTATGTGATTTGCACACAGGGGAACTATCTCTTCGTCGTCTCATCCAGGAACTTCATGGTCCTACAAAGAGCAACAACAAGTGGTCAGGCCCCCTTGGCAACATGCTAGATGAAACAACGGAATTAGAAATAAATACAAAATTTCCAAAGGTCGAAGTAGGCACGGATCAATCTTACGCTTATTGTATTGTTCAAGCAATCAGATCAGGAGAGTTGCCTCAAAATCTGGCTCTCTTGGAGATTGAACCCGTGAGTCACAGTCGTTGGTTAACTACAGCGATTCGTTTCTGCAGGATTTGGGTTTCCAAACATGCACTGAAGGGCAAAATGCTACAGAATTTGATGTTGATTGTTGAATTTATTATTGGGTTTTATCTTCCTCACTGGTTCAATGTAAAACTTAATCCAATGTGGATGGAGGGGCCCAACCACATCTTGTTTCAATTACAGCTACTGAGAACCCAAAGGAAAGTAGTGGTGGACATCGTGTTACCTGTGGTGAGAAGGTCCGCTTGGTATGCTAGGCCAGAGGCAGTTTTGCAAGCAATACTCTGCAGCCAATGTACCAAAGAGCGAACTGAGGCTGTGGAAATCATTCTAAAGCTTAGAGGAACATCACTAGATGATGACCAGCTGGGAGACTGCTCTGTTCAGACAAGGAAGGTACCTCCGATAAACGTCAATGCCACGAAATTGTCAGAATTAGTTAACTTGAGTTCGGAAGTTTTGAAGCCACCACCGACAACATGTATAACAAACAAAGATTTAACACAACTTAAAGAGGCCCCAATGCAAGTGCCAAAGTGGCCTTCTCACACTCAGTGTGGAGAGATGTGTGAAAATGGTCACAGAAGCAGCTAGTCAAGTTTTCAGTCACGAGAGGCGAGAAGGCTACATCAAAGCGCAAGTAGCAAGCCAAATGCTGATGTCAAGGAACCGCGGCAAAAAGGACATGACTGCATTGGTTACTTTCAAGTAAAGACTCTGAATGATATCTTATTGTCACTTTAAATATGGATAGGATTTTTGCGCACATTTGTTATTTTGTTACGAATTTACGGAAAAACGGAATTTTTGAATTAAAATTGATGTAGGTAAGAGTTATTTTTTATTGTTTTTGAAGCAAGGATATTATTTTGTATGCCAAATGATTACATTAAATTGCTACCAAATCACATGATTTTCAATTTAGTCATTTCACCCCCAAAATTGACACACCCTAGTGTGCATACCATATACGAGGAAAATTAAAAGTGTAGTTGCAAGGTCACATACATTGTACGTTTGTTCCATTTCAAGATAAAACTATGCTCGCAAAATTTTGTTGAATTCGGTCCATGTTTACTGCACGCTCAATACTCTAAAAGTTTTACCCCTGTGTGAATGCACCTGAGACTGCTTCCATAAATTACCCAATTACTTTTGTTTTTGTATTAGCATCTCCCATCTGCTGGCACCCGTGCTCATTCATTTTTCTCTTTTTTTCAGACCTGACAGTGACATGGCATCTACAAGAAACCAGAAAAGTGTGTGGCTAATGGGTAATTGGGTATTCCTTCCTGAAATCTGCTTTTCTTGAAAACTAGCAACAAAGAAAGAAGTGTCAGTTTATTTCTTTTATTTCCACGAGAAAAAGCGTACCTCAAAAGAATCCATCAACTTTGTGGCCGACGAGCTCCTGAACATTTGGGGACAAGCAAACATCGCTACAAGCCACGAGCTTTACTTCGTGAAGAGGGTAGAAAAGCTCGTCAACGAATACCTGTTGTTGAAAAAAAACAGGAAAACAACAACAACAACAACGACGCAGAGTTCACGAGAAGGAGACTTCGTTACGTCGTTGAACAACCTCTTTGACATTACTCATCTGGATGCGATTACTCTGACAAAAAATCAGGAAGATCGGGACTTCCTCGAGACGCAAAGAGAAGCTGGTCGTCGTGGGTATGGCGGGCCTTGACAAGAAGGAAGATAAGAAGCAAAAGTGGATCATGGCGCGACAGCAAAGAGCTGACTCAAGGCGTCAGAAAACATTCCAAGAAGCCCAGGATCGTGCCTCCACTGTTGAGCTCGGTGACAGTTCGAGCAGCGATGAGGACACCAATTCCTCTGCGTCAAATACTACCGTCGCCAGCGCTGATGAAGGCTGCTCTGGCCCCAAAAGATCAGAGGGGAACAGTTACTGTCATTGATAGGACAGGCGCCGCTGCGCTGGATAGAACGGCCACAACCAGCCGGAATGCCTCTTACATTTTCAGTGCCGTGGGCCAGAACATTGGACATGACGTAGGAGAGTTCATCATCAGCCCTCGAACGATTCGTCAGGCTCGTAAAAAGTACCGCGAGATGGCTGCGAGTGAAATCAAAAGTTCTTTTGGTGCTGATGTCCCGCTTGTTCTCCACTGGGACGGGAAAATGATGCCCGATCTCACAGACCAAGAAACCAGAAACAACAATTCTGGAGCAGCACCTCGAGAAAGATGTGCTTTTTCCTGCCTGTCGACACCATATTCATGAGCTCATACTGGCCAAAGCGTACGAGATTCTTCTGAAAGATAATCCGAATTCCCCAAACATCGAGTTCTTTGACCGATTTAGAATCTTCTGGTCCCGCATTGTCCAAAATGAGTACCGGTCAGCTGCAGACGACGAGCAATGTGCTCCTGCTATTGCTCCATTCAGGGATGATGTCATCGAATTCGCCAAAGGCATCCTTCAGCAACAACTGCCACGAGATGACTACCCTGAACTCCTCGAGCTCGTCATCTTGTTTTTGGGTGGTGTTCCACCTGAAGGAGTTTTTTTTCAAGCGCCCAGGAAACATTTACCGGGCAAGATGGCTGTCCCGTGCAATTTACGCTCTGAAATGTGGCTGTTCAGAGGTCAGTTCCAGCTCCAGTCCAGGGCGTCGACTTCTCGATCAAGAGATTGAAGTTCAACAGTTACATGGCAGAATCTGTTCGACTTCAACATCTTCATTACCAGTGTACCTTCGAGCGTGGTTCCAAAGCACAATGGCAGCAGCAGCAACCCCCGCCAATGACCTAAAACTCCTCACGGAGCTGCGACAGCCGAGTCCACCAACTTTGGCTGATGCCCTTTCCACAGTATTCGGCATGACAGAAAAGCCTGGCTCTGAAGATTTCTCTGCAGAATCCAACCCTTCGATCTAACAGGAAAAACACTAGCTGACTTTTGCACTACCCGGACGAACGACGACTTTTCAATTCTCGGCATTCCAACCGAAATGTTAGCCGAGGATCCCGCAAATTGGTTGAGCACAGCGAGCTACACTGCTGCCCAGGACAGCGTTCAAAACCTAAAGGTTGTTAATGACCTTGCTGAACGTGAGGTAGCTCTCATTCAGAAATTCAATGCCGCAATGACAAGGGATGAGAAACAGAAGCAGTATCTTCGCCAAGTTGTGGCACAACACCGCAAATAATTCCCGGCGCCTATCAAAGGCAACTTTTTGGATATTAATTAGAGCTTTGACACAATCTGAGCTAAAGTTAACATGTAACTGGCTGTTCTTTGATTCTGTTTACTCTTTTTGTGCATTTATGCAAGATAATTTTGAGTTAATCTATTGTTCAGGGTGTTTAGTAAGTTAGTTTGTGTGTAATGCTTTTGTGCTCACTTAGAAGAGAACTTCAAAGCTCTTGAGCACTCCTTTAATATTAATCGAGTGGAATAAAAAATTGCTGGGAGTTCTTTTTCATTTATTAGCACCAATTGAAAATGTGTGCATTGAAAAATTCTGAACTTCAATTTTTATGCACTCCCTAATATATACTATATTAGGGTTGTTCTTATTTTGCGACTTTTTAATCGTTATGACTGCGCCACCGGATATTGTGCGAATAGCCATAAAAACAAATCATGTGAAGTTTGAGAGCAATCGGATAATTTTTAAAACCTCCCCCGGGCATTTTTGTATTCTCCTCCCTTGTGAACTCAGTGAATTTTTGGGTTGCTTCTTTGATTGCTCCGCCTCGTAATGCATTCGGTTTTAGTAAATAATATTACGCAATAACTCAGTTATTGCCATCCTAGCGTCGGAGTCGGTTGTGCAGATATTTTAGTTTCGTCTTGCCTTGTAGGCCTAGAAGCCAAGCCTCCAAGGTATTGATTTCTCAAATAAATTGTGGAAAAGTAAACTTGTAGATGACAATGTTAGCTTGCTAGCGAGGGAATCATATTTTAATTTTAATTCCTTATTTAAATCTATATCATTAATTTATATTAATCGTTATATTTCACGTTATAAAGTGTCCATTTTTCTAATAAGTTTTAACATTTTTCCCTTCACAGATTTGAAATCATGTCGTCGACTGCAACTGTTAAGCGTACGACGCGGAAGTCAGCCAAGGTGTTTCTGGTAGGCCACCCATCTGAATCCCTGACCGGCTCAAAGCTGCCGTCGAAAGGAGAGGCACGGAGAGTGGCGAGTCTCCGCGTCACTAACGACTTCGCCGAGCGCGGCGTCGCTATGATGCAGGACTACAACCTGGCACTGACAAAGGACGAGGACCAGCGTCAGTTCCTCCTCCAGGTCGTCGAGGCGCACCGCCAGCGCTACCCTGACGCCCGTAAGTCCACCGTGACTTCTGCAAACTAGGCAACAATGAGTGGGAGATGGGTGCCCATGAGACCCCCCCCCCCTCCCGATTGAGGGGCTAATACTCGAGTAGAGGGGGACCTAGTATACAATTCAACTACAAAGTACTGACATGCCGAAGATATCAGTTCCATCCAACGGCATTCCGCAACGACACTTTTCAAAAAACGTACAACACTATCCTATGATTCACCCGGGGGAAGTAGTAAAAATTATGCGATCGCTCTCAAACTTTACAGGATTAGTTTTTATAGCTATTCGCACAATATCCGAGGGTGCATTCATGAAAATCGCAAAATTTTAAATTTAAGCCCAAATAAGAACAACCCTAATATATACCGTATTTGACGGCTTACAAGACGCTGCGCCGTGAAAGACGCACCTTAATTTTGGAAAGGTAAATTCAAGAAAAAAAAATTTTTGATGCACTTTATTATTAATACAATGGATATGTAAAATTCAATAAAAAGAAAACCCAAAAGCCAATAAAGAAAGATAATATGATTATTACTCTTATTATTTGTTATTAATCAACTTCAGATTCATTTATAAGGTATGAAAAAAGTGCGTCTTATAAGCCGACAAATATGGTATATATATATATATATATATATATATATATATATAATATTTAGGAGAAATCCAATGACAAGGAGAAATGTAAATGCCATGAAAAGTCTTCTTTAATGCGCAACGTTTCGAGCAAATACGCTCATCTTCAGGCTGTATGATAACAATGTCACTTTAGAAAATTTTAAAATTCTTGGTTGTAATACTTGTCCCAACTCACTTAGGATTCTGGAATCGCTTTATATTAAAACTTTGACCCCGACGTTAAATGTTGACTCAACAGCCGTCCCTTTTAAACTTTTTATAATCCCTCCTCCTTCCCCAATTCCTTATAATCCCCCCTTCCCCAATCGCCCTCACCATCTTATCTTATCTTATCTTATCTTATGTTTTTCTCGTTTTGTACTTAATTCAGTCTAGCCTCGGAAATTGCAGTGAAAGGTTAGTTAGTTTTCATTATTCCAGTGTACTATTGTTAATTTTTCCAGTGTATTAATTTCACATTTACTATATGTATTTAAAAATAGCTTCTTAATTTTAAATGTAAATCTGTATAACTTAGAATTTAACCCTCTTTTTTCAGTCTTTTAAAGTTTGCCTTTATGAATAGGTTATAGAAATTTTCTTTGTCTGGTTTTTCATTCAATTATTGATTTTAATTTCACATTGTTATCATACAGCCTGAAGAGCGTATTTGCTCGAAACGTTGCGCATTAAAGAAGACTTTTCATGGCATTTACATTTCTCCTTGTCATTGGATTTCTCCTAAATATTAAATTGAAGCTCTGTAGAAGCACCCGCATGATTATAATATATATATATAATATATATATATATATATGCCGGGTCGAAATCTAGTCAAAATAATTTTTTTTAGATGGGCACTATGTGGGGTTTATGAAATGATATCCTGACCAACATACTCCAAAAGAAAGTTTATGTTCCCCTCCGTACCACTAGCATACTCCCTCTTATTTTTGACTCCGCCCCCAAATTAAAAATAGTATCATAAATCAAAATAGAGATTATTTAGAGGATTTTTTTATAGAGATGACCCCCCTTAAAATTGCATAATATACCTCATGTGCAATTTTCAGGCAATTATCCAAGAAATTTCAAATCCTTGAAAAATTGCCGCATCCCCAAAAAGTGTTATCAGTATATAGAAAAGGGTGGCATAAACTTTAGTTTGGAGTACTGATTGCCTAGGATACCAATTCATAAACCTCATATAGGCCTCGTATATTTGTTTGAAAAGAAGACAATTAGTCTATTCTACCATTTATTACACAAAACAGCTTTGAAGTAAAAACAAAATTTAATTTAAAAATTACCTTCACAATTCACTAATTACTTGTGGATGTGCCTTGGCCCCATTGGCTTTTCCATTCAAACTGTGGCAGCCTTTTTCTTGGATTCCAGTTTGATTGAGGATAAATTGTGCCGATTGCCGTAGCCAATCCTTTGTTCTGATGCTTTTGTCACTAAGTTCACTGCACTTTCCACGCTTTGACTGTGGCATGAAAAGGCAGCAATTTTCAAGGGTTCTGTTCTTGTATGCAGTAGCTCTTCATTGCTGAAATTCCTTATCAAAGGTGGAGGATTGATAGCTTCCTTTCTCCAGTCAATCATCTCATAGTAGTCTTTGGAATCGAAATTTAGAGATTTAGGAAGCTCAAAATTTCGTGTGCCACTGAAACATGTCCGACTGAGAAGTATCTTCTGAAGAGCATCTTCTCTGACATGTTGTCTGCTATCAGTAAGCAGTGACAGTAGGATAGCTTCGGGATTGGCAAAATAAGGCATTATTACGGAACACCGGTTCCATATAATGCGATGTTTTTCTTCCAATCCTCGCATCAAGACAATCAAGTGAAAAAAATTCCGTGCTCCGTCAGTAGCTTTAGGATGGGATTTGATATGAAACCATCCAGGAGCATATGATTTCATGACGATGGTTACCAGTTCTTTCAGATTTTGTTCGGGATGCAAAGTCGATACATATAAACGAAGAATCCGGTTTGCTCGGGTAATCCAGCGAGCATGATGAATGGCACCTGGAGACCTGCGGGCTAGACTTTCAGATACCCATCCAGATTGCACTGCTAGGCACATATCAGAGATACTTTTGATCACTGCTCAACTCTTTCACGACATTCGGTGGTATATCTTGACGTTGCCCTGAACTGGTGAAAATGCCACTAATCTAAAATGGTTAAATCACATTTCAATTTGGCTCCAATTGACCTTAAAGGTATTTGGCCCTGATGTTTTTCCGTCTATGGTTTCAAATATGTTCTGAAGGGGAGTTCATTCATGTGTAAAAGACTCACGAGCCATTGAACTGATCTATGCAAAAAAAATTTCAATCAATTTTATGGTACCAGCAATTCTACCAGTATTGACAGCAGTACCGTCGCATAGCAGAGCACTGAGAGTGTCGATGCTCGCTGATCAATTAAGAATGTTATAATTTCATCAGCTTATACACCGAGCATTTCCTGCGTCAGGGCAGAGATGGTCTACATAGATACCTCCAGGGTCTTTGATCAGCACATAATGTTCTTCTTTCTCTTTTCCATGGTTGGTTAACGTATCATCCTTTCTTCCATCAAACCCTATACATTCAATATTCACATTTTCACATCTAGATCTAAATATTTTTCTTGCTTACACGAATTCTCTCTCTTTCTATTTTCTTCCTATCAAGCATGTTAGATTGATTGATTATTCCTATATCTTTCAATGCAGCATTAACAATAGCTGCTGTAGCTCTCGAACTCACACGGTAACGGTCTGCCACCAATGGTAATTCATTGTATGAAGACCTATTTTGATCATTTTCAATCAATTCCACATCGGGCACGAATTCTAGCTCATTGTCACTGTCTTCTATATCTTCGCTAAAGTCATCTACTGAAGAAGATGGTACAACTTCCATAGCCTCTGCCATTTCCACTTGTGACCTTTGTTGCCTCTCTCGTTCTTCTCTTGCTCTTGAGAGGGATCGTCTCTGGACAGCGGCAACTTCACGATCAAATGGCCCTAATTGATTTATTCTTTGCTTTTGGCCTACAAATGACTCCCACTCTACCACTGGGATTTTTACCTCGCATCGACAAAACGGCCTTTCTATTCCTTTATCATAACATTTGCAAGTACAAATGTCAAACATTTCATCATATGAAGCAAGTTTTTAGCAAAATTTTCATTCCTTTGACGTAGAGGAACCTTGTTCAAGGAAAGAGCTGATCTGATTAATCTTTCCACTGCAGAAGAAATAGATCTTTCTTGAATGACAGGGAAAGAGAACATGGCCCAAATATCTTGAAGATCTTTGGTAACTATATTGTAGCAATCGTTCGCAGTTGCTGATCCCCTTGACTTGATTTTTTCTCTCTTTTGAATGAAGAAATAGTGTCTGAAAACGTCTGCCTTTGTAGGAATCATTGATCGGCGGAATTCAGTGGCAAAACCAAAAGCTGCATTCGAAGATTTGTTTCTGGTTGACATTTTTTCAACCTTTTTAAAAAATTAAAAATCCAGCTTTTATAGAATCATGTATGGATCATAAGTAAATCTAAAGAGCATAAATTCTTATAATTCCTGTAAAAATATATGATAATTAGAACATGAAATTTATTGGTATTGAATTTGAAATTCAACACACAGCTCAGTAAATTGATTACACATAAACGATGTTTATGTGCAATCAATTTTCTGATATAGCAAATATTTTGGAGAAAATACGCGTGGTGAAAATTTTGAGAAATCCAAATTTTTGAGGTAATTGCCTGAAAATTGCACACGATATATATTATGCAATTTTAGGGGGGATCATCTCTATGAGAAGATGCTCTAAATGGTCTCCATTTTCATTTATGAGACTATTTTCATTTTTGGGGCGGAGCCAAAAATAGGAGGGAGTATGCTAGTGGTATGGGGGGAGCATAAACTTTCTTTTGGAGTATGTTGGTCAGGACCCCAATTCATAAGCCCCACATAGTGCCCGATCTGCCCCCAGAAATTCGACCCGGCCTAAAATTTATTTATATATATATATATATACAGTATATATATATATTATATATAATATTATATATATATATATATATATATATATATATATATATATATATATATAATATGTGTGTGTGTGTGTGTTAATTATAGGTTACTGATGTTACATACACCTCCCCTACTCAGGACCACGGAGGGTAGGGTGCATGAGGTATTAAAGCACCAGGGCCTGGAGTCAAAAGTAGAACCAGGGCCCGTGATGCGATTCATCTCCCGAGCCTTGCCCCAACCACTACTACAAAGTGACTTATTTTTTAGAATTTTTTTTTTTTTTTTAAGTTCGGGAAGAACCGATTCGCCTCTATTTGAAAGGGCATATCTCGGCGGAAAAACAAAGAAAAAGTGAGAGGAAAGACAGAGGAAAAAGAAAGGGTGGAGGGGACAGTCGAAGTGGAAAAAGACCAAGGATGACAAGGACTGCAAGGTCGAGCCCCATCATCCTTGGGTGCTAGGGCCGGGAGAGCGCACGTGAACCCTCCTAGAACAAGCACGTACAAACGAGCACAAAGAGCACTCAAGAGCACGAGCTTAGAACCACCTTGCGGGGTATTTTTTAGAAATATAACGTAATGAAATATTATTGTAGTTCTCTATAATAATGTATCGCATATTTGGGAAACACGTGATAAAACAAAATGTGCTCCAAAGCGACATTTGAAAGGAAATTTAATGTTTTTCCTGATGGTTTAGTGGTAAAAGACGTGCTCTGGACGTTGCCCCACACACCCATTTTACTTCATTTCCTTACGTACAAAATGATTTAGCAGAACTGTTTCCCGAGAAGTTGCCTAATAATACCTATGTATTCAACTGTTTTTCTCGTTTATAGAGAGAAAATAGTGAATGTTGATTACCAGTTAAAATAATATGAGCCTGCCTCTGTCTTTCTCTTAACTTCGTGTACTGTTTCTTCAAAGCAGAAATATCTAAATTCGGTCGTGTCATGCTTGACGTTTGGCCGGGACTACTTCGGCCATCCTGGTTCCCTTGGGTAACGGAGAGATCTTGGGAGGATCTGGGGTCACTACCTGTAAATCAGAAGGATTTAATTAGTTACTGATAACGACTGTATTATTAGTTTTAAAAACTATCACGGAATTTTCTTTGCCTTTTTGCCAAGTTGCTTATCTTTATACTTTAGCGGAAAAAATTTGACTTTGGTGAAAAAGTATCGCTTTCGGAGCATCTTAAAACTAATTTAATTTTTAGTGACTTTAGGAGTAACCATCTACTTAGGGTAGATTTACTGACTTACGTGCCACATCGCTCTCATAGAGAACTCACTAAAGGTGCACCACGGTACTACCATTCTGTAGGTGTAGGCAGGGCCGGCGCTACCCACTAGGCAAACTAGGCGATCGCCTAGGGCGCCAAAATCTGGGGGCGCCACACAAATTCTGAACAACTTCGACAAAATTACTTAGTCCAACTAAAAACACGAAAACTTAGTAATAAAGGGAGCAGTGGCTAACTGATGATAGCAATGTCGAGGAAAAAATCTTTGTTGGAAGTGTTTTATTAAAAGAATGAGAAAATTTCGTTCTCACAAGAAGCAGTTAATTATAATTTTACGACTGCATTTTTCAGCTGGTGTAAAGAGGGTGATCGCTGGAGGAAGTTTTAGAAAAAAAATTGTCTGGAGCACAAAATCGTAAAAGGAAAGCAGAAACAGATATCGAACTAAAAAAAAACAAGCAGGTTCACTTTTGAAACATCTTCGTCTACAGTGCTCAGATGTCGAACACTCAGCTGATCAAAGAGACACTAATAATGAGATCGCAGTTTCTACTACAGACTCTCAAAATGGAGGTGAATATATTCCGAATACAGAAAAAGAAAAAAGTGATTTTTGTCAGAATCAAGATTTGGAAAGACATGAAGGTGAAAGCACCACTAGTTTGAACTTCGGCGAACCGGCTACATGGCCCAAATGTGACGAGCATCTGCGACTAATCTTGGTGGAACATGGACCAGAACAATTTCAGCAATACGATTTTCCTAAAGACCATCAACAAAGAAGATTCTCATCAATTCATTACTGTAGAAAACTTCCCAATGGCGAACAAATGCATCGGAAGTGGCTACAATATTCCAAGTCAAAGGCTCGGTATTTTGCTTTTGTTGTAAGCTGTTTACTGTAAACCAAAATGGTTAGTCTCTTGCTGGTGAAGGTTGCAGAGACTGGAAAAACATATCTGCAGTTCTAGCATTGCATGAAAGAAGTAAGGAACATTTGAATAATTTTCAGAACTGGAGTGAACTTGAACTAAGATTGAACAGCAAGAAAACAATTGAAGAAACAAATATACGCCGCATCAAACAGCAAGAAAAATATTGCCAACAAATCTTAGAACGGCTGATTGCTTTAGTGAAAGTTCTTGCTACGCAAAATCTGCCTTTTAGAGGATCACATGATAAACTGTACACCTCAGGCAATGGAAACTTTAATACTGCTAAGTGCTATTGAAAGTCCTTCCATCAAGTTCCGTGTTTGACAGAATTAAATATACTAATCTTTTTTCTTATAGTAAATAACAAATGAGAGCATTGTAAATCATTCTTATTATTTCGTCGTAAATTTATAATTATAGTGTACATAATTTAGGTAAACCTAAATAACATCTTAAGTAGGTTAAGTGCTATACACAGCAGGCGAGCATATCCTTACAAATGACAAAAAAGTCTGAAAACTTGAGTATAATTCCATCTGGGTTTCATATCATATGTAACTACAGATATATGGTAATACAGTTCTCTCATGCCTCGAAAGAGGTAAATTGGAGAAGATATTATTATTATACATATTATATTATTAACAGAAATTTGTGTTTTATTGACATTTTATTCACTGACTTTCCGTGATAATAATTATATGGAATTATTTGCATGAATGAAAATATGAAGCCACAAGATGAAAATGTACATGTTATCAACGGTTTTTCGAGTTGCAGAAACAATATAGTAGCTAATAGAGTTCCTACATTACCTTATCAAAACTTATTGGGCGGGGGCGCACATTGAAGGGCTCGCCAAGGGCGCTGAATACCCTGGCGCCGGCTTTGGGTGTAGGTCCCCATCGTTTGGTCGTAGATGGATACAGCATATTTTGACTAAATCTCGAACTTACTGAATCCACGAAGAAATGCAAAAATATATATACATATACAGTATATACATATGTGTGTGTATATATATATATATATATAAGAGAGAGAGAGAGAGAGAGAGAGAGAGAGAAGGATCGTGACTAACTTTTCCTGAAGAATCCTGCCAATCCGAAGGCGGTCGCTATGGCCATCTTCTGATGAACATCGTCGTGATCCGCTTTCTCTTCCTCTTCGTCCTCGTCTAAGTAAAATATCTTCAGTCCTTTCCTCGCCACGGATGACACTGACTGCGTCCAAGGGGTGATGTTGTACGTGTACTTATCTCTCAGCAGGCCCAGTCCGGGAAATGGAAACGGGGCCATAGCTATCAGGGTCTGAAACGAAGTTGGGGTGGAAATTACGGGACAGGAAAAGGCCTTCGGAGGTCTTTTCCTCACGAATGTAACTCGCTTCCATATTAGCCAATGCGCGTTATTCTACTTGCAACAGAAAAAAAAGGTCCCGAAACAAGATATCAATTTGAACCTTTGTTTTAGTTCAAATGTATTACTTTTGGAAATTTAGTTTGAAATAAATTTTCCCGAGACCGGACTTATGGGCCACCCTGTATATTTTTTTCTTTTTCCTTGTGGGTTTGCATCATTCATTCATTTCACGTGTTTAAGTGTGAAATTCATCCCTTGTATATATATATATATATATATATTATATATATATATACACACAGACACTTGTATATAGGAAGGGCGACAAGCTTGACCTTCGTGAAATGAAGAATCGTCGCATGGAAAGGTTGAAATATATATATAATATATACACCTTACAACCTTACAAAGGTTCCGCGCGATGACTTCTCATTTCGCGAAGGTCAAGCTTGTCGCCCCTCCTCTAAATCCTCCTCAGTATATATATATATATAATCCCAACTTTCAATGTGAAAATATTTTCCTTGCTCCGAATGGTCAGCCTTTGCAAAAATGAAATGTGTCCCTGATTGGGCAATTCATAATCTGAAACTCACTTTTCTGTGAAAGTGATAAATATTTTCGGAGATGATTCTCCTACTTTTCCGTGATATATAAATATCTCTCTCTCTCTCTCTCTCTCTCTCTCTCTCTCTCTCTCTCTCTCTCTCTCTCTCTCTCTCTCTCTCTCTCTCTCTCTCTCTCTCTCTCTCTATATATATATATATATATATATATATATATATATATATATATATATATATAATGGTCATGCAACATTTTAGACATACACAGTGTAGTTGTACATACGGTATAACTTATTGACATTTATCACCCCCCCCCCCTGCCGCCGCCCCTTTCACGCGATTCCCCATCACGTTTATACATCTACGATTGATTGGCGCAACGATTGGTTACTGAAGAGATCCAACCTTTAGCGACTTAATTAAATCGACTTTACTGATAAATAATTAATTATTAAACTTGTAAATATAATATTACTTAAAACCTTAACAAAAGAACGCGAAAGTAAGTCCAAAGCTGGGATCTAGTAGGCTACCAGTATCAGTACTAAATACCAGTAACTACCATTTAGATTTTGGTACCAGTACCACTCATTTAAAGTTTCAAATACCAGTACCAGTAACTTTTAAAAGCGGCTGGTGTACTACATAATCTAGTGGTACGTATTTTGTTGGTATTTTCATTTAAAACACCAGCCCTCCTATCCTGATTCTTTTCGAGTAACCTTTCTAATGTTCCTTGATGCTGAAGGACCCCTACAAGAACTATACTATCTTTATTTTTATTAATGGATCTATAAAATCTGAAGCCAAACGATCAAATCCTTTAGTAGAAGTTGCTCAAATAGTTTCTGCCCTTCCTCCAAATGAAGTCAGTGTGGAGAGGCTCTTTTCATGTATGCACTTCATTCTCAATGATTTGAAGTCATCTTTGTCAGAAACGTCCTTAAATAACATTTTGTTTTTGAAGTCTAATGGACTTAACTTAAACGGATAATGTTTTTTCTAATTGCATTTAAATGATTAAATTTTTTTTTACGAATGATGAAGAGGGTTATAAATAGTATTTGGTTATCGTATGAATATATAAGAAATGGCTAGTATTTCATTTTGGCAATATTAAAGATAGATTCTACAATTATCAAAAGGTTAAAAAATTGCTTTAGTTATGCATATATATAAAGATAGCATTTCATTTTTGTAATATTAAAAGTAGATTGTAGATGTATAGTGTTTGTGGTCCAATAACTATTAGCCAATACCGCAACTCGTACCAGTACTATTTTGGAAAGTTGGTAATATCAGTACCACTTAGTCGCAAATACCAGTAAAATAGAGTTAAAAATTATCGTACTAGTACCAGTATAATTTATATTGCTGAAAGTAACCTTACAATAATAAACTGCCCACACTGTACCCTGTAAAAAAAGGTGTCTAACGCAAATTAACGACACAGGTACTTACTTCACGGCAAAGTGGGTCACGGGTGGGACACTGCTGACTGTCCATTAAGGCAAAGTGGGTCACGGGTGGGCAATTTCTTTTTAGTTTTTATCATTTGCTTAATTTTATCTGTGTTTTTATAAAAAAAAATGAAGCGGAACTAAATGGAGTTGAAGGAATGCGCTTTGTCTTAGGGAAAAGACAGGGTTGCCAGTTATGGCCGCGAACGTGTTAAATAAATATGAATCCGAATGTTCATTGGATTGTTGTACGGAGCATCGTTTTTTTCAGTGGTGATAAGTCACGTACGAGAGCCTCGTCAGTATGTTGACCCTCAGTACACTTGGCAATGAAGCTGCGAGCCGCTTATACCTTGAATTTAGGGGTGTGGGTGGAGCTGGGCTTTGCGTAAAGCAGTTGAAACCTTTCTTCTGACTCGCATTTAAACTATTAACACGCGTATCTCGAGCACTAAATATACCGTATTGGCCCGAATATAAAACGGCCTCAAATATAAGACGACCATCACTTCGTGGTGGAATGCCAACAAATTTTGTTTGAAATTTAAAAATATTGGTGGATAACACTAGGCAACAAAGATTTTGTTACAGAAGACCAAATAGGTGCTCCTAGCTAATTTCGGTATGCTGATTTCAAATCTATAATTAGATTTTTTCTATCACGTCTAGATTTTGTGTAAAATGCAAATCACTTTTAGTAAAATTTTCTACCACGTCCAGATTTTGGTTTTAATCGGCTTAATGCCAGTAATATGAAACTTGCTTTTCAAGGTTAAAGCAATTTTTTTGGCCAACTATATACAAATTCGAACAATTTTGATAAATAAAATTTATCCCGAGTTGGCAACACTGAGTCAAGAGCATAGTAACGGGCAACGGCCCAACGGTCAGTCGCTACGTGACAGTCAAGCAGAACGGTTGTTGAAGCTCTCTGCTGATGAGCAAGTGACAGGTTGTGGTGACTTGTGTGTTTTTATAGCATTTGTTTTGTACTACGGTGTATTTCTTTTTATTTTGCACATCGTAATAATTACTTTCTACGTTTTTTCAGATATTGTATGGTAATTCAAAATGGCATCAAATAGACGTGCTTGTGTAAATCACCCAGACAACTTCTGCTTTGTCTGTGGACAATATACACCTAAGCCACAACGTAGAAACATAACAACAAAGATTAAACTTGCCTACAAGTGTTATTTTGACTGTAAGTTAGGAGACCAACAGAGGGACTGGGCACCACATATTTGCTGTGCACAGTGCAATGCAATGTTAATAGCTTGGATGAATGGTAAAAGAAAAGCTATGCCGTTCTCAGTCCCCATGGTTTGGCGTGAGCCGAAAAATCACTTCAATGATTGTTATTTTTGTTTGACAAAGATTGCTGGTTTCACAAAGAAAAACAAATCAAAGATCACGTACCCAAACTGCGAATCAGCAATGAAACCAGTACCACATGATGAAACAAATCCACCACCAGTTCCACCAGCAACGATAACAGACAGCAGTTCATCTGAAGATTCTGCTAGTGATATAGAAACAGGGAAAGATGGCATATATGTTCCAGATGCAAATATTTCCCCACATTTGTTAAGTCAAGCGGAGTTAAATGACTTAGTGCGCGATTTGGAATTACCAAAAGAAAAGGCAGAGTTGCTTGGTTCAAGACTTCAAGAATTTAATCTTCTCCAACCAAACACCAAAGTTTCCCATTTCCGCCATCGCCATTTGCAGTTTTCATCATTTTACTTACAGGAAGAAAACGTTTGTTTCTGCCACGATATCAGTGGTCTGATGCAAGGGATTGGCTGTCGCTATGATCCAAAAGAATGGAGACTGTTCATTGACTCTAGTAAAGCTAGCCTTAAAGCTGTATTACTGCACAACGGCAATGAAAAACCTTCAATACCTGTAGCACATGCCACTGGCCTTAATGAGACTTATGAATCGATGAAACTGCTGCTAAGACTCATCAAATATAAGGACCACACATGGAATATTTGTGGCGACCTTAAAGTTGTATCATTACTTCTTGGGTTACAGTTGGGCTACACAAAGCATATGTGCTTTTTGTGTCTATGGAACAGCAGAGATGACAAGAACCACTACAAAAAACATGATTGGCCATCTAGAACTGAACATGTTGTTGGTAAATACAATGTGAAACACCCAGCACTTATTGACCCTCAGAAAGTACATCTTCCACCACTTCACATTAAACTTGGCCTTATGAAAAATTTCGTGAAGGGTATGGATCATCAAGGTAGTGGTTTCCAATATTTAAAGGATAAATTCAAAGGAATATTGACAGATGCTAAGCTAGAAGCTGGAGTTTTCACTGGACCACAGATCCGCAGTGTCATCCACGACTCATCGTTTCCATCTAACCTAAATGAGAATGAACTAGGAGCATGGACATCTTTCGTTGAAGTTGTCAAAAATTTTCTTGGAAACCACAAAGCTGAAAACCACCGTAAACTCGTAGAAAACATGCTTAAATCTTATGAAATAATGGGATGCAGAATGTCTTTGAAAATTCATTTTTTACATTCTCATCTTGACTTCTTCCCGGCCAACCTTGGGGCTGTAAGTGACGAGCATGGTGAGCGCTTCCACCAACAGATCTCAGTTATGGAAAACAGATACCAAGGTAATTTCAACCCAAATATGATGGGAGATTATTGTTGGTTCCTGCAGAAGGAGAGCTCGTCATCCTACAAGCGACAAAGGAAGAGGACACACCAAAGTTTCACTTAAGAACAGGAATTTGCCTTTCAGTAGTAACAACAAAATACTAACGCGCTTTGGGTGGATGGTTGGGCGCAGGGGTGGTAACTCCGCCAGCGGAATTCCGCTGTCTGTCTTAAGCCAGAATAAAGGAGGAAAGACATCCCTGTTCACTAATTATTTAAGTATGCTTAACATAAAACGTGGCACGGAAAAGTAGCTTAGACGGCTTTCGTAATAGAAGCGGGTGAGAAAAAAAAAAATGAAAAATAGGGGTTTTCGGTTACACAAAATCTGGACGTGATAGAGAAATTTTGATATCAGATCTGAAATCAGCATCAGCGCTTTAGTAGGAATCAGTAGTTCACGTGTCTGTAACAAAAAAAAAGTTGAAATTTGTTGCCTAGTGTATAATCATCGTTAGATAACATTTTTATTAATATCATATTTAAAAAAATAGAATTTGTAGAAAAAGTAAACAAAAACTTGGCAAACAAAATGTTTATTCACGGACAATAAATACAGTGATAGTATAACCTGGAAAACAAAATACTTCTCACAGACACATTCAATCCTGACATCTTCGGTCAACGGATAGTAGTGCGGGGCTCTCATTCTGTCAATGTAAAATTGCACGCGACTCGAGTCGTCACGACCCAAGTCGTCAGTCGTGCGGCCAGCCTAAATATGACCCATTTCGACTTGACTCAAATTTTGTCCGCGAATATAAGACGAGTTACATTTTTTAAGGTCGTGATGTTGAACAAAAACCTTGTCTTATATTCGGATCAATAGTGTGTGTGTGTGTGTGTGTGTGTGTGTGTGTGTGTGTGTGTGTGTGTGTGTGTAATGAATTTCACAATTAAACTCGTAAAATAATTAAATGATGAAAATCCACAAAGAAAAAAAGAAAAGCGATTTCAAGGCCTTTCGCTGAATACATGAAAGGTCTTGGAATCGCTTTTTTCCTTTCATATACAGACTATATGTATAACTAGACTGTGATCTATCGTATATCCTTATTTGGCTCCAATATTATGTTTATCACAATCATAAGTATACTAAAAATATATGCAACCCCTGAAATACTTGCGTTAACAATAGTAATTTGAAAGAACTTCAGTGGAAACAGTTTATTTTTTAAGAAACCAAAAGTTAATGAAGGCGGTGCCATCCTTTACGCTCGGGATCAAAATTGTGAATAACTTCATATTAAATCGTGCGAGTTATTCATATACGTTCAGAAATTGCACAATTTCGATCCCAAATCAAGTTAGGTTAATTTTATTCACATTCGTCCACACGCCACGTTACAATTCTGTATAAAGATACCCCCATTACAAACTTAAGGGTTGTGGGTAATACGGGTATCCGACCTAACTTAAAACTTATTGGCTCTGACTCACCTGTACAAGTTGATTGGCATCCATTAGGCCATGTATAAGCATTTCTCTGGTTAAGTCACCCATGACGGAATAGAATTCATCAGCCGATGGTACTTCCAGGATACGACTTTCCACGCAAACAAAAAAAAACAAAAAATATAGGTTAACAAAATTTTTTATACAATATTTGTCGCTTTAGCTTTGTGGGACAGTCGGGTTGTTAATCTGAAGTTACTGGGTTCGAATCTCGGCCCGGACTTTTGCTTTAGCGATTAAAGTGCTTTTCTGAGTCTTCCTTAGTGGGGATAGAGGTTCGATATCACATCAAGCTGTACATCCCTCAGTCATACGACTTTTGTAAATGTTAAGAAGGTTAAACTCTCCCAGACATTAAGCATTATTATTATTATTATTATAAAATGTGAAGAAAAGTCTGGTCCCAAAGGAAGTCCACACTCACTATAGAAACAGACTTAATTCATTAACACACAGAGCTAAAGCTAATTACTACAAACATAAATTCGAAGCATACAAAGGCGCTCTCAAACAATACTGGAACCTCATTAACAAAACGATTAATAAAAACTTACAAAACCTTTTTACTCGGGAAAACTATTAGTAAATAATGAGCCCATTACAGACAAAATAAATATTTCAAATACTTTCAACGATTTTTTCTCACCGAAGTGGGAACCAACCTCGTTTCTATTATCCCACCCACGGTGCGGTCTTTCGATACCTAGCCCCCCAACCCCACCCCGTTACTACTCTTTCTTCCTATCCCCATCTACGACGGACGATCTAATGACAGCCATAAAACAATTAAAAAATAAAAGTTGTACGCTAGACATAATCCAGGACAGAATTTACGGAGTGCGCAAACTTAATTCCAAGCTTCCAAAGCTCATATACTCGTACCTATCCATCCAAAATGGTGTCTTTCCAGAGTGCCTAAAAAAAGGTTAGACCGTGCTCGATTTATAAATCGGGGGATAAAACTTCCCCTCAAACTACAGACCTATTTCTGTCCTCCCAACCGTCAGTAAACTATACGAGAGAGTAATATTTAATTAAATACTAAAATTTATAATCAAGTACAAAATCATACGGAAACAACAGTTTGGCTTTCGAAGTAAACGCACGACCAATGACGCAATAACTGCAGTATTAGAGGAACTTCATAGCAATCTCAACGACAAAAATAGTTCAATAATCATCTTACTTGATCTGGCTAAGGCCTTTAACGTAGTAGCTCATGACATACCATTACAGCTTCAAGGGACTACCATTAAAGATGGTTCAACTCATACTTAGCCAACAGACAAGACCCGAAAGGAGCATTCTGGCACCCATCCTGTTCCCCCTTTATATGAACGACTTCCACACAGAGGCACAAAAAAAAATTGGGGGACCCAAGCCTTAAGACCTTATCCATTATCCAGCTAATAATTCCAGCTATTATCATATTATGCGAGCACACACGTTCTACTTCTGAACTTCTATTTGCAATTTTACTTAGTACTTTGTGTAAGCCTACATTTACTGCCAATGTCCTCATATGTTTATTTTATATTATTTCATTCACTTAAGCAATGTTATTACACCCGATCAATATCAGTATCATCTTTCTGCTAATGATGATAAAAAAAAGTTGGGTTTCAAAGCACAGGGTTTAAACTTTCATTTTTCTCAAAAAACTTGGGGGGGGGGCCATAGGCACGACGCCATTGCTTGAAATTTTTGCTTGAAGTTCCACAGGACACTAAACTCTTCCTGTCACCAGTATGTGGATGACACTTCAATCATAATTTCACATAAAGAGTTACTATCACTCCAAAATGTTTATATATGGGTTAATGCCAACAAACTATCCTTAAATATTAAAAAAAAAACCGCCTATATCGTCATCAGAAAAAGAAATCGTTGTCTCCTTTAAACCTACAAATAAATTCATCCCTGTTCTGCGAGTGCACTCGGACAAACTTCTAGAGGGAATTACTATCTACTCAAACCTCTTATTCAAAGAGCACAAATGAAGATCTATACGACAAATTAGCCAAAGTCTCATTCATAATTACGAAAGCGAGTGCAACACTCCCAAAACAGGTTCTTCGATCCCTATACTTCACCGTAGCGTACCCACACCTACAACACTGCGTTAGTGCTTACGGAAGCGCGCGTCAATTTTCGCCGCAGCCATTGGTAGTAATGCAGAAAAGATTAATTAGGAAAATCTATAAATCGAACGAGCGTAATGAAAGTACGGATCGAACGTTCCACGAGTTAAAAAATCCTCAAACTCAGAAAAATCTACGAACTAAACATTGAGGGTTTAAGGCAAACCCAGTGGTTCAAAACAAAATACGTTATACGTCCGTTATTATAATTAAACCTTCCATACTACTCCAGAAGCCATCCAAAACAAAATATTAACTTCTCAAACGCGACACCGTTTTAACGCGAGAGACACGTACATCACAAAACCAAATTATATTCTAGATTGTACGACTAGGTCCTTATTCTCAACTGGTCCAAACCTTTGGAATTCACTTGATCAGCGGATGAAACAACGTGCGACACGAAAAATCTTCCAAAGGAAACTGAAAGCCAATTTCATCAACTCGTAAGCCATAACGCTGTATCCCCTATCTTATTTCTATAAGAAAATTAAACTACATTCCAATATACTCTCTCTTATTTCAATAATAATAAATCAATCTATCTATATTTCTATACACCGAAACACAAAAATAATAACAACTGGTAAAACAAAACGAAATATACGCAAGATCAAGATTTCTGAGGTTTTTAAGATACTCAATTAGCAGCAAGGTAGTTAATATTCGATAATTAATTAGACGGGGTGTTCAAAAAGTCGCACTACGGTTGGAAAATTTATTGATGTAGTCGCACTACGTAAATAAATTTTCCAACTGTAGTGCGACTTTTTGAACACCCTGTATTTGAGCGTCTAATAATAATACGAAGATATAATCTTAGCTCAATACCTATATGCAATTATGTGTAGCTACATGAAAGTTTAATCTTAGATGAATATCCTAACTGTATGTATTTATAAACACGTATGAAGCTAACAACAAATTATCTCCATGTACTTTTCTCTCTTTGTCTCTATATCTTTAAAGCAAGTGTAGGTAACTTCGCTACTCTGCATTATCTAATAACATTTACCATACAACCCCATTCTGCCAATAAAGCATAGTCGAAGGCATTACTGGCCCATTTATCTGAATGTCTGATGGACATGTGTGTATATATGTATGCGGGTGTGTATTTATGGGTATATATGCATGTACCTACATGTGTGTGTGTGTGTGTGTGTGTGTGTGCAGAGTTGGGCACGTTATTTTCTATAAGTAACAGCGTTACCGTTACACTGATAAAAAAGTAACGTCGTTACCGCTTCAGTTACTTCTATGAAAAAGTAACGCGTTACCGTTACCGCTACCGTTACTTTTAAGAAAAGTCTAAAGAGTAAAAAGCTTTAATAATACCAAATTATACTCTATATGACAAAAAAATAAAAACTCAAATCAGAAAATGGCCTGTCGAAAAAAAACTAATGTAGATTTTTTAGGAGTGTGTTTGTTCGATTTCAGGAACACTAGTTTTGCAAAATTGGCATCTGATAGTCCTCCTCGTTTGGAGGAGCTAACAGCTAATTAATAGCTAATAAATGATACTGATCATATGATCACTTTGAAAGTAACGAGTAGCGAGTAATGATTGAAATCGCTCTAAAAAGTAGTGCCGTTACCATTTTCGTTACAACTCAAAAGTAACGGCGTTACCGCTACAGCTACTTAAAAAGTAATGCCGTTACGTAACGGCATTAGTCGTAACGCCGTTAATACCAACACTGTGTGTGTGTGTGTGTGGTGTGTGTACACGTATGTAGGATATGTATGCTTCCTGTAGCAACTGATGTGCACCATCAACACGTATAAATACATTAATAAATTGTAATATTGATAATATTATTGTTGTTGTTGTTATTACTATTGTTTTATACTGTTTATTCGACTATGCTACTTATGCTTAGGAATTCATTAACTGTCGCACTATTATATATATATATATAATATATATATATATATATATATATATACACACACACGAGTATACTGTATATGTTACTCTCTATATACCTATTGCATCCCTTATAAATGTAGCAAAGAACAATAAAATAATAATAATAATAATAATAATAATAATTATTATTATTATTACAATTCTATTTGTGTGTGACTATTTCTCTTTTTGTACCATTGAAAAAGTACTTTGATTCGTTGCCAACTTTTCGGGACCAAATTTGTTAGGTACGCAACTTTAACAAAATTAAATTCAATTAACACCCTTATATTATAACTCTATAGAAAGGTTTATTCCTTGGCAAATGGTCTATTATTACTCTTAGAGAGATCACTGATACAACATTCATTTGAATAGGAGTAAAACAAAATAAAAACATTAAAAAATTATAATGAATTAAATAAAATATTAAAGTTTCGATCAAATCTATTTGTCATCTTCGAGTCAAAATGGAATAATTAATTTTAATTAAAACAAACATTATATTCGCTTTTAATATAATAACAATAATTAGAAGTTAGAATGTACGATATCAGTGGTAAATGTTAAATGCAGTTACGTGTTTTTTATATGGGTAGTAGTGCTCGCGTAAAAGTTAAGGGTGGGTTTAAGGACTGGTTCAATATTAGTGTTGGAATACGAAAGGGATGCGTGATGTCGTCATGGCTCTCTGTTTAATGCGTACGAGAAATGACAGTAAAAATACTAGACAGTGGAGTCAATCTGAATTTGGGAGAGAATGAGTGGTGGCTGTCGCGTCTGGTGTATGTTGATAGTGTGGTGTTGCTTCTGGGTGAATGAGAGAATTAATTAAAGAGAGCGGTAACAAGTTTTGTTGAAGTATGTGAAAGGAGGTTATTGAAAGTGAATATAAATAAAAATGATGTTCTTGTCGTTGGGATAGAAGGAGAGTCAGCGTGTAATATTGTGGTAAATGGAGAAAATTTAGAAGTTGTGAATGAACTGAAATACTTGGGGTGTTTGATTGACAAAAAAGGTACAAGTACATTGAAAGTAACTGAAAGTAAACTGAAGCCAGGCAAACATGGGCGTGGTAAAAGCTTTAGTAGGGAGGACGTGCTCAAGTGTACAACATGAAGTTTAAATGAAGAAGTATTGGTGCCAACAATGATATATGAATGCGTGCGAGATAGTTGTTTCGCACGATAGTTCACTGTCAACAGTGAGAACGGTCGAGATTAATTATTCAAAAAGCATAATTAGTGTGAAACGGATTGGCCAGATCAGAAATGAGGATTTTCGAAAAAGTGTGGAATGAAAAAAATCACTGGCTACGTTCGTATGGTCACGTGGAAAGAATCAATAATGATAGGATTGTAAAAGAGGTGTTTAATAGTGTGTAAGTGTGAGAAGTAAAGCAATAACGCGTAAAAGACGGAAGAATGTTATTAGTGCGCGAAAAGGCGTGGAATCGATATAAATGTGGCACGAGAGTTAACGAGAAATAGAGGAATGAAAGAGGTTTGTAAAGTGTGTAAATGAAGACGTTGGTCTCACGTGACGTATCACTAGAGGTATACCCCAACCTAATCACGAAAGGTAACACTAGATCTCTGAGGTTGTGGTGGTGCCTGGTGGTGATCTCTTTGTATCTTTTTTGTGTAACTGACTTGAGTTTTCAGTCCAGAGCTCAAGCGCCATGGGAAACTGTTTCTTACATAATTAATGTATATTGTAATAATAATACTAATAATAATAATAATAATAATCAAAAAATATTTATACTTACGAAGCTAACCTTCCCCAAATAGCAAGAGCGGTTCTAAGAAGCATCTCGTTTCCCTGTAGAAACGTTAGATCCCAGACCCTCATCACAGCTTCTCTTGGAAGACAATTGCTAAATAGAGTTAAAAACCACTGCATTGTAAACACATTTGTAAGAGGAGGCTCATAACACGCCCCTGAAATTTTAAGAAATGCTTCATTTAAAATCTCATAAATACTACTTTGGATTACAAGAATATTTTTGTCACGGATATATATGGTTATACTGAACGCTACCTTTGAACATCTGTTCAGGGAGTTATTTTTGCCGCAGCGGCCGGACTGTAACAAACTCGCAAACCTTTCCGACATGCTAGCTTCTATCAGCTCTCTAAGAAAAAGTAAATGTGTCAATACAGTGATATCATTCTTGACATACTGAGAACCTTTAAAAGAAGGGGCAAGAATGTAATGTTTCCCTTGCTAAAAAGAGTGATCATACTCAAACGGAAGTATTGTTCAGTCTTAAAGTCTAAAGTTTAATTCAGATGAGTTTGAACAATTGTCTAGCATTTTTAAAACACAATTTGGAATGACGTTTACTGCATCGGCACATTTACTTTTTTTCTCAGGCAGTTGGTAGAAGCTAGCGTGGCAGAAAGGTTTGTGAGTTTGTTAGTCTGGATGGAGTTCATATTCCAATAGCGGCTCTATCCCATATATGTCTGTGGTTATTGTGCGTATCTTTATTTCAAAGGCACAGTTTAAGGAACTGTCTTAGAAATTTTCAAAATTTATACTTTAGTCTTAGCTTAGAAAAATTGTCCTTAAAGTAGAAACTGAAAATGTGACCACGTTCGATGAACAATTTAAATAATTTCTATTTAATTTTTAAAATTTCCATCTTCCCATGAACGTTGAATCGTTACAAAAACTTTTTGGAAACTGTCAAATCCAAATTTTCATCCAGAAAAGGACTACACCAACCTAATGTGAGAAATGGGGAGCGGGGTGTAGTGATGAGCTCGCTACACGCAATATATTTGGCTTGATCCAGTTCTCTATTTAAAAAAAAAGGAACTTATTTTTCCTGGTTGGTGGCAGCGGTTCCGCCCGTCTCAACGCTCTCTGTTGGACGAAGAACGTAAAACGGAACAACCAACCAAGTAAGTAAGTGAATTAAAAGTTATTCATTTTTATTAACCTGTGGCTTGGTCTGCGGCCTCGTGCTGCAACATTTCAAGGTGGCGACTTAATTCTGGAAGATGAATGCGCATCAACTCTCTAAAGACCGCCATGTCTACCGATAAACCTCGCAGATTATTCGCAAAATAAGACTCTGGAAGAACTCCTTCAATCAAATAGATCATCACCTACGAAAAAAAATACGAAAGTTTCTAGTTGCTCGTCACTCCTAAACTCCAACATGGCTAACTCGTTTCTTAGTGACAGACCGTATTTCGTTATAACACTTCCAGACGACATCAGAATCCCACCATTTAAACGCATCAAGGTTGATTCCGTTATAACCCTACGTGACAGTCGAATGATTAAAAAGAAGAAGTCTCTGAAACCTTTTTGGATTGGTAGTAGGATTGCCAACTGACCATTTTCAACCGGAGTCTCCAGTTTTCGTTGTCAGTCTACGATTTTATTTTAAAAGTAAAACCGAAGCGGATTTGCTGACTTATGTGGACGAAAGGTATAAAGGTTAAAACTTACTAATTAGCAAAATATATGTAAAATTTACTTTAATGGGCATTGGCCTACAATAAAGGACCTACAAAAATAGGTCGGTTTACTGCAAAGTCTAGTATCATCTTGTTCTGGGGAAATAGTGAAATGGTTTCCTAGTTTTGTCAATTTCTACTCGTATTATCATGATGATATGTAATAAATACGAATCCGTTTTTTTGTTGCATTATAGGAAATTAAGAGAAAATTTAAATACCTCCTATCTCGCTAAAATAAAATGCAGTGCTATTCACAAAAATGTTACCAGTAGGGGAAGATAGAGCAACTCGGGACCCGTAAGGAAATCACAATTTTATAGGCATATAGGACGAGTATTTGGACCCATTAAATACAAAAACATTTATCTTCACCTTCTGCCTTCCATTCTGTATCATTTTTTGTAGCGTTCTAACTTTGCATTAGGTGTAATTGGAATTTGAGAAAACCGCTGCAATATTTTGGTTAAAGAAATCGTAGGGCAACTCGGAACCTGGGGTTCCTTTTTGCACCTTTTCCCAAATTTCAATACCACGCGGTCACTGTTAAAATTTCAGACGCAACAATATGTAAAAATCAAACATTAATCCATAAGTAGCTACACACAAAAAACAACAAAATAAGTTCTTAACAGCTTTGGAATTATGAATCAAGGAAAAACTCGCTGATGATAGATCAAATGGAGGAAAAAAATGAGACTTTCTAATTTTTGCGGAGCTGCGAGGCGCAACCTACCCCGTATCACTGTCTCAAAGCCACTGATCAGCAGGGCTGCCAATGAAATTTTAGAGAAAACCCCAGATCAACTCTGCAAAAAACCCATACTGATTAAAAAAAAAACAGATTGTAAAAATACAATATTTAAAAGAAAAAATAAGTCTTTACTTACTTTATATGTGTGAATCCCAAATTATAACTCTTCCTCTTCTTCGGCTGCTCCTCTGATCGTGACCGATTCGTTATTTTCTTTTTGCCGTTTAATTCTCTCCAAATATCTTCTGCTTACAGCTCCCTCTTCCAAATTCTTGATTAGTGTTTTTTCGGGATCCCAGGAAGTGCAATCCAAACTCTTTCTGGTGATAAGCTGTTTTGCCAGCAATCTATCTCTAACGGTATCTGCTTTTAACGAGTTTGTGTTTCTTGTTTTTACGCAATTAACTTGTGAAAATATCCTTTCAACGCATGCTGATGAATGTGGTAATACAGTTAAGGTAGTCATGAAATTGGAAAGTACATCATTTTGGATTATCAAGTCCATCTCTAATATTTCTCAATTTGTACCAATATTCTGGTATGTTGTCAATAGTAGGTAGTAGTTCGTCTGCCATAAGACTATAACTCCTCCACTGGTCATCAAGGTCATTTAGTTTACTTTCAGGTACAACGGACGGAAAATGAATAGCTAGTGGAATGATGGAAGTTGGAGAAGTGTTATGAGCATGAGCTACCTTCGGATCCAGAACATTTAACTTTGCAATAACTCCATCTTCACTAAATTAAACCTCTTCCTTATTTGGTTAGATAATTCCACTAGGAATTTTAAACAATCGGTCTTAAATCTTTTAACACTGCTTTCATTACTAAAGGGTCATTAATTAATTGTGCCATTGCCTTACCTCCAAGGTATACATCATTAACACTTTTGAAGTTACTCTCTTTGTTAGGGTCAATTTCTGATAATTTAGTGTTATTTAATACTTCATTTTTAATGAAGAAACTCAATATGTTTTTTATACTCTGAAGATACCATTGAATATAAAATATGCAATCGGAAGTGCTCCGATTGAAATTCAACATTCATGAGATTTATCTTTTGCAGCACATATTGAAGAAAGAACAACATGTGTTTCGTTCCGCGGTTGTTTAATACATCATAAATTTTCTTGGCTCCATCAACTTTGTCAACTTCTGATTCTGCTTGAAAATAAAGAAGTAGAGCATCAAATTGTTCTAATATTTCTGTGATTACGGTTTCTCGAGAAAGCCATCGTGTTTGGGCAAGCTTTGGTATTCATAAATATAGAAAAGTTATTTTAGATAATTTATTAACAAAATTAGTAAAAAAACCCAGTTTTCAAGCTATTTGTAAAATAAAAACCCAGAAACCCAGATGACGGGTGAAAACCCCAGCATTGGCAGCCCTGCTGATCAGTGTCGGCACCGACAGAGATAGATTAAGACTAATTTGGGCTGTAGAGGGGGTGTTCAGAGTTACCCCGGGGTCCCGAGTTGCCCCACCTTCCCCTATATAGAAATTTTTTGGGGTATACAGGTACGATTTTTATGAATAACCCTGTAATAATCCTATTTCATCCAACAGGTGGCGCTGCGTTCAGAACTACCATTTACTTTTAAGGAGTGTTACATATTACGAGCTCCCGGTAGCGCAGTGGTCTCGGTGTCAGACTCTGGGCTCGGTCTCGGCAGCTGGCACCTGGGTTGGGATGAGCTGGCCACTCACTCTGTTAATGCTCGGGCTCAGGCGATCTTTGGGGCACATTCACCCCGACACTGTGGGGAAATGGTATCCGAATGATGTTACGCATTAAAATGGTAAAGTATATGTACAAACTAAAATCAGCTAATATGTAATTTTGCGGCCACCAGATTTTTTTATACTAGAATCGAAATCCGCCCATTTCATACATGAGGCCAATCAGTGTATTCTTATGCCCAGGTTAGGCGTACACTAGGTTAGATGGTTGTTCCAGGTTGGTTAGTCATTTCCCATGTCACCAACTATCGGCCATTTAGGGGTCATGAGCGTTGTCAAGAAATAGGTGGCCACCAAACTACATATTTACGCTAAAATCTAAACTAGAATATTCATGATTTCTGTTGTGTTACGGTTGTACAAATGGAAGACGAGCCTGTTTCTTGCATTTATATCATCTTAACATGCGCGCGCACATTTTTTTTCTGCCACTGAACCATTCATCATCACTAGCATAGTCCTGTAACTAAATTAGATCTCTTTCACATCATCCACTTACAAAATTAAGTATGCATACATTACATTTAAACTCGTTCACATACACCTTTTATGGGGGGAGGAAGTGATATCTTTCCGATGTCGGTTATATGCATTTCAGTCTTGGTCATAGAATGAGAAATCCGAAGGTAGGTCTCTCAAAGAAGAAAATTCTCAAATTTAGCTATTCGCATTCCCATACCCTTCAAATCTGCAATTACGTTACAACTTTTTATACTATATGTACTGTACAGTATACTCTCTCAAATCTGGAATTACCGCTTCGAGCATTCTCATTTTCGGACCACGAATGGGAATGAGAAAAAAGTTTTCCCCTGCTTATAATCTAACATTACAATCAGAACTACACCACCATAAATTTGCTATAATACCGAAAGTGGGCGGAGCCTAACTTAACAGTTGTAAATTGAATTAAAAAATATCGAATGATACATTAAAAAAAAAATCCTTTTTATTATCCAACAATTTATAATTGAGTTTTGTATAATAATAAAAAATTAGAGCAAATGATACTCATAAAAATCAATTTTATTAAGAAGAAATGAAATAAAGTGCATGTGAAAAATTATTAATTTAATTAATTCACAAATTCATTTCATCATCCTTATTATTAAAACAAGACCCGTGAGTGCTGTGACTCACCCCGCTTTTGTATTAACTTATCTTTACTGCCATCTCGTGTTTGGCAGGAAAACTAAATTACCCACGGGAAATCTTCGCAACGTAAATTCCTTTTTTATATTATGTAGCTTAATAACTACTAAAATAACGTTATCCCTTAATAAATTCGGCATATCGGCTTTTGTAACAAGTTTAAAATTTTATTACTGAACTTGTAAGTCATGCGAGTCTGTCCTTGTGCAATACAGGGCTATTCAAACTGATTCATCCGATTTCAACTGAGAATACTTCCGTACCTATCAACCGTGCATCAACTGGGCATACACCACATGAAAGAGGAAATCTCCGTGTTTTACAAGATCACCGCGAGAGGGCTCCAAAGTCACGCCGTGGCCTAGCCTAGCAACAAACAGTCAGTGTGAAAATGGCGTCCGCACAGCAGAAGGCGTTTTGTGTGTTGCAGTTTTCGAGCTGTAAATCGGTAGGTCGCCGGATCTTACACCGTGCGACTTCTTCCTTTGGGGGTACGTTAAGGATACTGTGTACGTGCCACCGTTGCCCACATCTTTGGATGAGCTCCGAACTCGCATTGTTACTGCCGTAGAGTCAGTGACAACGGAATATGCTGGAGCGATTATGGGAGGAATTCGACTATCGTGTCGACGTTGCTCGTGTAACTAGGGGAAGTCACATAGAGCGCATTTATGAGGTGAGAGACAAAATTTGGACAGTTTTTCTTTTGGTTGATGTATCACAAATCACTATATTTGTAACATTAAAAAATATTCTCATTTGAAATCAGGTGAAATATTTTGAATAGCCCTGTATATACTCTCACCAAAGCCTACCAGAGAGTCTTATCATAAAGTTTCATTTCAGTGATAAATGTTCATACAAAAATTGACTCACAGCACCCTCTGAAGTGATGTATACAAAATGCAAATCCCATTGACGAGTTTTCCGGTCAGTCTGAGTCATGTAGTTCGGAGGGGTAGATGTCGGTCTGAAATGGCTCCTAATTTTGGCCTCATGTTTTCCAAACGAAATGTAAATAACGTCCGGAAAAGGGAAATCCGGACAATATAACTTTCCACTGTTTCCCACAAGATAAATCTTTGGTAAGTAGTAAATAGCTGTAGTAAGTTGTAGATTTCATTTTGTATGACGCCTTATGAATGACATGATAAGACTGTAGTAGGTTTTAGTCTCACCAAAGCCTACTACAGAGTCTTATGCCATTCATGAAGTGTCAAACAAAATGAAATCTACAACTTATCATACTATTTACTATGTCCCTTCCACACTTTATTAGCCATACTTTACAACGGGATTTATCTCGTGGGGAGCAATGGAAAGTTATATTGTCCGGATTTCCTTTTATCTGAATCCAAACGAAGCACAGTGAGTTATAAAACCTGGGCCCAAGCCAAAATTAGCAGCACACCTACCCCGCCTAAACTACATAACTCACACAGGTCAGAAAAATCATCAATGGGATTTACATTTTGTATAGATCACTTCAGAGGGCGCTGCGAGTTAATTTTTGGATGAACGTTTATCAATGAAATGAACCTATATGTTAAGGTTCCGTACGTAGGCTTTGGTCTCACTCAATACGCGAGGTGCTGAATATATACTCTTCACTTGGCATAACGCGCTAAATTAGAGAAATATCGTCAGCTTCGAGTCTTGAAAAATACTAGGGGCACTCAATATATTTTGCCCCACCCTTTTTTCTTAGCTAAATAATAGGCCATGGGGCTGAAATGTCTTTTGGGCCGTAAGTTTGAACTTTCTGCGCTTCACATAACCGGAATTTTCCAGTTTGAACCTCCTCTCCTTGTATAAAACCGCTTTTAAACGCCCTTGTATAAAACCGATGGTTAACGCAGTTTCGAAAATGGCGTCTGACAGTGATGTTCGCCGGAAACAGAGAGCTGTTATCGAGTTCTTAACCGCAGGTAAGCAAACAGTTGGCAATATACACAAACGTCTAAAAAACGTTTACGGAGATGCTGTTGTTGATCGAAACACAGTTGGACGCTGGTCTAAACCTGTGAGATCATCGGAGAGAGGGAGAGCCAGCCTCGATGATGAGCCACGCAGCGGTCGCCCGGCATCGGCTGTGACATCTCACACTGTGCAACGTGCTAACAGCCAGAGCTGGGCAGTATTTAAATACATTTGTATTTAAATACGTATTTAAATACATTTGTGTATTTAGAACTGTAATTATAAATATTGTTTTTCATGTATTTAAATATAGTATTTAAATACTCAAAATATAAAAATGTAAATACTTTTACTGGTTTAATACACGTTCTGTACTAGCACAGTACGACGCGTCGACAGTGTAGTACAGCATGGTTCATGTTTCAACGTGTCAGTTCAATCAGTTGTGTGCCACTCTTAGTCGAAAGCGGTTGATTTCTTTATCGTGTGCGTGTCATGGCTTCAACAAGCAAATCCGGTGAATCAAACAGTGATATATCTGCAGATAACAATTTAGTGCACCCTCTGTTTGATGGAAAATACTTTAAAATTAAATCTAAAGACGGTAATAAGGTAAAGTGCACCTGCTTGCTGTGTAAACACGAAGTCTCTGCTGCAAGCAATGCTACAACGAATCTGTACAGTCATCTGAAGGTAAGTGTTTTTTTAGACATCAAAAAATATCTTGAAATTGACCGAATAATCGTACAAAACGGCTCTGCCTTAAGTGGGCCTGTGTAACTAACTCGTTGCAATCAATCCAATTTGCGATGGAAAATTCATTGATGAAAAAGCTTTTAAAATCGTCTGATCTATCGAGTGGTGTATTTATTTCGAAATTCACCGTGTCCCCTAAAGTAGAAATTTATCAAAACATGAATTAGTGAATGCATATGTTAAAATTTGTATGTATTTAAAATGTATTTACAAATGTATTTAAATACAATTGATGTATTTTGTATTTAGTATCTAAATACATTCGTAAAATGTATTTAGTATTTAGTATTTAAATACATTTCTCCCATGTATTTAGTATTTAGTATTTAAATACATTCAATGTATTTATTGCCCAGCTCTGCTAACAGCATCATTCGATCAAATCGGCGCGTCACATACAAGGAGCTATCACTGGAGCTAGGAATTAGTGAAGGAAGTGTGAATACGATAATTCAGCAACTGGGATACTCAAAAGTGCGTTCACGGTTTGTTCCTCGCGAACTGACTGACAAGATCACAAAGCCCAAAGAAAAGAAATTGCTTCCGAGTCGTTGGTTCGATACGAGACAGAAGGGGATGACTTCCTTTCACGAATTGTGACTGGGGATGAGACTTGGGTACACTACTTTGAACCTGAAACAAAACGCCAATCCATGGAGTGGCATCACGCAGACTCCCCGCGCAAGAAAAAATTCAAAATGGCTCCCTCTGCAGGAAAGGTTATGGCCATCATCTTCTGAGACATGAAAGGGGTGATTCTGGTGGACATTATGAAGAAAAGACAAACAATCAACTCAGAGGCATATATTGCTACCCTACAGAGACTCCAGAGACGTATAAAGCGAGTTCGACCGGAGAGAAAACTGGAAGACGTCCTTCTTTTGCACGATAACGCACGACCACACAACAGTTTGCAAACAAAAGAGGCCATCACAAAAATGCGCTTGACTGTGTTATTCCACCCTCCATACAGCCCAGATCTGGCACCTTCAGATTTCCATTTGTTTGGGCCAATGAAAGATGCTCGTCGTGGAAGAAAGTTTCAGAGTGACGATGAGGTTGTTGAGGAGGTTAAGAGGTGGCTCCAGCGGAATCCAGCGGACTTTTACCAGCAAGGAATAAAGGCCCTTGTTTCGAGGTGGAGGAAAGCCGTAGAAAAGGATGGAGACTATGTGGAAAAATAAAAACTTGTAAAAAAGATATGTAACTGCTTGTGTACAAAATTTCTGAAACTTACAAGGAAACTTGGAAAGAAAACAAAAGGTGGGGCAAAATATAATGAGTGGCCCTCGTAGTCTTCTCCGAAGGAGCGGCACACTTTCACAAAAGCAATTTAAAAAACTGACATTTCAAAAACTTTCTTCAGATGGCGCTGCTCTCCGACGCGCTCGATCGCAGTAAATTGCACACGTAGTAAGTACGATAATTTAGCATTGAAAAGGTCAATCGCTATACATATATATGGGACTGCTCGTACATCACATTACGCGTATGCGGGCAAGAAAATTGGTAGCGGCGCAGCAGCAGCAGAACCGAAGAAAAAATATAATGTAAATTATTATAACTGAACGAATAATTGAATTGTGAGATAAGACTAATTTTAGAGATGAGAAACTGACGGTTAAGTTAACCCATTAGTGCTCATTGGTAGAATTTCCAACCGGCAGAATTGTTCGTCATTATTGCGTCACTTTTTCTCGTATTCGCGTGATCTTTTAATTATCTTTTAGATTACGTCATATCAACGACTCGTACCGAAGATCACGTGAATACGAGAAAAAGTGATGCAATAATGACAAACAATTTTAACGGTAGGAAATTCTACCAATGGGCACGAATGAGTTAATAGTATTTGAAATAATAATTACATCAAAAAATTTGAAAAATGTTTTGCCATCACGTATTGATAACTCGCATGAACGTTATTCCATAAGATGAGCGGTGGATTATGTGAAGGAACGAGATAAAATACGCAATAATGGCTGCCATTAAGCGATTACGAAAATACTGAATGAACATAAAAAATAAAATAGTTTTAATAAATATTAAAAACAGATTCTAAAAATACAAATTTACTTACGAGATTGTATATATATAGTTCTGTATCGTATGCGAACGCGTTCGACCAACACCCATTTCGTCAGCAAGACCAAAACATTGACACTAGAAACTAACAACTTAAATCTACCTTATAATAACTTGTCAATAGAATGTCAAGTCGATCAAATGGCGTAAGGCCGAATACGTTTCGCAAATCTAAAAGTAATTTTAAGTACATTAATAAAATAAAATAACGAGAAATACAATTATTATTATTATATCTTATAATAATTATTATAATAATAATATGTACAGATAAATAAGGTCACTGGGTACGAAACATCATTATAATATGTAGGCGTATAAAGTGAATTAGCGAATATAACTTAAAAGCATATTAAATAATTCGCAATTAAAACGTGATAAGATTATAACTGAGTATGATTGCATTTTATCCTTACCCGACTACATAAACGTGATCATAAAATTTTGGCGCTGCAATATTACGCGATAAGGAATTATCACTGCGAAGTTTTGTAACATTAATTAATTAAGGTTCTAAATTAGGTAAAACTTAATAGATAATTAAATGCATATATTTTTTTAATAATTAAATTATTTCAAAATTTAAATTCATAATACCGCAAAATTCGGTAGCGCTAATTCATTATCGCATAATATTCTGGTCGTAGAGCGAAAAAACCTCAATCGTACGTTAATGAAGGGATTTGAGCTAAATAAGGTTGATGCTATATACGAAGCGATACACCAAATTATACTTCTTGAATTTAGAATTGGTAAGTTCGGAAATTTCATAATTTTACCATATTATATGTAATGTACAGTAATGTATAGCACAATTGTACGTCATACAATATAATAAAGACCAGTAATAATTAATTCTTATTATGTCCTCACGGGCTACGTCGTAGCCAATGTCGTAACGCCCACCGCTTCCCGTTGATCAGCGAAGTTAAGCGACATTGGGTCTGGGTTGTAGTTGGATGGGAGACCGTCCTCCGTGTCCAGATTATGTAGCGAGTAGCGACCCGTGGTTCGGATCCCACGTAAAGCTGTAGGTCCCCTCCGTCATATGACCTTAGATGTTGCGAAGGAGGTTAAACAACCACCAATCATTATTATTATTATTATCTAGATGGAGGGGACCTTAAATATCCCCACTTCTGGCTCCCCCGCTGCCGATCCCGGGAATGCAGACCCGGCAGCGGGGCTGGATCTGCTACCGCCCATTTGAGATGTTCTGGGCCTCTGCCTGATTCACTTTTCATTAATTTCTGCAACATTCGTGGCCTTTCCTCAAATTTTCAATCTGTTGAACACCACCTCTCCTCCTCTAAACCTCCTCATCTTCTTTTCCTTACTGAAACTCGGGTGTCTGGGACGACTGACAGCAACCCCTTTTCTGTACCCTCTTACTTTCTCTGTACTCAATTACACTCCAAAGATGGATGTTGCGTATATGCAGGGCCGGATTAACCATTAAGCAAAATAAGCCCGTGCTTAGGGCATCAAGGGAAGGGGGGCACCACAGAAATTTTCCATTGTCGGATTTACCATGGATTTATTATACTATTATAATCGCGGCTTATAGCCTATAAGCTGTTGAAAACTGAATTATATATATTCATATATAGTATATTTTTTTTCATTGTTTGAATTTGTAGTGAACAACAACCCTTTTGAGAGAATAAATATATTTCGTTGTAATCACACACTTTACGCTTTGCGTTATTATTTTGTTTATATCAAATCTTTGAGCGCCATATTAAAAATACATATAGATTAAATATTTTCGTGTGCTATAGGAAGTTATTCTGAACGTGTGATTTGTGCATATAATATTAAATATATATTTTACATAATCATTTGGTATTGTTTTACAGAAAGATTTAGGTTTATAGAATTGTAATATAAATTAATATTAAAATAAAAGAAACTATAAACTCTCTATATTGCTGTTGTATCAAGTGATGTTTATCACGGCCATTATAATAATAAGATATACTGACCTAAGTTAATTAGCGTTGAAGAAGTTTATCTGTTGCTCTCTCTTCTTCTCTAGGGTAAGTCTATGAAGTGTACTTTATTTGTATATATAACAATATTTTATCATACACGTATCTTTATTTTATAATTTATTTATCTATTGTCATAACAGTATAAAAGAATTTAGATTGTAATAACCAGAGTGAATAATTTGTAATGTATATATAACATCAAACGTAGTTAGGACAATTTAGGCCCTAAGCAAATGTTCATATTTCCTATAATTAAATATTGTGTTTTAAATAAATAAATAAATGTAAATATAAAATGTGGCTCGTTAATAGTGAAATGTTAATATTGATATTTTTATAGATTGCGTATTATTAATTCTAATGTTAAGTATTTTTATTTTATAGGTTTCGGTTCCTTCTTTCGGTTCCTTCTTTTGGTTCCTTCTTTCGATTTGATTTGTATTCAACATTTCGAGTTGATATTTCGGTTGAGTTATATTTAATTGCCACTTATATTTAAATTGCCACTTTGGTTGTGTACGGTTCCCATTTTGTCTTTCTGAGAATAAAAGAACAAAGCCAAGATTGTGATATGTGTAACTGTGTTGATTGCCACATAATATACAAATAAAATATTCTTTTTATTTCTGTATTTTACAGACCCCAAGAACCAAGATGAAACGTGTTCAGTTAAGTGGTGCACAAAAGCGAAAACTATCAAAAGAGAAACAAGAGAAGACTTTGGATTTAGAGTCCAAGACTGCAAAGCTGACTGATTTCTTCACACAAGTTCCACGACCACAACGTCAACATGATATACCGATTCTGAATCAAAACCAATCTCCGTCATCAGAAGTGGACACAAATACCACTTTGATCACTTCAAAATCAAAATATGATGACGTTGGAATCACCGAGGTGTCACAAGCAGGTTCATCTACCACATGTCTCACTACTGATCTCACTTTGCCTGTAAATTCTCTTGATACCTCTACTGCAAATGTTGATTCAAGTTGCTTTACAAGACATTCTGGGGTTGAAATAATTGCTGAAAATGAAAGTTTAGTGGACCATGGTGATGGTGGTGAAATGAATCAGTCTGCAGAAGATGAAGTAAATATAGCAAAAGATCCAGGGTTGTGGCTTGATTTCTCTGCTGATGATGTGGCTTATTGGATTGCTTGTGGACCCAGTGACTGTCAACACCACAATGGGCCATTTGACAAGTCTTACCGGCATTTCAGTAGTGGCAAACCAGCAAGATACTGTTCACAAAAACTTTTCGTTGGGACAAAAGCCAATGGTGAGAAATACAAGAGAGAGTGGTTATTGTATTCACCATCAACAGGATCAGTTTACTGTTATGTTTGTAAACTGTTTGCTCCTAAAAATGTCTCACATTTTGTTATAAGAGAAGGGTTCAGTGACTGGCGAAATACTATTGTAATTGATCATCATGAAAAAAGCACTACTCACCGAGACTCTATGCTAACATACTTAACTCGCAGACAAGGTGCGGGGTTGGGACAACAGTTGGAAAAACAAATTCAGGAAGAGTGTGATTACTGGGAACATGTCTTGAGGCGTGTCATAGCTGTTATTTGTACGTTAGCTGAACGTGGCTTGTCTTTTCGAGGAACAGAAGAAAGATTTGGATCATTGCAGAATGGGAATTTTTTAGGGCTGCTTGAGCTCATAAGCCGGTTTGATCCATTTTTAGCAGGTCACATTTTGAAATATGGAAATTCTGGCAAAGGAAATCCTTCTTACCTGTCCAAAACCACCTGTGAGGAACTCATTCAACTAATGGCTCAAAAGGTCCACGCACTCATTGTTGACGAAGTAAAATCTTCTGGTTATTTTAGTTTGTCAGTTGATTCAACACCAGATCTATCACATATCGATCAGTTAAGTGTTGTACTTAGGTACTTAAAAGATGGACAGCCTATTGAACGCTTTTTAACCTTTCTGAAAATGAAAAGCCATACTGGTGAGGAAATGGCAAATCAGGTGTTGCAGTACTTACGTGAAGTTTGTAAGCTAAACTTTTCAAAATGTAGGGGTCAATCTTACGACAACGCTGCCAACATGTCTGGGCGTTATAAGGGGATGCAGCAAAAAATTTTAGAAACAAACAAGTTTGCTATATATGTGCCCTGTGCAGCCCATTCACTAAATCTGGTAGGCCGAAGTGCTGTTGACTGCTGTCAAGAGGCGGTTAATTTCTTCTCTACAGTGCAGTTGCTCTATACCTTTTTTTTAGCCTCAACCAGCAGGTGGGAAATTCTTAAAGGTTGTATTGGAAATGAAAGTGTCTTAAAATCCCTCTCTGATACCAGATGGGAGGCACATGCTATGGCAACAGCAGCAATTTTGAAATCTTTCCTTAAAATTTTAGAAGCGTTAGAATGTATAGCTGAAGACCAGTCACAAAAGGGAGACACTAGAAGAGAAGCAAATAATATTGCAAATAAGATGCAAGAGCTAGAATTCGTTTTTATGTTGAATTTTTGGGATGAGATTTTGCAAAATTTTCATAGAGTAAGCAAAGTTCTACAGAATAAGGATGTGAACTTAAAAACATGTGCAGATCTGTATGGATCATTAGCTGACCAACTGTGCACTTCACGAGATGAATTTGAAAGATATGAAGCAGCTACAAAGGAAATGCTACCAGATGTTGATTACAAGGCAGCTCAAACTCGCAAACGTATCAGAAAGAAGGTACCCAATGACGGAGATGCACCAGAAGTATATCTGAATGCCAGAGATAAATTTCTTATCACCACCTTTTACACAATTGTTGACAAACTTGAAACTGAGATGAGAAGAAGAGGAGAGATATACAAAGAAATAGCAGAGAGATTTTCTTTTCTAAGTGATGTGCCACATAATGTCACCACTTCATCATCTACTGAAATTGAAAGGTATTCTCAGGGTTGTAAAAAGATGATTGATGCTTACCCAGAGGACTTGAACACTAATTTCTCTGCTGAGCTTCAGCAGTTTCACTCATATGTGTGCCATAAGTTCAGTGCAAAAAAAAAAACAAGATAGTAAAAAAAAGATTCAGTCATGCTGAACTTTATAAAATAATTGTAGAAGACAATATTGAGTGTGCCTTCCCAAATGTAGAAATTGCCTTTCGTATATTTTTAACATTAATGGTCACAAATTGCTCAGCTGAGCGTTCATTTTCTCAGTTGAAGTATATTAAAAATACCAACAGAACAACTATGCAACAAGGCAGGCTGGATGCCTTATCTCTACTAAGTATAGAAGCAGATGTGTTACGTAAGATTAGTTTTGAGGATCTGATCAAAGACTTTGCAATTAAAAAAAGTAGGAGAAAACTTTTCAAATATAAATGAAGTGGAAGTATACAAAAATAAACATTATTTTCCATCTTACTGTAAGTTTTGTTTCATTTCAAAAAATAAAATTTTATTTTATGGTTTATTTTTGTTTATATTTTGAATTACATATATATGGGGCACCAAAATCTTTTAAGTGCTTAGGGCCTCTAAAGGTCTTAATCCGGCCCTGCGTATATGCACGCAATGACCTAACTTGTTCTCATATTCCCGAACTCGAATCTTCCGAATTCTATATCCTCTGGCTACGGCTTACATGCCAATCTCAAACTAAATGCATCTGCGCTGTTTACCTTTCCCCTAATTCTACTGACTATCCAAAATTCTTTGATTACCTCACTTCCAAATTGGAATATATTCTATCCCACTCTCTCTCTTTGCGGAAATCTCCATTTTAGGAGATTTCAATGTTCACCACCACCTTTGGCTTTCCTCCCATTTCACTAACATCCCTGGTGAACTAGCTTACAACTTTTCTATCCTAAATGACCTAGAGCAGATTGTACAACACCCTACTCATATCCCCGATCACCTTGGAGAGAGGTCCAAGATTCTGCATTTATTTCTTACCTCTCACCTTCATTTTACTCTGTCAAACTGTCAATCTTTTATCTGTTTCCTGTCCTATCGCTCCAATCCGGCCTTTGGATCCTCCCAAAAGGAGAAGCCTTTGGCACAATGGCGCCCTTAGGCAGTACTTCTCTGATTTTCCATGGAATGATTACCGCTTCCATGGCTGGGTAGCCCTGTTCAAAAATCAACTTTTTCTTATTTTCATAGGTTTCTGTACTTTTTCCCATGCTTTTTGACCTGAAAAGGCCGAAAATCACAACCATTTTGACCTAGGTTGTTGGGAAGCATTGCCGCATGGAGCTTTAAGTTTTCTGCCTTGAAATCGGCCAAAAGCACCAGTTCCGGGGTCCCTTGAATAATGTTTTGCACTATAACCTTTTATCTAAACAAGATAGAGCAACAAAATAGGCACCAAATTAAAGTGTTTTAATCCTCTTTCTAACTTATACAATTATGATAGTCTTGGAACAAGAAATGGCACATTGGTACATACAAAGATTTCAGAAATATCACAAAATTCATTTTCTCACACTCAAGGCAGACAAGGCGCCTTATTCATGACACAAATTTGAGATTAACATTTTGTCACAAGTCTAATCGATCAAGAAGTGAAAGCATTACATGATGATTAATTTCATAATGACATTTACACAGTCAGTTGTTGAGAGTTTGTTTCTTGAAGCTGTCAAAGCGGCGTCTGTTGAACTCCACAGCTTGAAGGAGATAGTCCCTTTGCTTGGCATCTGTTGTTATGACATTTGCAAAGTCGCTCATCATCTTGACACCACGTTCAGCAATGTCATTCACCGCTTTCAGATTCTTAACATAGTCCAACGCTTTTCTGTAGTCCTCATTCTGTGGCCAAGACGTGACAGGTTCCAGAAGCCACTCGGATCCAATGTTCAGTGTGTCCAGCAGGAAATGTGATTCTGGGCCAATGAGATCAACCAGGGTGGTCTTAGCTGTGACTCTCTGGAATAGAGGCTTTCCTGTTCTGAAGCTGTCTGGCTTCTCAGTGTAATGTAACTGGGCAGCAATGTCGTGCTTCAATGTGTCACTCAATCTACTGCTGAACAGGGCAAATGGCACGACTTCCTGCGTCAGGTACCATTTGTGGTTTTCCATCTTATTAAGTACTGCATCAGCAAGCTCTGGGTCAGTTTTCTTGTACTTCAACATGTCCTGGATTAGACTTAGATCATTCACGGGAGCATCTGCAGCAGACATTGACATCATCCATACAGGAGTGTAGAACAGCGCAAGGAAGGTGTTGAGTCTTTCCAGCTTTGATACAGTGTCTTCGTCGTACTCAAGTTGATCTGCAAACATCAGCATTTTCATGGAGTACAGGTTTCTGGCCATCCATCTGGCCTGATGAATGGCGCCTGGTCGACTCCAGTGAATACCTCGAGGAGGCGTTCCTCCAAGAACAATGACTGTCAGTTCAGCCATTTCCCTGTAGTCGGCTCTTGGAAGCCTTTCTGCTGTTAGAATGTCTTGGAGTATTTCTTCACTGTTCTTCTTCTTTTCCTTCAGCCATTTGCTGTTGATAGCCAGCATCTTTGGGTTTTCCTTGGACAAGTCCGTCCAAACATCCTTCAGATGCTCAAACCAGGGATTATCTGGCCCTTCACCTTCCCAAACAGCTTCTCCCAAACTGCTCCTACTAGGATTTCCAGGATGTGATGTCGACAGGCCAGATAAAACACCTTTTTGTTCAGCATTTTCTCTAGCAGTTTGGCAGCTCCTCTGTGAACTCCACTGTTAATGGATGTAGTGTCAAAAAACAAGGGCAGTAACATTATCCGTAAGTTCCCATGTCTCCAGTAAATCCATTGAAGCCTCAGCCTGAGCTGTGCCAGAAGAATTGTCGATGACAGGTACTCCCAATAACTTTCCTTCAGTGTATGAAGGTGGACCAGACACTAGCACAGCTAAAGTATCTGAGGTACTTCCAGGTTCACTGCCCAAGACATCTTTGAGCAACTTTCCATCCCAGTGTAAGGCAGACTACTGTGGGGGTTTTCACAAAACTTGGACATGTGACTCTGGCTGATATTATACCTGGACAGCATTCTGTTGCGACGTTTTGTTGAGGTTGAGATGACGAAGTTATCCAGATCAGCCCCTCCAGCTTTCAAGGTGGCAGAAACCATGGCAGTAACTTGATTGTCTGATAAACCAAGACGATCAGCTGTATTGCAGATGACATCACATTCCATGACCTTCCTTGGAAACGTCAAAGTCACACTAGTCACAGTGTCTTGATGGTGAGAACATCCAGGACGAGGCTGATGGTAATCCATGTCCTCTGTGTTAGCGTCGTTGTCAGTTGAGTCACCCCAGGTAATGTCATCCACATGAACAACTGCCTCTTGTTCTGCTGCAGCTGTAAAATAGTACAACATGTTAAGACAGTAATTGTTAAGTACATGCTAAATATCGCAATGGAGTAAAACTTAAAACTTTTTGTAACGTTCAAAGTAATTAGTTTTACCTTGTTCTTGTCTATGCTGCAGTCTTTCATTCCTCGCTGCTTGCTGCAGGGATCTTGTCTCAAAAATCTTGTCATGACCAGACATATGACCTTTCCTCTCAGTCTTTTGGTCTTCGTAGAACCTGATATCCTCATCTTTCTTCTTTCTGGATAACAGTCTGTTGTTCTGTATTTCCTGGATTGCATCTGGAGCTCCTATATCGAACAGGCTGTCTAATTCCAGCACAAATGCTCCTCTTTTTCCTCCAGGGTTACTTGCTCTTCCTTTGCTTTTCACCAGAGCACGATGTTTCTCATGTAGTTTCATGAAGAGCTTCATTGCGTTGTACTTGGTCATTGTCTTGATCCTAGCCATCTGCCAGAATGGGATGATAGATTCAACTGTTTCATATGCAAGGTCTTGAACCATGGGCCTCCCTGCATTTCCGGTAAATTCTGAAGATTAAGGAAATACTGGAACGCTTGTCTGTTGGTGGGAAGCTGGGAACCACTGATAAAAGCTGAAGGGTATCCAACCAGGAAAGTTTCAGTGAGAGATCTGGTAGATGGCCCAGTTGACACCTGCCTGTGGACAGTACGTGGAGGTTCTGAGATATCAACTGTGCGCCCACGGAGCTCCCTCAGCTCCTTGCTTAATGCCATTGTGAAGTTGTAACTTGTAGATGGTTTTCTAGATTCTGATTGAGTTTCTGTTGTTTCCTGAAAAATGATAGATAATTATTATTATTATTATTAATTATTATTTATTTATTATTATTATTATTATTATTAATTATTATTTTTATTATTATTATTATTATTATTATTATTTATTAATTTTATGCTCTTTCATTTGATACCTAATTTGTTGCTCTATCTTGTTTAGATCAAAAGTTAAAGTGCAAAACATAATTCAAAGGACCCCGGAATTGGCGCTTTGGCCGATTTCAAGGCAGAAAATTTAAAGCTCCATGCGGCAATGCTTCCCAACATCCTAGGTCAAAATAGTTGTGATTTTCGGCTTTTTCAGGTCAAAAGGCATGGGAAAATGTACAGAAACCTATGAAAATAAGAAAAAGTTGATTTTTGAACAGGCCTAATGGCTGGGGCCCTTCCGAGCGTGCTGAGCGCATCACGGAGGTGATTCTCTCGGGCATGGAGGTGTACATTCCATATTCTATTTCTACTACCAATACAAAAAAAAACTTTGGTTTAACTTTACTTGTTCTAATGCTTTCCGCAACAGAGAGGAATCTTTCAGAAAGTACCGTCGCCACCCAACTCCTGACTCTCACTCAGCTATAGTTCTGCCCGGAATCGTGCAAACTCGTTCTTCGACTCGCCAAACATTCTTTCATGTGAAAACCAATCAAATCTAATTTCTCTCGCTCTTTCTGGCATCTAGCTAAGAACCTCTTCAACAACTTTACTTCCTCTTCTTTCCCTCCTCTTTTCCAATCCGACGGCTCAATTGCCGTCTCTTCTCCTGACAAAGCTGAATTCCTCAATCTCCTCCTCCCTCTGACTTTCTTATGTCTGAAATTAGAATCTCTTTCAAAGCTGTTCTTTCTGCCCTATCTAGGCTCAACTCTAGGAAAGTGTACGGTCCTGATGATGTTCCTCCTGTTGTTCTTAAGAATTGTGCTTCTGTGCTGACACCCTGCCAAGGCAAACTCTTTCATCTTTGTCTCTCATCTGGTGCTTTTCATTCCTGCTGGAAGTTCGCTTTCATTCAGCTTGTCCCAAAGAAGGATGACCGCTCTCAACACTCCAACTATCGTCCAATTGCTTTGATTTCCTGCCTTTCTAAACTTTTTGAATCTATCTTTAACGAGATCTTTAGAACTATCCCACTTAATACTATGATTACATCTATACATATAGTGAAACAATGCATTAGAATTATTTGTTGTTCTACACGCATATTTATGCTGTTTTACACTAATATCTAACGTTTAACCCGTTTGACCTGTATATACTAAGTCACATTGAGTACATCCGATCGAATACACACAACCAACCAGATTATCCGGGCTATTCTTTATTAAGCGTGATTTTACAGTATTATTATACTTAAAGACTACATTGATAGGCCTTGGAATCATTTTTCTTTGTGGGTTTGCATCATTCATTCATTTCACGTGTCTGTGAAATTCATCCCATATATATATATATATATATATATATATATTATATATATATAATATATTACTGGTGGACCGGATGTCAGTTTTTCAACATCTGCGGATGCGGATTTTTAATTTCAATATCCGCGGATGCGGATATTTAGTTAATCTATCAATATAATATAGAATTATGAATATATGACATAATTTTTCAAATTTCGTGATATTACTATTATGGGAGGCAATGCATAAGAATTAAAATTAATATTATTGTTTCCATTATGATAAAAATAATAACTTTCTCAAGAGTTTCAGCCACAGAAAATTCAATGAAACAAGTTTCATTCAATTTTCTGTGTTACCAGGTATTTATATTTCGAGGTTTATATATTTGTTTGTTCATTAATAATTAATACAGGGTGTACATAAAGTCAGGATCTATTTTTGTGAAGCACTTGGAAATTATATGGAATTCAATCATAAACTGATAAAGTGGTAACATTTATTAAATAATTAAGAGTAGGATTCGACTTGACGCCCATCAGTATCCCTGCACAGCTCAAATCGTTCCGCAGCATTTCTAAACACATTCTGGAGCATTTGCGGGGGTTATGTTATCTGCAGCAGTTCGTATACGTGTACGTAAGTTTTCAAGACTCGTAATCTTCGTCTGATAGACGTGCGATTTGATAAAGCCCCATGCAAAGAAATCTAAAGGGGTTAAATCTGGTGATCTCGCTGGCCAAGGTCTGTTGCTTCTGCGTCCGATCCAGCGATTTGGAAAACGTCCATTTAGATAATCCTGAACAATTTTGGCATAGTGACAAGGAGCACCATCATGTTGATAGACGACGATACTAACAATCCTATCCCCGTCGTCTATCAACATGATGGTGCTCCTTGTCACTATGCCAAAATTGTTCAGGATTATCTAAATGGACGCTTTCCAAATCGCTGGATCGGACGCGGAAGCAACAGACCTTGGCCAGCGAGATCACCAGATTTAACCCCTTTAGATTTCTTTGCATGGGGCTTATCAAATCGCACGTCTATCAGACGAAGATTACGAGTCTTGAAAACTTACGTACACGTATACGAACTGCTGCAGATAACATAACCCCCGCAAATGCTCCAGAATGTGTTCAGAAATGCTGCGGAACGATTTGAGCTGTGCAGGGATACTGATGGGCGTCACGTCGAATCCTACTCTTAATTATTTAATAAATGTTACCACTTTATCATTTTATGATTGAATTCCATATAATTTCCAAGTGCTTCACAAAAATAGATCCTGACTTTATGTACACCCTGTACTTTATATGAAATGTGCATGACTGGGCCTTATAAGCTACTTTATAAGCTAATTTAATTGTAAATTGCATTATTTATTAGAGGTAATATCCGCATAACATCCGCGGTCAGAAGTGCGGATGTGGATATCCGGTCCACCACTAATATATATACACACACAGTACCGTGCAAAAGTCAGATACCACTGTCGAGCTGATAACTATTAGATAATCTGTCGTATGAAAATTGGTTTTAATACTAAAATACATATTAACTAGAACCTCTGGTTCGTATTAACGTATAACTAAGTTATTACTTAATGGTGGGGTAGATAAGTGAATATATTCAGGGGAATCTTTCAAATAGTGATACAAGCACCAAAATTGGCAAGGATACCCCTCTGGGACTTCTTTTTTGAAAAAGCCCGTTAGCCACCTAAAATTCAAAATGGCCGCCGTTGAAATACTTATTTCACTATAAAATTTGACAGAGTAGTCCGATTTGAATGATCTTGGCATCAAATCATATGTTTTTGACCATGGAGAAGCTGAATTTACAACCCTAAAACTTCTCAGAACCTTCTTTCTACCATTTGTAGCACACTGACTGAAAATATATGCAGCTTACTAATAATTAACTTGCTTATTTTTTTCAGAAGTCAGCCAGGGCGTGAACCGTTCATCGTCTCACAAGATGGCCAGTTTGGCTGAATTACCATCTAAATTGCAAACTGATTGGAACAAATGTTGTGTCTGTCAAATCGAGAAGAAGGACGAAGATCTCAAATCACCACCAACCCACTATCCATGCGGTACTGAACATGATGGCTACTCTATGATTGCGTCAAATATTCCACTCTTTCAAGCCATCAATGATCTCCCAATCGTTTTGGATCCAGCAAGATTAGATGAAGGCGGCGGCATAGAAGAAACGCTGAGGAAGAACAATGCAAAATACCATCAGAGCTGTCGACTAATGTTCAACAACACCAAACTGCAACGGGCAAAGAAAAGAGTAACTAGTGCTAGTAGTACAGATGAAGGACGCAGCAAGATGCGAAGAACCAGCCATAAAGGTCTACAGTCTGAGTGCTTCTTATGCGAGAAGGAAGCTCCAGCATCAGAACTGAGACAAGCCATGACCATGCAGCTCAATAAAAAGACTGAATGAATGTGCCCGAAACCTAAACGATGGAAGGCTTTTGGCCAAACTGAGTGGTGATGTTGAAGCACAAGAGATGAAGTACCATTCTTCTTGCTTGGTAGGCCTGTACAACAAGGAGAGGGCCTGCCTGAACAAGAAGTGCCAAGGGTTGCTAGAGAAGGAAGTCAACCAACTACCCACTACTGCACTGGTATTTTCTGAGCTACTCACCTACATAGTTGAGACCAAAACCAGCAGTGGTCCTGCTATATTCCGGCTTACAGATATGGTCAGCCTGTACACAGCGGCTTGAACAACTCGAGGTAGAAACACCTGAGGTCAACTCAACCAGACTAAAGGGCAAGCCGTTGACAGAAATGCCTGAGCTAGAAGCTCACAAGAAGGGAAGGGATACCCTCCTGGCTTTCCACAAAGATGTCGGCTCAGTCCTATCACAAGCCTCCGACTACTCCGAAGCCATTATCCTTGCCAAAGTAGCCAAGATCTTGCGAAGACACATGGTTGCCCACAAATCCACATTTGATGGAACCTTTCGTGGAAGATGTGTTGAAGAAGCCATTCCATCGACTCTCCTCCAGTTTGTGGGGATGATTGAACATGGGGCTGATATCAAATCTCAACTGAGATTTGGAGCATCAAAGAGAGACCTAGCAATGGCGCAGCTGCTGCAGTACAACTGCTACGCAAGGTACAAAGAAGGAGCAGCTACTCACCGGCATTCAAAAGATCAAGAGACCCCGTTCCCTGTTTACACGGGAATGTCTGTTTTTGCGAAAACCCGAAAGCGACTTCTGGTAGAAATGCTTCACGAGCACGGCATCAGCATTTCATACGACAGAGTGCTCGAAGTCCCCGCACAGCTAGGAGAAGCAGCTGTCAACAAGTACGTGGAGGATGGAATGGTATGTCCACCAGTTCTGCGAAGAGGGTTGCTCACCACATTTGCCATAGACGATTGTGTGGCTGCAAGACAGAATGCCGTGGAAGGTGCAAATGCTATCTCTTTGGACTTACCTGCACAGCACTGTGCAGCTGCAGATGCGAGGATTAGTTCAGTGTACATGTGGACAGCAACACTTATAAGTGACAAAGTGGAAAGTACAAAGTGAAAAGACAATAAAGGACAAACAAGTACTTTCACAGTTACCTGCGTTTAAAAAAAAACAAATAAATAAAAACAAAAAATCCTGCATCCATTCATAACCTCAGAAGCAAATGAGACGGCGCAGGCGGAGCTAAGGTCATTAGATGATCGAAGAGCACTCATTTGTGGAGGTATGAATAGCATGGCGACAGCTCCATTTATTTTCATAAATTTGGCTAAGTTGTTCACATAATCTGCTAGAAATGGTGGAAAGAAGCTTCTGAGAAGTTTTATAGTTTTAAATTCGGGTTCTGCATAGCCAAAAACATATAATTTGTTACCAAAAACATTCAAATCGGCCCACTGTATCAAATTGTGTGGTAAACATAGTATTTCTGTACCTGCAGTCCTGCACATGGCGGCCATTTTGAATTTTTAGGTGGCTAACGGGCTTTTTCAAAATAGTAGTCCCAGAGGAGTATTCATGCCAATTTTGGCGCTTGTATCACCATTTGAAAGATTGTTTCACTTATCTGCCCCACTATAAGTGTATAAAGTTGTATAAGGTGGATGACCCTCTCGTCTGCATAAATTGGACTTGAGGGATGATTCATTATATTACTTATAACGCATGTGTTTAAAGATCTAGCGAACTATCAATGGTGACTCTGCAGTAAATGCTCCTAAGCTATTTTATATCAATATTTACAATTAAAAGTATTGACATATTCACTTAAATTCTGAAAAACAAATTTGTCCGAAACGTTTCTCATTATAATCCTAATTCATGTTGTTTTTTTCCTTCACAGGCTTAAGAAATGGTGAAACGTACAATTTCTGATGAGATTAGATATACAATAATACATCTGCATAGTGAGGGACTGAGTCAAAGAAAAATAAGTGAATCTACAGGTGTTTCCAAAACTGATGTAAAAAAAAATCTTGGCTAGTCACAAATCAAATAGGACCCCAGCTGATCGTCCTGGATCAGGGAGGCCCTCTAAGCTTTCTCCATCTGATCTACAATATCTAAAGATTACTTCCCTTCGAGACAGACGCAAATCCAGCACTTCACTCGCAGCAGATCTCGAAAAAACAGCAGGTGTCTCAGTTGATCCCTCTACTGTACGAAGGAAGCGTAACGTCATATCGTGACAAACCCAAGAACCTCGTCGCAGAACTCCGTCAAAGAACCGAAAGGTTATTGGATCCATTCCACAAGAACACCTTTCTAATACTCTAATAAAGTTTGAGCGTCGAATACACACTCTAGCGACGGATGGTGGTCATGTGTGGAAGTGTTCTAAACTGGTTCAATTTGGAAATGTAAATTTGTAAAATGTAATTTGTGAATATATATATATATATATATGAAAATTATTTCACGAAAGTAACACGTGAAAAATATTTATGAATAAAACCACGAAGGAAAGGAAACACAAAAAGGTGCTCAAGCGCTTTCGTCTAATGACATCCTCAGGAACACTGAAGTACATAAAAGGTAACGGCCTATATATAGGTTACAGAAAGAAAAAAAAAAAAAAAAATAACATACATACACACAAACATATATATATATATATATATATATATATACATACATATCTACACACATACATATACTGTATATATATATATATATATGCAATAAACGGAGAAGTAAAATAAAAATTAAAAATTAAAAATTAGAGGATTAACAAAGAGGCAAACAGATTTGTAAGGAAAAATATCGATTTTTAGCACAAGATCAAATGAATTATAAAAATACAAATTTATACTGGAAATCTGCCCGGGTTTTAACACTTTGCCTTTTAGAGTCAAGTTTCGATATATATAAAATAAAATGAAGATTAAAAGTTAATAAAGTAGCGTACAAGTTTACCAAAGATTTAGCGTCCTACCCTTTTTATCTAAATTTGTTTTGAAGGAATTCAAAACAACAGGATCGAGTTGAAAAAGACCTTTGCTTATGTTGAAGTTATTTGAAAGTTGGATAATGGCAGACTCAAGAATATTTCTATTGACAATGTTGCTAGAATGAAATAAAACTGAAGCATTATTCCAATCAATAGTGGGATAACTCTGACAAATGGACAAAAAGAGCACTGGACAACTGTCCTGTTCTAACGGAATATTGATGCTGTTTTATACGTGTGTGCAAATCCTTTCCCGTCTGACCTATGTAAAAGGAATCACATTGTTTACACCCAATTTTATAGATAATGCCTGAATTATTGGTAGGGCTATTTTTTTACTATGATATTTTTCACAATATTGTTATATGAAATACTACATTAATATCCAAAAGTTTAAGTACATTAGCAATGCCTAAAAAGCCCGGGAAAAATGGAAGTACTAAAATATTTTTTGACAAAGTACGAGTGTTATTATTGACACGATAGAAAGTTCGTTTTGCCTTGTTGAGACAAGATTCCATAAACGCAGATGGGTAACACAGATCACTTCCAATACCGTTGATTTTTTCCAATTCGGCATCGATGTATTCCGGACTGGCGATCCTAAGGGCGCGGAGAAACATTGATGAAAAAATGGCCTTCTTAGTGGGGGTGTCATGTCCCGAGTAAAAGTGTACTGGACAACTGTCCTGTTCTAACGGAATATTGATGCTGTTTTATACGTGTGTGCAAATCCTTTCCCGTCTGACCTATGTAAAAGGAATCACATTGTTTACACCCAATTTTATAGATAATGCCTGAATTATTGGTAGGGCTATTTTTTTACTATGATATTTTTCACAATATTGTTATATGAAAATACTACATTAATATCCAAAAGTTTAAGTACATTAGCAATGCCTAAAAAGCCCGGGAAAAATGGAAGTACTAAAATATTTTTTGACAAAGTACGAGTGTTATTATTGACACGATAGAAAGTTCGTTTTGCCTTGTTGAGACAAGATTCCATAAACGCAGATGGGTAACACAGATCACTTCCAATACCGTTGATTTTTTCCAATTCGGCATCGATGTATTCCGGACTGGCGATCCTAAGGGCGCGGAGAAACATTGATGAAAAAATGGCCTTCTTAGTGGGGGTGTCATGTCCCGAGTAAAAGTGTACGTAGGACAAATTGTTTGTTGTTTTCCGATAGATACTAAACTTAAAACCTGGCTTTCCCTATGTACACGCACATCCAAAAATGGGATTGAATTGTCTTGTTCCACTTCTAAAGTAAACTTAATGGAGGGGACTTGATCATTTAACTGAAGGAGGAAGTTATCCAGGTCACGATTCATGGGCCAGATACACAAAATATCGTCGACGTACCGCAACCAAGGGATGCCAACCCCCAGGATTCTCGGAATGTAAGTAATTTCGAAAAACTCCATATAAATATTGGAGAGGAGGGGCGATAAGGGGTTGCCCATGGCCATCCCAAACACTTGTTGATAATACTCGTTATTGAAAGTGAATTTACAGTCTTTGATGCAAAGCTTAATAAGTTCCAAAACAATGTGTGAAGGTAGTGGCAGGTCATACTTATGTAATTCTTGGGAGAGAAAGTCAAGCATATCATCAATCGGCACTTTTGTAAACAATGAACAAACGTCAAAACTGATCAATCTATCGTTAGTTTCAGTACGTGCATTATTCAATTTTTCAGTAAGATCCATGGAATTTTTTACATGTGAATCAGAGATAGTACCGAGAATGGGGGACAAGACTTTGACAAGCCATTTGGAGAGTTTATAAGTAATAGAGCCCACCGAGCTAATAATAGGGCGCATAGGGTTGCCAGGTTTGTGGGTTTTAATAAGACCGTAAAGGTAGGGCAGAGAAGGCCGAATTGGAAAAAATCAACGGTATTGGAAGTGATCTGTGTTACCCATCTGCGTTTATGGAATCTTGTCTCAACAAGGCAAAACGAACTTTCTATCGTGTTAATAATAACACTCGTACTTTGTCAAAAAATATTTTAGTACTTCCATTTTTCCCGGGCTTTTAGGGCATTGCTAATGTACTTAAACTTTTGGATATTAATGTAGTATTTTCATATAACAATATTGTGAAAAATATCATAGTAAAAAATAGCCCTACCAATAATTCAGGCATTATCTATAAAATTGGGTGTAAACAATGTGATTCCTTTTACATAGGTCAGACGGGAAAGGATTTGCACACACGTATAAAACAGCATCAATATTCCGTTAGAACAGGACAGTTGTCCAGTGCTCTTTTTGTCCATTTGTCAGAGTTATCCCACTGTATTGATTGGAATAATGCTTCAGTTTTATTTCATTCTAGCAACATTGTCAATAGAAATATTCTTGAGTCTGCCATTATCCAACTTTCAAATAACTTCAACATAAGCAAAGGTGTTTTTCAACTCGATCCTGTTGTTTTGAATTCCTTCAAAACAAATTTAGATAAAAAGGGTAGGACACTAAATCTTTGGTAAACTTGTACGCTACTTTATTAACTTTTAATCTTCATTTTATTTTTATATATATCGAAACTTGACTCTAAAAGGCAAAGTGTTAAAACCCGGGCAGATTTCCAGTATAAATTTGTATTTTTATAATTCATTTGATCTTGTGCTAAAAATCGATATTTTTCCTTACAAATCTGTTTGCCTCTTTGTTAATCCTCTAATTTTTAATTTTTTAATTTTTATTTTTACTTCTCCGTTTATTGCATATATATATATATACAGTATATGTGTGTGTGTAGATATGTATGTGTATATATATATATATATATATATATATATATGTTTGTGTGTATGTATGTTATTTATTTTTTTTTCTTTCTGTAACCTATATATAGGCCGTTACCTTTTATGTACTTCAGTGTTCCTGAGGATGTCATTAGACGAAAGCGCTTGAGCACCTTTTTGTGTTTCCTTTCCTTCGTGGTTTTATTCATATATATATATATATATATATATATAATATTGTTATTGTTTACCTTTTATTTTGAAATTAATGGTAAACAAACCCATCAATTTTGTTAAGCATCTGAATCAGTGCACCGAATTACCGAATTAGCACGCACAATTACATAAATTCATTAGATATGCAAGGTCTAATGCACGTACTGAAAATTACATTTCACATACGTTCATTTATAAAATTAAAATAGTCTTCTGATCGTACTTTGTCAAAAGATTTATTATTCTTACTATCATTGCCAGTAGTAATAGTACTGTTTGGGACGGGAAAAAAATTGTCAAAACAGGTTCTGGAAAGGTGAGATTATGTCAGGTTAAGTTAGACTGGATTAGGTTTGATTAAATTCCGATGTTAGGTTAAATCCGGTTAGGTTAGACTGGGTTAAGTCAAGTTAGGTTAAATTATTTAAGTCGGATTAGTTTAAGCAAAGATTATTTACAATAAGATTCGGAATTCCACCCACTGTCGCTTTAGCTTTTTTCCCCTTTTGACATCTTGTGTTTGGAAGACCTAAATCACCATGAAAATAACTTTATCAACTTAAATTCTTTTTTAATACTGATGATTGTATATATAGTTTAATATTTAATCAAATATAGAATCAGTTAACGAGTCAAGCATAAAGGTTTTCATTGTAGTGAAAATCTTGTAAACACACTTCTAAATCGTGCGAGTCTGCGCTTGAGTAAAGCTTAGTTTTCACTCCATACACTAGGTGGCGTGAATCTAATATTTATTTGGTAGGACAACGCGATAAATGATGGAAAACAGCATCAGTTTCGTATCTTGTTATACTGTATATGATTTTTAGTTTAGGTAAAAAGAAAAAGAAAAATAACTATCAGTCTGTCTACTACAGTGCCCACTGTTTTTGACAGGGCAGGGGTCGGGGATCGTCAAAATAGTAGGTACGCGATACTCTGCATACCTTCAAAGCATCTGATTCCTGCTTGTCCATGACCTCGAGGATAATGGCTGCCAACATGTTGAACCCTTGGCAGTACCCAACTGATTTATTCCACCTGGCGTACCCCAAGAGAACCCTCTTCAGTAAGGCTTGGTTCACCTCTGCGTCAGCCCCGCAAAATAAAGAACAACCTGTCCGGTGCAAGTCCTGAAGAACAAAAGGGTATATATATATAACGAATCCTCTGAACTGGAAGCAACGATGCTGTGAGGATCATAATTAAATAAATGATTTAGTATATATATATATATACACACACACAGTATTAACGAATTATATGTCACATTCATGACACCCTCTCTCCGGGAATGAGAAATTACTTTCCAAACGAAATCAATTAACTTTTTTATTATTTTAGTTTCGCCTCCATTTTTGTGGCTTCAAAAACGCTTTTATGAATGAGTAAAATAAAATTTCCCTTTTTGCTGAAATAAACGAGAAAATGTCTAATTTTGTTTGAAAACAATTTCCTTTTTTTCTTGTTTTAAACATGTTCTAAGTTTTTAGCGCTTTTCAGCATATACTGTATATATATAAACCTTCCTTCGGGGAGTCAAAAAAAAAAAAATGGTGTCAATAATCCAGCAGGGTTGAAGCACCTTAAACAGAAAAAAACAAACAGTATATATATACAGACCGTGCATGGAACAAGGAACTCTTCTGGGAAAATTAAATCCACTACTGTCCGAATAAGTAATGGTAAATGACAAACACTAAGTTTTTCCTTTTCTATGATGTTAACCCGTCGTGGGCAACGGGTCACTCGCAAAGAGGCCCCAGAAATATAGTTTCCCTCACCAGCTATTTGCAAAGCAGATAGGATCCAGCTTTGGGACAGGATCTAGGGGTTACAGCTACACCTGGCCTACTATATCCAGAACCTCAATATAAGCAAAAGACTCGTTGCATTTGATGTATTCGATCCGACGCGAATGCAACGAGTCTTTTGCTTATATTGAGGTTCTGGATATAATAGGCTAGGTGTAGCTGTAACCCCTAGATCCTGTCCCAAAGCTGGATCCTATCTGCTTTGCAGATAGCTGGTGAGGGAAACTATATTTCTGGGGCCTCTTTGCGAGTGATCCGTTGCCCACGACGGCCTAACATCATGAAAAAGGAAAAAACTATAGTGTTTGTCATTTACCATTACTTATTCGGACTATAGTGGATTTAATTTTCCCAGAACAGTTCCTTGTTCCATGCACGGTCTGTGTGTATCATGAAAAAACCTCAGGAGACCATTCTAAGTTCAATCCCATATATATATAGGATCACATTAGGGTGTCTCATAAGTTCGGTCTCAGTAAAATTAATTTTAAATTAAATTTACCAAAGTAATACATTAGCACTAAAATAAATGTCCAAATTGATGTCTTGTTTTGGGACCTTTTTTTTTGTTGCAGGTAGAATAACACGTAATGGCTAAGATGGAAGCAGTTACCGGAGGCCTTTTCCTCACCAGTGTAACTCACTTTCACCAGTATGAATATTTGTTTTCGATCTAATGTATAACTTTTGTAAATTTAATTTAAAATAAATGTTCTTGCGAGACCGGACTTATGGGACACCCTGTATATATATATAAAAGGTGTAATGATGTAAAAGTTTTTGGTATATCTGGATAATCCTATTCTCGTGGGGACTTCAAACTTAATAAGAAAACAAAGCAAACTAAACTTTTATCTTTTATCTTTTGAAACTTAGTCATATTACCCTTAAAGTTATTTTCCCAGCGGCATATATCGTCTGTACGAGAAGTTCTCTCAAAGTTTCGCTCGTAAGGGGACATTTTAAAAGGAGCTTTCTTTAAATTTTGTATTTGAATTCAGATAATAATATAAAAAAACACGAAATAATTTAACTAAAAAAAAAACTCGGAAAAAATCACGTCCTTTATAAAACTCGGACTAATTTTTACATTTTCTGTAAATTACGGCATCTTTGACCGATCCTAACTTCACTGTGATATCGTATATTGGGCCGCGGACGTTGAATCGGCTCGAGGGCCACATCTGGCCCGCGGGACGTAGAGTCAGCTCGAGGGCCAAATGAACGCGCCAGTCGGCTCGAGGGACATACTGGGGGAACCTTTGGTACATACAGTGAATCACAGCTTGGCCAAACGTGATTGGCAGTACCATAATCTTTAGTATAAACTGAATTTCAGCAATCGTCCGTGTTTACAGTCGTACTGTAGTACTGTAGAGTCAGTTCCAACCACGTACTCGCATTTTGATTCTTACGAAATTTGCGAACTCTTACGGACTTTACAGATTTTTATGAACGGGCTTCACGAACTTCACGGAATTTCAGACTTGACACTACCTTAATTATTTGATCTCCGAGTCCTTCGTCATCCGGACTCGCCCATTCGTTGAAGCAGTTCCTTTCGGCGTCCTTCCACACGATGCCTCGACGTCTCACGTGTTGCTCGGCCAACGTCAGCCACATCTGCAGGAGGAAATAGAGTAATTAGGCAAAGGGGCATTCGGACGGGGTTACGTCACTTGACGGATGAGTCAAGGGTACCATACCCGTTTAAAAGAGTCTCCAGTTGAGTCATTCACAGAAAAATACTTTATCATTCTCTATTTAATTTCAATCAACCAACCAACCACTCGATCAATTTGAGTGAAATAATTTCTAGTCTGTAATTTATACCGTTTTGTTTTTGTCTTGCCAGAATTCTCTCTCTCCCTCTCCCTATATATATATATTATATATATATATATATATATATATAATATATATATATATATATATATACACAGAACTGGGCAGTAACGCGTTACAAAGGCCGTTACGTAACGCGGTACTTTTTTTAGTAACAGTAACGCTAACGGCGTTACATTTCAAATCAAGTAACTCTTTCAGTAACGACGTTACTTTTTTAGGGAAATACATTCGTTAGTCGTTACTCGTTACTTTTTTATCGTAGCTCGCAATTAGTTTCTTTCGATCCTCACTCATTATTCATTAACCGTTCCTTGACAGCCCTGTCAAAGTAAAAAGGCGAAGAACCCTGGAGCAGGGAGGGACCTAAGTTCAACAGAGGTTTCGTCATTCCTCTCATCTGGGCCTTCACGGCACGTTAGCTCTCTGCATCCTTCCCATCCACTAACTTTAAAAATATATTTATTAAACTTAACACTCCTATACCATCTAGTGCTACTGTTGAGCGGTTTTTTCAGCACGGAAGGATATACTGCGTCCGAAACGAGGCTCGCTCTTAGATGCAACTTTTGAGAAGCTTGTTTTCTTAAAGGTCAATAAAGATCTTTTGAATAATAGTTCTTAAGTTTGTATATTTAGCTAATAAATTTCAATTATCATTGCCATGCACAATAACTCATTTGATTCATTTCTTTAGTATTTCATATTATTGTTTTGCAAAACTAAACTTTCCCGGTATATTCTAGCATTAGTAAATTAGTATCAATAGTATGCTACATCCTCTGTTATGTTGCAATTCCTAGTAATAAATTTTGCAGTAATTTTGTTTCACTTTTTTGAAAATATTATGCCTTATAAGTCATAACAACGCAATGAAGGCATGCACAGACTTCATAGCCTATGCATTAACCAGTGGATACAAACCAACACATACTCGCACAAGCGAATGTTTATATAATATAATATTTTAAGTGTATATATAAATTATAATATACCTATGCATATATATAATATATTTACATTTCATTAAAAGTAACGGTAACGAGTAACGGTGCCGTTACTCGTTACTTTTAAAAATGGTAACTGTAACGACAACGCGTTACATTTAGACTGTAGTAACGGTAACGGTAACGGCATTACATTTATAAAGTAACGAGCACAGCACTATATATATAATATATATATATATAATATATATATATATATATATATATATATATATATTAGTGATGTAGCGATGTCATTTTTTATATCATATATATATATATATATATAGGATGTTTACATTTTCGTTATTTTTTAGGATATATTCGAGATTTGTTGTGTTTAACGTATATAATAAGTTATTATATAGAGAGAGCTGTAGCTATAATGTAGTATAATTGATTAATTGTACAATAATTGCTGTACTTTTCTCTGAACATATAAAATAATATCAAGCATCTAACTAATATAGAAATCAATTAGTGAATTCGTCTGCAAATAAATTCATTATATTTTGTTGAGTTTCAGCCACAATTAGAAACCATAATTGTGTTACCAGGATGCGGGACGTGAACCCAACTCAAATGCACCCCACCGACCTCTTTCCCCAACCTCCACCCTTATGGAAAGAGATCTTTAATTAGCTTGATAACTATTTATATTAAGTTTAAAGTTTTATTAGGCATATTTATAAATGAGTAATTAAAATAAAGTGAACTAAGATGTTCATCGTTTAATGTTCAAACTTAATTATAGGAAGGTTATGCTTAAGGAACATTAATTTTTCTGCCTTTTCTGCTGCCAGTCTGTTTCTCTTTTCATCATATATTAATCCAGCACTGGTAAATAATCTCTCGCTTGGTACGTTTGTTGGAGGACAGGCTAAATGTTTCCTCGCAAGTTTACTCAAGTATGGATAGATATTCTGCGTATTTTTCCACCAACTAATAGGATTGTCACATGCAGCCAGGCGTTTTTCTTGGTGATAGCTCTCGATCATTTTTACTACATCTTTTGACATCGCGTAGGTCTCGTCATTGCTGCTTGACTCAAGAAACTGAGAGACAGATTCTGTGATAGATTTGCTTGTTGAAGGTGTTGGTTCTGTCACTGAAACTTTTATTCTTTTGGTGGGTGGCGAAGCGACAGATTCAAGAGATTGAAGCTCTTCAACTGCTTTGCCAAGTGATGATTTAACTCGTTCTAATGTACTAGGTGAAAATAACTTAGCTTTGTAACGTGGATCTAAGTAGGTTGCAAGAGAGTAACTTCATACAAGAACAGCCTCTCGTCTTGTCGCTTGCATCACTTTTGCGCACAATGAACTAGTTCTATTAATATAGTAGAATTTGATAATTTCCGCTTATTAATGACACTTTATCTCAACGGTCCAAATCCGCACGACATCCGCAGTCCAAAGTGCGGATGCGGGTGCGGGTGCGAGAAAATGTGCGGATGTTCCGCGGATGCGGATGCGGATGTGACCTACATCACTAATATATATATATATATATATATATATATATATATAATATATATATATATAAAGTCACGTATCATAGGAAAATACATTTATTTTGTTTATTTATTTATTTGTTCGAAATGACTTCCACCAATCTCAAAACATATTTGTAAACGAAAAAGGAGGTTTCTTTGAATGTTCCTCAACATATTTGACCTGATGGAGACATAAATATATAGACATTGCTTATGTTCCTATGATGCGTGAATTTATGGACACCCTGTGTGTGTGTGTGTGTGTGTGTGTGTGTGTGTGTGTGTGTGTGTGTGTGTATCAATTCAGCATTGAAGTCATTTAAAAAAAATTTTAATTACAGCTTTTAAAAAATATTGTGAGACAATGTGCCTTTATTTTTAGGATATTCTCAAACGAACTTGAATCATTGATGACAACTGCATCAAATTGTATCGAATTGTATTGTAAGGAAATAGTATTGAAAACCCTCTCCGATGGTTTCAATGATTACATTTTATTGTATTTTATTTTTTAAACTTTCATCTCTTGCGTACTTTTGCAAATATTTCTTAAACAACTCAATATGAATTCATTTTTTTTTTTTTTTTTCTGATTGTTTTCGACAATATGACGAGATTTCATTCTTCAAAGCTTCGGCAAAGTCTTCATCACTAAAAGAAATTAAAATTATTTTTATTTTACTTGAGAGAGAGAGAGAGAGAGAGAGAGAGAGAGAGAGAGAGAGAGAGAGAGAATCCCCCCCCCCCAATTTGAAATACAGTTTGATGTTTTTGTCATGTCCTCAGAAATAAATTAAAATAAATCAAATAAAATGTTGAATGTTTTAAATGTAATAAAAGTTCCGCCCAAAAAATATTTAAAATATGTCCATAGCGCTAAAAATGCAGCGCGGAGGACTGCGCCGCACACACACACACACACACACACACACACAAGCGCTTTTGTTAGATTTTGTTGTGGTATGGAAATGTCATTTTTTTTTTATTTTGGATTAACTATCTACCGTTTACGTTTCTTAACCTTTTTATTACCGACGTATTATTCTTATTAATTACTATTATCATTATTATTATTAGGTATCACCATAGTAACAATAAGACAATAAAGAAATTTACATAAAGAGACAAACTAATTTAAATTGAGAAACTGTATAATGTTCATAAAAGAAATGACAAAGAAAAGCTTAATATCTCTCACACTGAACTACTTACTGCCAAAATCTACCCAGACTGCGAACATTCGTTAAACCGACGTTGGTATTAGGGATGTACTGAGTACGAACAGCGGCCAGCGGATGCCCCGCTACCCGAGTAAAAACAAAATTTCAAAAGTTCTCTGTTCAAATTTTAACAGACAAATTTCTCCCACCCTCTTACACCTAAAGACAAAAAAGAGGACCCGAAATCCTAACGCCAAATTCCTAATATAATCGAAGACTATCAACATCTAGTCGGTCCACGCTCGCATTATAACGCGTAAATAATTTTACGCAAACGATTTTGAACAACTTTTAAGCCAATGAGTCCTTAACATTTATTTTAAGTTCACGATCCACTTACATTTTGAGTGAACCTTCAAAACTTTGATGACCGCGGTATTTGCCTAAATTTATGTTCAGATTTCGCAAAAGAGTATAAATTTTTGTACAAGCGTGGTCTGACTAGATATTGGTAGGCTTTGATATAATTATAGAAAACCCAAATAAAAGTGGTGTATAAAACATCACTACGACAATAAACAACAAAACAATCTAAATGATGAGAAAAATTTAAAACTTTACAAATAAATACAACGAAGATAAACTAAAAAGTAAATATTGTTTGTGTGACAGGATAGAATGTTAAAGGTAATGAAGGAAAAAGAAGCGCGAGTGGTCATGATTTGTCGTCGAAACTGACGTTCTGACTTTGTGTGAAACGAAGCCGAAAGAAAGAAAATGATAACGTGGGAATGTGACAGAATTAAAGGTGTCACATCGAGTATGGGAGCGGGAGGAAGAGATAAGAGAGTGTACGAGGTGTATTAATGGAAACGCTGGTCTCACCCAGTGGCGGATTTAAGGGAGGGCCAAGGGGGGGCCGAGGCTCCTACCCTAATGGAAAAAAAATATATGTCCAATATAATAATAATGAAAATCTCTTTTGTGATATTATTAAAAATTAATTTTTTTAAAAAATAAAATTGTTACAATTGTTATGAGCCGTCTCCCGAATTCGCTAATGGTCTCACCTCACCTAACAAGAGAGGTACACCTCCAACCTTGTTATGAAGGGTGACACGAATCCGTATGGTTGTGATGATACCTTATTACCGGTAGTAATCCTTTTGTATCCTCGCGTGCGTAATTTGAATATTTACGGTACCGAGTTCGAACATCGTGCCTACCTCAGTAAGAATTGGGAATGGGTTTTATGTATGTAATGTAACAAAATTCTACCCGAGCATCCTGAAGATCCCTTAAAGAAATTAGGCAAAATTTGCGAATGCAACCACAACCACGAACTTGCTACATTCCATAAAAACTAAAATAACCTTTTTTTCAGACCAATTACATCTACTGCAGTTACAACCACCCACGATCTAACAAAATATCTAAACGGCGTCATCATACATTTAAATTAAAAACCGTATCGGGTGAATTACTTTTTAGATACAAACAAACCGGTTCAAGCAATTTTGTACGACAGAAACTCCATTTCAGAGCAATAATTGAACGTATCTTCATGTTGGTTCGTCTCAATAGAACCAATCTCGACTCTTCTTTCACCAATTTTACGTCAAAGATCCTGAACGAACAAAATACAAAGCGTCCACCTTTCGAAGCAAGATATGAGGCCCTCCTAGGAAGAAGTGGCTAAACGACAAAGGTAAAAGATGTCGGAAAACTCGGTAAATTTTTGTTACCAAATTGAAAGCGCCATAACGTTTCAATTTCCGAAGATATTTCAACGAAATAACTTCAAAAAGTTAAAAAATTATTCCACTTTCAAATTTGGTACAATTTTAATTTGCGTTTTCTGGCGTTTTCTACTTTTGTCGCTTAGCTACTTTTTCCTAGGAGGCCTCATATATCGACCATGGTATTTTAGCGTTTGCGCCAAAATATGTTCTTTTCCTATCCGTAATAATAATAATAATAATAATAATAATCAGTCACGAAGGCTAGAAACTGGCACAGTGCTTAGACCAACTAATGCGGCCTACTGCTCGAACTCTCGTATTATGATTACACTAGGCAACAAATTTCAACTTTTTTTTTGTTACAGACACGTGAACTACTGATTCCTACTAAAGCGCTGATGCTGATTTCAGATCTGATATCAAAATTTCTCTATCACGTCCAGATTTTGTGTAACGAAAACCCCTATTTTTCATTTTTTTTCTCACCCGCTTCTATTACGAAAGCCGTCTAAGCTACTTTTCCGTGCCACGTTTTATGTTAAGCATACTTAAATAATTAGTGAACAGGGATGTCTTTCCTCCTTTATTCTTGCTTAAGACAGACAGCGGAATTCCGCTGGCGGAGTTACCACCCCTGCGCCCAACCATCCACCCAAAGCGCGTTAGTATTTTGTTGTTACTACTGAAAGGCAAATTCCTGTTCTTAAGTGAAACTTTGGTGTGTCCTCTTCCTTTGTCGCTTGTAGGATGACGAGCTCTCCTTCTGCAGGAACCAACAATAATCTCCCATCATATTTGGGTTGAAATTACCTTGGTATCTGTTTTCCATAACTGAGATCTGTTGGTGGAAGCGCTCACCATGCTCGTCACTTACAGCCCCAAGGTTGGCCGGGAAGAAGTCAAGATGAGAATGTAAAAAATGAATTTTCAAAGACATTCTGCATCCCATTATTTCATAAGATTTAAGCATGTTTTCTACGAGTTTACGGTGGTTTTCAGCTTTGTGGTTTCCAAGAAAATTTTTGACAACTTCAACGAAAGATGTCCATGCTCCTAGTTCATTCTCATTTAGGTTAGATGGAAACGATGAGTCGTGGATGACACTGCGGATCTGTGGTCCAGTGAAAACTCCAGCTTCTAGCTTAGCATCTGTCAATATTCCTTTGAATTTATCCTTTAAATATTGGAAACCACTACCTTGATGATCCATACCCTTCACGAAATTTTTCATAAGGCCAAGTTTAATGTGAAGTGGTGGAAGATGTACTTTCTGAGGGTCAATAAGTGCTGGGTGTTTCACATTGTATTTACCAACAACATGTTCAGTTCTAGATGGCCAATCATGTTTTTTGTAGTGGTTCTTGTCATCTCTGCTGTTCCATAGACACAAAAAGCACATATGCTTTGTGTAGCCCAACTGTAACCCAAGAAGTAATGATACAACTTTAAGGTCGCCACAAATATTCCATGTGTGGTCCTTATATTTGATGAGTCTTAGCAGCAGTTTCATCGATTCATAAGTCTCATTAAGGCCAGTGGCATGTGCTACAGGTATTGAAGGTTTTTCATTGCCGTTGTGCAGTAATACAGCTTTAAGGCTAGCTTTACTAGAGTCAATGAACAGTCTCCATTCTTTTGGATCATAGCGACAGCCAATCCCTTGCATCAGACCACTGATATCGTGGCAGAAACAAACGTTTTCTTCCTGTAAGTAAAATGATGAAAACTGCAAATGGCGATGGCGGAAATGGGAAACTTTGGTGTTTGGTTGGAGAAGATTAAATTCTTGAAGTCTTGAACCAAGCAACTCTGCCTTTTCTTTTGGTAATTCCAAATCGCGCACTAAGTCATTTAACTCCGCTTGACTTAACAAATGTGGGGAAATATTTGCATCTGGAACATATATGCCATCTTTCCCTGTTTCTATATCACTAGCAGAATCTTCAGATGAACTGCTGTCTGTTATCGTTGCTGGTGGAACTGGTGGTGGATTTGTTTCATCATGTGGTACTGGTTTCATTGCTGATTCGCAGTTTGGGTACGTGATCTTTGATTTGTTTTTCTTTGTGAAACCAGCAATCTTTGTCAAACAAAAATAACAATCATTGAAGTGATTTTTCGGCTCACGCCAAACCATGGGGACTGAGAACGGCATAGCTTTTCTTTTACCATTCATCCAAGCTATTAACATTGCATTGCACTCTGCACAGCAAATATGTGGTGCCCAGTCCCTCTGTTGGTCTCCTAACTTAGTCAAAATAACACTTGTAGGCAAGTTTAATCTTTGTTGTTATGTTTCTACGTTGTGGCTTAGGTGTATATTGTCCACAGACAAAGCAGAAGTTGTCTGGGTGATTTACACAAGCACGTCTATTTGATGCCATTTTGAAAATTACCATACAATATCTGAAAAAACGTAGAAAGTAATTATTACGATGTGCAAAATAAAAAGAAATACACACCGTAGTACAAAACAAATGCTATAAAAACACACAAGTCACCACAACCTGTCACTTGCTCATCAGCAGAGAGCTTCAACAACCGTTCTGCTTGACTGTCACGTAGCGACTGACTGTTGGGCCGTTGCCCGTTACTATGCTCTTGACTCAGTGTTGCCAACTCGGGATAAATTTTATTTATCAAAATTGTTCGAATTTGTATATAGTTGGCAAAAAAAATTGCTTTAACCTTGAAAAGCAAGTTTCATATTACTGGCACTAAGCCGATTAAAACCAAAATCTGGACGTGGTAGAAAATTTTACTAAAAGTGATTTGCATTTTACACAAAATCTAGACGTGATAGAAAAAATTTAATTATAGATTTGAAATCAGCATACCGAAATTAGCTAGGAACACCTATTTGGTCTTCTGTAACAAAATCTTTGTTGCTTAGTGTTATTATTATCAGCACCAACGGGAGTCGAACCCGCGACCCGTGTCTTCCCTTCGCTTATAAAAAAAACGGTGTTACCCCACCAAGCTACGAACAAGCGCTTTCCTATAGTTTCATTTGTACGAAAACGTACATTTGGATTGCCTTAATTCTTTTAGGCTCTAATGCAGTATAAATCTACTAGTGAATGCGACTAATCTAATCTAACCTAATCTAACTTAACCTAACCTAACCTTTTTTAATATAGAAGTAAAACGCTCTCTCTTTCATTTGGCGCAAACGAAACGATATAAAAGGAACCCATTTTGGCTCATACTGTAAATTAAATTTTGGCTCAAACGCTACATCCCGTCGACGATAACGTCGGTCGTAATTTTGAGAAAACAAGAACACCAAAGAATAATTCATCGTGTTGCATTAAGAGAAAACAACGTACTAAAATTTAATTACGAGATAACGAAAGACTCCCTCTTCCATTTCCTAGAGACGTTAGCTTACAAAAGAGACTAATGATGTTACCAATGACGCATCGCTCGCTATACTCCTTTACGTAAAACCTACAGACAACGATCTAATTACGTATCCAATACGGCAGAAGAATACTAATTAACTTTAATTAAAATTTTAACTTGAGTGACGTTCGGTCTTAGTAACAGTCGGATGGGTGTCCAGACGATGTTACAAGACCCGCGGTTTGTATCCCACTTAGACTGTACACTGCAGGTCCACCTTACTTTTACGAAGGGGGCCACACACACACACACCATATATATATATATATATATATATATATATATATATATGGGATAGAACTCAGAATAGTCCCATGAGGTTTTTTATGATACACACAAACCGTGCATGGAACAAGGAACTCTTCTGGGAAAATTAAATCCACTATAGTCCGAATAAGTAATGGTAAATGACAAATACTATAGTTTTTTTCTTTTTCATGATGTTAGCCCAACGTGGGCAACGGGTCACTCGCAAAGAGGCCCCAAAAATATAGCTTCTCTCACCAGTTATCTGCAATGCAGATAAGATCCAGCTTTGGGACAGGATCTAGGGTTTACAGCTACGGCTAACCTACTATATTCAGAACCTCAATATAAGTAAAAGACTCGTTGCATTCACGTCGGATTGAATACATCAAAGAAAAAGGGGTAACTATTGTATTTTTAGCCAAAAACCAAAACTTAAACCTCAATTGGCAAAATTGAGCATCCACTTTTCAAGTAACATGTCCGTTTCATGATGGGATTGAACTCAGAATGGTCCCAGAATGGTGTATCATAAAAAACTCAGGGAACCTATTGTAGTGAATACTCTTATTTTAGTTTCAAGATAAATGTTAATTTTACCGTCTTGAATTTCGGAATAGTATAAATTCATTTTAAATTAGTTACCCCATTATAATTCAATTGTGAACCACATTAATACTAATTTTATGTATACTATATTATTTTATTGTATGTAAACATAATTAATTATATATCACAATTGTCAGTTAATTATTTATATTCAAATATTTATTTTAATCTAATGCCATGTCCATTTTACAAATAAATAATAGAAAACCAAAGGTTATATTTTCCACCTTTGGTACTGTCGTAGTTTCGCCTAACGGACTCAATACGGCTAGTGAGATAATCACTGGTTGGCACTTAACTAGCGGCAGTGCTCATGGCTACATCATCCAGGTTAACCTATACCGGATAGATGCGCTACGGTCCCAAGCCGTAGCTTGCCTAGGCCAACGACGACGACGTAAACCAACAATTGATGACCCCGGAGCTGGATTACCCCTTCTACCCGAACGACTAGGACTAGACTGTAATGTCGTTCGTGCCCATCACCCCCTTCTACCCGAACGACTAGGACTAGACTGTAATGTCGTTCGTGCCCATCACCCCCTTCACCCGAGCGACTAGGACCAGACTGTAACGTCGTTCGTGCCCATCACCCCCTTCACCCGAGCGACTAGGACCAGACTGTAATGTCGCTCGTGCCCTCTGCCCCTCACCCCTGCCCGTGCGCTCTGTGCCTGCGCTCGTCTCAACCTCCACTCCTTCGTTGGGAACTTGTCGTCTTGCTTGTACGTTAGCAAGCATAGGAGAAGATGCTGACGACGCTGGTGCCATCTCCCACTTGAGCGTAAAGCTCCCCGTCTTCTGGCCGGGTGATCCTATTTTTGGTTCCACCAAGTGGAATCACAATTCAACTTGGGAAGGATCACCGCTAGCAGGACAAAATACGATCATGTTTTGTCCTCTCTACCAGCGAGCATCATCTCTGAAGTCCGTGACGTCATCGTATCTACTTCCACGAGTGAGGACCCGTACAACGATCTGAAGTCTGCCATCCTGTGCCGCACCACTGTCTCCGAGCGTGAGAAAACTACATCAGTTATTCTCAAAAGAAGAACTTGGAGACCGTAAGCCCACTCAAATGCTGAGGGCTATGCAGTGCGCTCTAGGCGAACGCGCACAAACCTTCGATAAGGACATCTTTAGACAGTTGTTCTTGCAGAAAACTTCCTCCATCAGCTCAGCGTGTCTTGGCCACTATGGATCCTGCTACTCCAGTTGATAAACTAGCAGAAACTGCCGACAAAGTAGTGGAGATTGACACAGCTCCGGTCAACAACGTGAACACACAATCGGAACTGGAGTTGAAAGTGAAAGAGTTACGTCAACAACTCAACCACGTTTGTTCTCTGCTACAAAATCAACGGCAAAGAAGCCATTCTCGGTCAAGATTTACGAAGAGGCATCGTTCGAGTTCCGGAAGATCTGCTTCTACCACTCGAAATTTGGAAAGAAGGCTAGGAAGTGCATCTCCCCTTGCAATTTTTCGTCGGAAAACCCCAGCAGCGAGTCCTAATGGCGTCTAGTACTCGCACTGCCAACCTGTTATTCATAAAGGACAGGAACTCTGGTGTCAATTTCTTGGTTGATACCGGAGCGTCAGTCAGTGTATTCCCTCAAAAATCTGGTCATACGCACTCGGAATCTCCGCCTCTATACGCTGCTAACGGTTCACGCATACCCACGTACGGTACTCAGTCGCGTGAACTAAACTTGGGCCTTCACCGATCCTTCAAGTGGATTTTCATCTGTGCTCAAGTGCAGCATCCCATAATCGGCGCTGACTTCCTCCAGCATTTCAAACTCCTGGTGGATCTTAACAAGCGACGCTTATGCGACCAGGCCACACTGCTTTCTGTTCTTGCCAAACAGGTTGCCCTTCCGGACGCCTCGAACTCTGCACTTTCCCTCGTTCCCCCTAATTCCATGTACCAGTGCCTTTTCCAGCGATATCCAGGAATTCTTCAACCGATGCAGATGGGTGATACCATTAAGCACACCATTACCCATCACATTACAACAAAAGGTCCCCCTGTGTTTGCAAAACCCAGACGTCTTGCCCCGGACAAACTGAAAGCTGCCAAATCGGAATTCCAGCTTATGCTGGATCTTGGGATAATAAGACCTTCCAAAAGCAGTTGGTCCTCTCCCCTACACCTGGTCCAGAAGAAGTCAGGAGACTGGAGACCATGTGGGGATTACCGGTTTTTGAATTCGACAACCATCCCGGACCGATATCCGGTACCAAATGTCCAAGACTTTACTTCTCTTCTCCACGGCAAATCTATCTTCAGTAAAATAGATCTCGTTAAGGCTTTCCACCACATTCCCGTAGAGCCTTCGGATATTCCCAAGACTGCAGTTTGTACACCATTTGGGTTATTCGAATTTGTGAAGATGCCGTTCGGGCTACGGAATGCTGCGCAAACCTTTCAGAGGTTTATAGATGAGGTCACCAGAGGCTTAGACTTTGTTTATGCCTACATCGATGATTTGCTTGTGGCCAGCTCAACGGAAGAGGAACATAAGGAACATCTTTCACTCCTCTTTCAACGCTTAGAACAATACGGTGTTACTATTAATGCATCTAAGTGTGTGTTTGCACAGCCAACCTTGGAATTTCTTGGTCACACGATTTCGCAGCACGGAATTACCCCCCTTCAGGACAAGTGTGAAGTGATAAAAAATTACCCTATGCCAAGTAATCAGCGTGAGTTACGGCGGTTTCTAGGTTTGGTAAATTATTACCACAAGTTCATTAAAAACTGTGCTAGTGTTCTTGCTCCTCTACACGCTATGATCACGCACAAACGCAAGGTAACGAAATTGTTATGGTGTAGCGATAGTTTACAGGCGTTCGACAATGCCAAAAATGCTATCAATAGTGCATTGTCTCTGTCATTTCCTATCAGTGATGCCCCCCTAACTCTGACGGTCGATGCCTCAGATATTGCGATCGGTGGAGTGTTGGAACAAACCATTAACGGTCAACAAGCACCCATCGCATTTTACTCGAAAAAGCTGCAGCCAGCCCAAACGCGTTATAGTGCTTTCGGACGTGAACTTCTTGCTATTTACTTAAACGTGAAGCATTTTCAACATTTCCTTGAAGGCCGAGAGTTTTGTGTTTTTACCGACCACAAACCTTTGGTCACTGTCTTCAATAAAAACAGCTGTAACCACTCTCCCAGAGTCATCAGGCAACTCGATTATATCTCGCAATTTACCACAGATATCCGCCACATCAAAGGTGTCTTGAACACTCCAGCGGATGCACTTTCAAGAATAGAGATTACTTCTGTTACCCTCAGCTCTACACTGTGGAATGCTATTGCACAGGATCAAGATAAGGATACGGAACTACAAGACCTGCTCAGAGAAGACTCCACTCACTCACTTTCCCTCAAGAAAATGAGTATGCCAGGATTGTCTGTGCCCCTCTATTGCGACGTATCAACAGCTGCTATTCGCCCTTATGTCCCTCCATGTCACAGAAAAGCAGTCTTCACGGATCTTCATAAGCCCTCCCATCCTGGTATCCGTGCTTCGCAACACCTGGTTACCTCTCGCTTTGTTTGGCCCTCGATGCGGAAGGATGTCAAACATTGGACCAAAACGTGCCTTGCCTGCCAGCGTGCCAAAGTCCAAAGGCACACCAGGTCCCCCTTTGACGCATTTCCGCCCCCATCCCAGCGATTTGAAGTAATTCATGTAGACATTGTTGGCCCTCTTCCAGTGATTCAAGGCCAACGTTATCTGCTCACCTGTCTCGACCGCTTTTCCAGATGGCCTGAAGCCATCCCACTTCCTGATATCCAAGCGGACACTGTTGCAAGAGCCTTTCTTCATGGATGGGTATCAAGATTTGGATTGCCGACAAAAGTCATCACTGACCAAGGTCGCCAATTTGAGTCTTCGCTTTGGAAGAAGTTTACCAGCTTGTTGGGTACAGTACATGCGCATACCTGTGCGTATCATCCGCAAGCTAACGGCCTCGTCGAACGCTTCCATCGCCAGCTGAAGTCATCCCTTATGTGTCACGAAGACTCCCATTGGATGGATAAGCTTCCACTCGTGTTGCTTGGTATTCGCTCTGCATTTAAGAGTGATCTGAAGACTACAGCGGCTGAACTAGTCTATGGAACAACACTGCGGCTACCAGGTGGCTACTTCACTGCAGGGGATAAGTCATGTGATCCTACGGAATTCGCTCAAACACTTTCCTCTCACATGCAGTCCCTTCAGCCTGTTCCCCCTCGTTTGACTAGCCAACAGAACATCTTTGTTTCCCCAGCCCTCCAATCTTGCACCCACGTTTTCGTTCGTGTACCTGTCCCAAAACGGCCTCTCCAATGTCCATATGACGGACCCTATGAAGTTCTCCGACGTACGCGCAAATCATTTCTCATCCAGCGCGGTTCCAAGGTCGACAAGGTTTCTATCGATCGTCTTAAGCCTGCGTTTTTGGAATCAACCTTAAGTGAGGTACAAGTAGCTACCAAAAAGGTTCAGCGGAAATCTGTGTCGTTCGGAACTCTTTAGACTTCCTCTCTGGTGGGGGAGTGTGTAGTGAATACTCTTATTTTAGTTTCAAGATAAATGTTAATTTTACCGTCTTGAATTTCGGAATAGTATAAATTCATTTTAAATTAGTTACCCCATTATAATTCAATTGTGAACCACATTAATACTAATTTTATGTATACTATATTATTTTATTGTATGTAAACATAATTAATTATATATCACAATTGTCAGTTAATTATTTATATTCAAATATTTATTTTAATCTAATGCCATGTCCATTTTACAAATAAATAATAGAAAACCAAAGGTTATATTTTCCACCTTTGGTACTGTCGTAGTTTCGCCTAACGGACTCAATACGGCTAGTGAGATAATCACTGGTTGGCACTTAACTAGCGGCAGTGCTCATGGCTACATCATCCAGGTTAACCTATACCGGATAGATGCGCTACGGTCCCAAGCCGTAGCTTGCCTAGGCCAACGACGACGACGTAAACCAACACTATATTTCTGGGGCCTCTTTGCGAGTGACCCGTTGCCCACGTCGAGCTAACATGAGAAAGAAAAAACTATAGTGTTTGTCATTTACCATTACTTATTCGGACGGTATGAATTTGATTTTTCCAGAAGAATTCCTTGTTACATGCACGGTCTGTGTGTATTATATATATATATATATATATATATATATATATATTATATATATATATATATATGGTGTCTCAGAAGTGGCGCACCATAGGCTTTATTCAGATTTACGAGGTTTATGAGTCGAAATGGTTTGTAAGTGATGTTTAATAACAATATATGTTCGATAATGTTCGAATAATAAAATTAATAGTATGTAAAGTTAAGCAAGAAGCTATCTTAAAATAACTAAATTGAATGAAGCTATATTAGCCAACGGTGCGCGACTTCTAAGGCACCATTGTCTAATGTAGCTTCATTCAATTTAATTATTTTAAGAAAGCTTTTTGATTAACTGTACATACTATTAATTTTATTATTAGAACATTATCGAACATATGTATATGGTGATTAAACATCACTTATAAACCATTTCCACTCTGAAACCTCGTAAATCTGAATAAAGCCTATGGTGCGCGACTTCTGAGACACCCTGTGTATGTGTGTGTGTGTGTGTGTGTGTGTAAAAATGAACAATGAATAATTCCTATATAATCTGTGTATTCAAATATTCATTTTCACATAAGGACCAAAACTCGCATAACGCAAGTTATAGGTTGTTCAATTCATACGTCCATGTCCTTTCTTGACCTTTATCTTTTGTTAATTATTCATTCAGCTACCTACTGTCTACCTATTATCAACCTATTGTGTGACTACCAATATGTGTACAATACTTTATGCCTTCGTACATGTACACTAAGGACGTACATAATTACCTTACACGTTAGTACGTTCACACGTATACGTTGTATTTTTTTTTTAATTATTTAATTTCTCGCAAGATGCTCGTTCATGCTGACGCAAGTGTTCGAATTCCGATGACCACGCCAAAGGCGAGCATCTAAATACGAAATCTCCTCTCTTGCTTACTTCTAATTCGAAAACACGATTATGTTATATACAAAGGTGGGCACTCGGGCCTCAAAGAGGACCGACGGTCTCGGTCCCGGTCCTTGCTTCAAACTGGACCGACGGTCCCGGTCCCGGTCCTTTCTGAAGATAGGACCTAGGAACGACTCGGTCCTCCGTCCTTATATATAATATAAGTGAAAAATTTGATTAAAATGAAAAATTGCCGGGATTGCCGGGTTCAGTTCTTCCACTAGGAGCTCCAGTTGCTTGACTTGAAGTTGAAGCACTAACATCAGTAGATTCTTCGTCTCCTCCAGGTGTTGAAACAAGTTTCAGTTCAGTCTCAGTCTCTTTCTGAGTCTTCTGGAGGAAACGATCCATCTTCTTTAGAACTTCAAATAATCACTAAACACACTAAAATCACTAAAAAAGACCGTCCGGACCGGACCGTCCGGAATTGCTTAAAAATGGACCGTCGCTCCTCATTTCGGTCCTCACTGAGAAAAGGACCGACTTTCCCGCTCACGGTCCTTAAAAAGGACCGAGTTCCTGGAGTTCGGTCCTTTTGGAACTCGGTCCTGCCCACCTTTGGTTATATATCGTTATATGTTATGCGTGTTATGTTATATATATGTGCCCATGTACTTTGTGTTAAATCTCAAAATAATAGTTATCCTAATATAAATATGAAACACTGTAAACTATATTTAACTATGGTCAATTGTAATTAACTATAATGATTTAATATGATGTAATTAATGTACTTTAATGAAACTGTAATTAACGATAATAAGTGAGTGTGAATTAATTGGTAATTATAATCATAGTTATCGTAAACCAAAAATACAATGTACTCAATGTACGACCCGACATTATGTCGCCATTTAGAAATGTATACTCGGCGATATTATTATTTTTTATTATTATTTTTTTGTTGGGATAAATTTTTGATTAACTTCCTATTTTGCCAAATAATTGGTGACTTGTTCTTTTTAAAATTTCTTTATAATTTTTTTAGATTTAGCTTAATAATGAATCCTGAGTAACTTTTGCAATGTTCATGTTTTGTATACGTTCTCTCTTCGTTATACAAAATGAAGTCATGCCTTGCCTCAGCATTTAATTGTAAATCTTAAACCTTTAATTTTTGCTCATATGCATATCTTAGTGTAAAGATGCATAGTTAAATTTCCACTTCTAATTAGCTCGGCGGATCAGGAAAACATCAGATCTGAAAATACGCGGTTTAAGATAAAAATATGGCTTTATCTTCAAATATCCTGTTTATCTGTTTAAACCTTGCAACAGCAAAAAAAATTTACTTTATTTTCAAATATTGTACAAAATAATAATAATGTTAGCAAATTATGGGTATATAAACCCACAAAATTTCTTCCATGTGCATTCAGAATTAGACTTCGAGGCTGAGCACTACCTGTACATTTTAGCAGTAAATTACAGTAAGAAACAGTCTTTATCTTCTCCTTCGATCCTCGCTCCCTTAAGAGAACTTAGTCATTAAACTCTCACGATAGACGGAGGGGTTAGCATATATATATATTCGGGTGGTCCGAAAAAAATGACGCATTTTTTAAAAATTAATATCTCAGTAACCCCCTTCCTTATCATGACAATTTTTATATGCAAGATACTTTCAAACTTCTTTTTTTGAATGCAAGAAACGGAATTCTGATATCTTTTATAGTTTTCTCGCAATTAACAAAAGTAACAACATGGGTCAAAAAAACAAAAATCGCAATATAATATCCGTTTTTTATACGATCATTTTTATACGATATCATGCGATATTTTTGCAAGTTATTACAAAACTCTACAGGAATGAACAAGTCAAATTGTGGATATTTTTATTTTTTAACAATTCGTCAGTACCCTTAATGATGTTGTCAGAGGAAGATCGTATTCTCATTAAAAATTGTTACTGTGAAAAAGGATGGAAGACTGGAAGGTTATTGCAAGAGTTTCCCGGCAAAAAGTGGAAAAGGTGTGCAGTGGAAAGACTCTTAAAGAAGATTCGCGAATCGGGAAGTACTGCCAGAAAACCAGGAAGCGGTAGACCTAAAACAGCTTCGGTTCCAGAAAATGTGGATTACATCAACGATAAAATCTGCTCTCAAGAAGATAAACCAGGAAGTCATTTGTCACAAAGAACAATTGCTAAACATTTGAATATTGGAAAGACTTCTGTACACCGAATAATTAAAGCACAAAAACTAAAAGCCTTCAAAAGAATAGTATCTTCTAGAAAAAGTGATACTGTTAAGGATAAAAGAAAAACAAGGTGCAGAAAGTTACTTGATAATTTCTCTGTCGTTGATATTAAAAAGATAGTCTTCACGGATGAAAAAGATTTCACTCTAGAAATTCCGCGAAACCGTCAAAATGATGTTGTCTACGGGCGTGGTAAAAAGTGTGACATTTCAATAAACAGATTGTATCATGAAACGTCAAGATTCTCCAAAAAAGTTATGATATCTGCAGGGGTCTCTTGGAATGGCAAGACAGATGTTCATTTTATTGAAACTGAAAAGACAAAGGTGAATTCTGCAAATTACATTGAACTTTTAAGAACAAAATTGTTGCCGGATTGTCGTCGCCTGTATCAAGAAAATTATTTCATATTTCAACAAGATGGAGCACCGTCGCATACAAGCTACGCCACACAGTCGTTTCTGATTAGCAATACACCAAAATTAATAACGAAAAATGAGTGGCCACCACAAAGCCCAGATTGTAATCCTATGGACTACTCAATTTGGGAGTTACTAAAAGAGAAGGTTTACCGAGGTCGACGAGAAAAATTCACCGAATCAGAATTAAAAAGTAAAATACTTGAATCTTGGCAAGAAATTGGCATTAATGAAGTAAGAAGTATTATTTTTGTGGGGAAGAAAAGACTTAGATTAGTGTGTCAACAGAGTGGTGGTCCAATCGATCATTTACTGTAAATTAATTAGTTAAATTTCTGATTAAATTTTTCCTTTCTCATGATATTCGTTTTTTTGACCCATGTTGTTACTTTTGTTAATTGCGAGAAAACTATAAAAGATATCAGAATTCCGTTTCTTGCATTCAAAAAAAGAAGTTTGAAAGTATCTTGCATATAAAAATTGTCATGATAAGGAAGGGGTTACTGAGATATTAATTTTTAAAAAATGCGTCATTTTTTTCGGACCACCCGATATATATATATATATATATATATGATGAATAAAACCACGAAGGAAAAAAGAAACACAAACGGGTGCTCAAGCGCTTTCGTCTAATGACATCCTCAGGAACACTTAGTGTTCCTGAGGATGTCATTAGACGAAAGCGCTTGAGCACCCGTTTGTGTTTCTTTTTTCCTTCGTGGTTTTATTCATCATAAATACTTTTCACGTGTCACTTTCGTGAAATAATTTTTCATATATATATATATATATATATACATACATACTCGCAAAGTAAACCCATCCCACGGGTGGGGACATTTTTTGCTAGTTCTTGCTCACGAATCATTTAAATTTTAAATGCAGCCTCACAGATTTTACTTGATGCTCACGACGAAGCAGTTAAATTTCAAACACAACTTGTCTCATTTTTTAACTTATCATGGCTTCCGATGCGTAGCTAAAAATTTTGATGGCTACATTCTTTTCTAAATTTATTCACCAAATGGATTTTCGTCATTCCACGAAAGTGTATTAAATTCTGTAGAAGCGTGTTGGGACTCGGTTTACTTATAAATAGACTTTAATGACGGGGAAGACCACCAGTCCACGTTTCTGTAAAATTTGATATTTTTCAAATAGCCACTTTTAAAAGTGGATCAACAAATTCACGAAAGAAAACAACCATCAAAATTTTGAGTTTCACATCCCAAAACTAATGGGCCAAAATCTGGAAATTTAATTGTTTCGTGTTTTAATATATAAATTTGGAGGGGGGAGGAATAAATTTAAATAATTTATTTGGGGTGTTGTCACCAAGTTTCATGAAAATCGGTCCAGCCGTTTGAACCTGAAAAGGAGACAGACAGGCAGAGAGACGGTGAATTATTATGGTATGATGATTATATATATATACAGGGTGATGCCTAAATGTGTTTCATAAATCGCAAGGCGTATTCTTGAGACAAAAGTAAAGAGACCATATAAACATAGGTCGAGAAACCCGTAGGTTTCGGGCTATAGCACGCGACAGAAAAATGAAACTCCGAAAGATTTTTTACATTTTATGCAAGTACACAGTGTGATACATTTGCTTCATTAAAGTAAATGCTCGAAATTCTTTCCTACGGCTGACCAGCCCGCCTCACTCCCCTCTCTCTCTTTCTACCTACCCCAACATCTTCCTGCCTTGAATAATCAATTTTAAAATTAGAAAGAGCCGTTTTGAGCAGAAAACTGAGATTTGTTTATAAAAAACCTCTGAACAGTTAGCTAGAACAACGTGAAAAAAGTGTTAGTAGCTGCCGAAGAAGTTTCTAACAGTGGCTGTATCCTCCAGCGCGGGAAACGTCAACGCGAAGAAGAGGCGACGTCAAACCGAAACATCAACACGCTGGTGGCCAAACTTCCTCAAATCTCCGTGCACCGGGCTGTCTACGGTTGGCCAAACTGGCAGTCGACGGCTTGTTGCGTGGCACGGTCAGAGTGCCGATCGGCTCCCGGGGCCGGACCTATTCTCAGCGTCCTATTTTTTCATTTACGGGGAGCAATTGCGTGCTCCCCGGACTACTCTTACTCTCCGGCGACATTAAAACTAATCCAGGCCCCACTACAACTTACACATGTCACCATACACAAAGACAGACACAATAGCACCATGAGACACATACAGAAGTATAATATTAACATATTACAGTACAACGTAGATGGCATCGCAAACAAAATCATGCAGCTTAGGGAATTCGTACACAAACAAAACATTCACATAGCACTTATACAAGAAACAAAACATTCACATAGCACTTATACAAGAAACAAAACATTCACATAGCACTTATACAAGAAACAAAACTAAAACGCACACACAAAACATCCACTATCCCTGACTTCACGGCGATCCGTCAAGATCGTACTGGAGGTAACGGGGGTGGACTCATCACTTACATACGTAAAAGCATTAGGTCTGATGCCATCCAAAACATTACAAGCACAATCCAAGCAGATAACACGAGAGAAATACGGGCAGTTAACATTAAAACACGCGCAAAACACAACACCACACTAATCAACATTTACATCCCACCAGATAGTTCACCTCAGCTACCAGCCAATTACAATCCACAGTTACACAATCTGGCCTCTCTCACTAATGTCATCTTAGGAGGAGACTTCAACGCTAAAGACACTAGTTGGTACCTGCACAACCAAAGCAACACCAGAGGCGCCAACATAGCCACACAACTAAACAGCCTCTTCATTCTTAACAATACAGAAGAACATACACACGTACCACATCAAGCAGGATACTCAAACTCCTTCCCAGACAAAACGTTCTGTTCCCCCTCACTAGCAACACATACACACTGGAGAAGAGAAAAACAACTGTCATCAGACCACCTGCCCATCATCATTACAACACGTTCTACACTCTGCCCCAACAGCCTCAGGCACACTTACAAAAATTACAAGCTTATTGGGAACAGTTCAAAATACAGACTGAGGAACAATTCACCACATTAAACAGCACACCCATCATAAACATCAATACAACACTCAAGCATTTAATCAGATCATCAATAATGCAAACAAATACATACCCGAGGGCAACATTAGGAAATACAACCCAAATTACACTAGAGAAATAGCCCACCTCATACCGCAACGTAACAACCTCAAACATAACACACAAACACCACACACAGAAGCCATAAAACAGCAGATACAGCTCAACACATAAATAAACAACAAACTCAAAGAAAAACAAACAGAAACATTTAGGGAATTCATAACAACACTAAACCACTCCACAGATACATCCAGGCTATACAAGACTATAAACAGCATTACCCACTCTAACAGCGGCATTCACAACTCACACGCGGCTATCTGCCGTAGCCAAAATAATATCCCAACATATACACAACAAGCTAACATTCTAGTTAATTACTACGCAAAGATAAGTCACTTAAACAGAGACAACAACCAGAAACAGGCAGACAGACAAACAGCCAGGCACAAGAAAATTTACAGACTCGACACGACCATTACACCCTTCAATACAGACCAGACCACCAACATCATCAAAAACATTAAGAATTCGAAGGCTACTGCACCAGACAACATATCTAACATACACCTTAAACACTTGGGCCCACAGGGAATACTAGCTCTCACAAATATCAGCACATATTCATACCAACATTGTATTATTCCTGACATATGGAAACAAGGTAAAATTATTACACTATTCAAACCAAACAAAAATCCAACACAACCAGCTTCCTATAGACCCATTACTTTACTATGCATACCTTCCAAAGTAACAGAAAGACTAATCTTACAAATCACCAACCCACACATTCCACTATCGCCTACTCAACATGGATTCAGACCTCACCACTCAACCACGACATTACTCACTAACCTCACGCAGCACATCATGGATGGCATCAACTCCAGATGACCAGCTCAACGTAAAACTACTCGCAACAATACACATTAGTAAAGCATTTGATGCTATCCCACGCTTCCCTCTCATAAACAAAATATTCAACACAAACATGCACAATAACACCAAAAGGTGGCTGAGCAACTATCTTTCAGGAAGATACTCACATGTCACATTTAATGGCAAGTCATCCAAAAACAAGCTTTTTTCGAACGGGGTCCCTCAAGGCTCTGTTCTCTCACCAACACTCTTCATCTTATACATGCATGACATTCCAACACCCATAGAGAACAAGCTTACCTTATCATCATATGCAGATGACATCACTCTAACATCCACCCACAACAACATCAACACCGCTACAAATAACCTACAAACATACATAAACAGTATACAAGACTGGCTCACACACAATAGACTCAAAGTAGGGCCCACAAAATCAACCATCACCTTGCTTACAAGCAACACAAAAGAACACCAGATAACTCCACAACTTACACTAAACAACACCAACATTCCACACACTCACAGGACCAAAATACTTGGGGTCACATACAACACATCATTATCTTCTGCAAACCACATTCAGGACATTAAAAACAAATGTACGTCAAGACTTAACACGCTTAGGGTACTAACAGGCACAAACTTTGAACACCAGCAGGAAACAACATCACTCATATACAAACAATATATTCGCTCAGTTATGGACTATACTAGCCCATGCTGGGCACCCATTATCTCAAACACACACATAAACACCTTACAGACAATACAAAACAACGCAATTCGTATCATTACAGGATGCACTCAAACAACACCAATAGAGCACCTGCACACAGAAACAAAAATATTGAACGTTAGGGACCATTTAGACATGAAGGGAACACAATTCATCGCAGCAGCGACAACACCCTTGCCACTACATGTACAATCATGCACCGACACCTCGCACCAATGCACCATTAAGGTAACACCATAGAGACATTATAACCAAATACTCCACTCCATACCACGCTCCACAGATATCACACAGTACAGAAAACACACACACACACACACACACACACACACACACACACACACACACAAAGCACTGACACGACTCGGTCCGAATGCAGTCCTAGGTGCGAAGCCGCCACCCATTAACAGGTCAGAGATCAGCCTGAGCAAATCAGATCGAGTTAACTTAGCACGATTGAAACAAGTGGACATCACCCCAACTTATAGACATATAAACACAGACTAGACAACTCCACAGACGACACCTGCCACTTGTGCCAGGACACACCACAAACAATTGAACACATTATGACAGACTGTACCACTCTAGCACAACATAGAACACAACGCAATATCACTAGTGCGCTGAACCTCTGGTCCACTCCGGAGAGGGCGATCGGTTACCTGCGTGCCGCCGGCTTGCTCGATCAGGGTGGGCTCATCGGCTAAACAACAACAACAACAACCTACCCCCTCCCTCGTTGTAAACTACCGCTAACCACCATTCCCTCACTTGTTCATACTCACTCATTTTCCCCCTTTAACTATCTCTCCTCTATCCTATTTTGCAACGTGCTGAGGCATGCATTCAAGAAGTAGGAGCGAATTTCGAACATTTACTTTAATGAAGCAAATGTATCACACTGTGTACTTGCATAAAATGTAAAAACTCTTCAGGAGTTTCATCTTTCTGTCACGTGCTATAGCTTGAAACCTACGGGTTTCTCGACCTATGTTTATATGGTCTCTTTACTTTTGTCTCAAGAATACGTACACCCTGCGATTTATGACACATTTATGCATTACCCTGTTCATATACTCGTATGTGTGCGCGTAGGAGGCAACTGGTCATAAGTAAGGTCAAATGTATGATAATTCACATGTAGTGGGGTAATTTTTTGTGAGGTAACACTTTTGGTACCTCAGAACATAAAAAATTACATAAAAATTCTAGAAGCATTTTTATTGTCGGAAAAAAGATATGTTGGTCCTGATTAAGTAAGATTAGTGCTTAGTTAGGTTAGGTGAGAGTATAAGGGGTTCCAAAAAACCTTAAACCCCCCCCATTTGCAGCTTACATGTTTACTTATATCGAAATAGTTTTTAGTGATTATAAAAATATATAAAATTCTTTATTTATTGCAGGTATTAAAATTACTCTAGCTGATAAAGTGATAATATAATGGCTTCTCAATTAATTGGTGATTCGGAGAGGCAACGTGTGATAGATCGCATACGAGCAATAACATTTCGGGAAGCTCGTGATGCTGGAGCCACCTTTGTAACACGTTCATGGGTTGCCAAAAAGTTGCGAAGAAGTGAGGACTTCGTCAAAAGAAATTGGAATAAAACTTTGGATGAATGTGAAATGGATACAACCAAATCTGGGCGCCCAAATTTGCCACTCTCTCAGGAAACAAAGGACATCATTGAAAGCGGTACGCGTAAGCGGAAAAACAGCTGTGCTAAACTTTCTAGAGAGACCGAAGTGTTGAGAGGAAAGATCGTTAGTGGTGAGATCATTCGACTGTACCGTCATAGGCAAGGTTTAAAGCCTTGGCATGAACTTCCAAAGCCAAGAAAAACTCAACTTAACGTCGATGACAGAATGTGGTTTGCCCATTATCTTGAAGATTGGGATGTGGATGATTTCATGCATTTAGCCGTCTCCGATGAATTTTTTGTTTACGTAACACGTCGGCCTAACTACCAAAATGATCGAGTGTGGGCCACAACACCAGATGAAGTCGATGACAATGAACATTATCGCGAATTATTAAAAAGTCCAGACTGTGTTGGTGTGTTTGTTTTGTTCACTGCAAAGAAGCTCATGTGGGTGCTGAAGCCAAATGGTCAGAGTTGGGATGGACAGTATTTTCGTGATATTATTCTATCCTAGCATGTCATTCCTTTTCTAAGAAACCCAAACAATGTTATGGATGTCGATCAGGTCACACTTCCGCACGATAAGGCCCACTGCTTTAAGGCATTAGCCACTCAACAGTTGTTGCGAAACCATGAGATCGATTTCTTTGGAAATGAAGAATGGCCAGGAAATTCTCCTGACCGGAACGTCTGTGAACACAATGGATCAGTTATAAAGGACAAGGTTGAATGTCTCTCGTTTCAAGAACCTGCAGCAAATCGATTTTCGAAGGATACAATAACGCAACACATTGAAACTGTTTTAGCAAATTTGCGTAACGATCAAGATCTATTCACGTCACTTTTGGCAAGCTACCTAAAGTGAATTCGGGCTGTCTTGGAAGCCAATGGCGGGAACACCAAGTTTTAATTGTTTCTCATTAAATGCAGGATTAAATTCTCTTTTGTAAGGTATGTTTAGTTTTACTGTACCTCTAATGGTTTAGGCCATGGGGGGGGGCTAAGGTTTATTGGAGCCCCGTATTAGCGAGTACCTCACTATTTAATAACTTAACAAAAACCATCTTTCGATCCCTCAATTGCGCCCGAAACATTTATCACCCCCTTCACAGTTAATTAGGTTTTAAGATACGAGGTGTAATCAAAAAGTTCGGTAAATAGTCCCGCAACTAATGAACCCGTGTCACTAGGTGATCTCAATGTGTATGGCTGATGACATCACCTTGGCCACTTGCCAGATGCCAACAAACACCATTCAACTACGCACCAGTGCGCCGTGTCATTGCTTTGTGTGAGGGCGTTTTTGTGGCGTCTGGCGATTTTGCAGAAAATGTCGAAATTTGAGCAACGTGCAAACATCAAATTTTGTTTTAAACTTGATAAGACGGTTACAGAAACGCACGGAATGCTTGCAGCTGTCTACGGAGGTGAAGTTGTTATAAACAAGACGGACGGACGACCACTTCTTTCATCGTCTTCCAAAGACTCATTTCCTTCTCGAAACCTTCCAAACCACTTGCAAACAGTCTTGTTTGTAACAACTTCATCTCCGTAGACAGCTGCAAGCATTCCGTGCGTTTCTGTAGCCGTCTTACCAAGTTTAAAACAAAATTTGATGTTTGAACGTTGCTCAAATTTCGACATTTTCTGCAAAATCGCCAGACGCCACAAAAACGCCCTCACACAAAGCAATGACACGGCGCACTGGTGCGTAATTGAATGGTGTTTGTTGGCATCTGGCAAGTGGCCAAGGTGACGTCATCAGCCATACACACTGACATCACCTAGTGACGCGCGTTCATTAGTTGCGGGACTATTTACCGAACTTTTTGATCACACCTCGTATATGGGTTTTAAAAAGTCGGTACGTCACTTATGCGGAGATGCGCACATGTGTGTGTGTGTGTGTATGTGTGTGTTATAAATACAGGAAGACTGACATTTTAAAGGAATTAAAATCACACTTTTTAGGTTCTTTTTGTGAAGTTTGAATTCACTTTTTCATTGTGGAGATTAAAAATGAGGATTTTAAGTTGATTTCGATAAAATAAGTCTTCCTTATTTCGTATAATTACGAAAACTTTGCTACGAAAAAGTGCAGGTAGTGGACACTGGTAGAGTTACAGAAACACGTATGCGGACCATAGAGAAAATGAACTGGGGATCACTGGTATACAACTTCTCAAGCGTTCCGAGTGTCCTCAGTAGTCTCGCAGTATAGTATGAGTGAGGACTTTGGTTAGGCGTTCGAGGTAAATGTCTTCCTCGCACGCAAAACAAAATGAAAATGCGAGGTAAAATATTCCTTCCCAATCAACCCAATTCCCGTTGTCATTCGTGACTGGGCAGTAAGTACGCTATAAGTAAGAATCGCGGGCTTAACCCCGACGTCAGGGGTTCCAATCCCGATGATGCGGCTAATAGTTATAACGACGAGTCGGTCGTGGGCAAGTTAACAAAGGACACCAAGCAGCAACAGACCAGTCGGTCCCTACGAGGCTGTCTGTTTGAGGAGGAAGGTTAAAAGGTGGAAACAAATTTAAAAATAAGTGAAAATTTTAAAGCAACGTAAAAAAAAGGAGAGAAATTTAAAGATAAAATTTTTGAGGCAAAAAGAAGAGAATTTGAGTGAAAATTCTACGATATTTTTATGCGCTAACAAATTTATGCTTCTAACTGAGGGTTTAAGGCAAAATAAGCATCTAGTCTCTTTCAAAAGGACTCGACCGAATTACTTTGAACTACAATGGCCGGCAATCCATTCCACAAATTAACTATACAATTGAAGAAAAATGTTAATTTCATTAGAATTGAAATGTTTACCCGCTAATTTGAAACCATTATCGCGAGTTCTATCCGCATTTCTGAACAATGCGTCTCGTCGATATTATCAAAACCTTTAATCATTTTCAACACCTGGATTAAATCTCCTCGAATTCGCCTTTTTCCGAGTGAGAATAAAGTTAACGTTTCTAAACGAGCAGCGTAGGATTCGTTTCTTAGTCTACGAATCATCTTAGTCGCCCGTCGCCGCACACTCTCCATTCTGCCTGTCCTGTCGTAAATATGGGGACCAGAATTGAACGCAGTATTCCAGGGTGGGCGTACAAAGAAATTATATAATGTTAGCATCGTTTACTCCGACTTAAATTCAAACGATCTACCGATAAATCCGAAGATTCTATTTGCTTTTCTGACCGCTTCGACACATTGCTTACTCGGTTTAAGAATGTCGGCAACAATAATAATACCAAAATCTTTGTCTTCCGTAACAGTAGTCAGCGTCTTGTCGCGCATCGTTAACATTGTTTCCACCGATAAGCAACGTTATACATTTATTTATATTAAAGTTCATTTGACAGATTTCTGCTCACTCGAGTTATTTCTTAATATCTTCTTGAATCTACAAGTTCGTTCTGACGCTCATTTCGTTCGTTCACCGAGATTGGTTTCATCCGAAAATTTTGAAATTATACTCTTAATTCCTACGTCGATTGTCACTGATTTAAATAATAAAACGAACTGGATTATTTCGAAGTCTGTCATCTTATTTTTGGAGGAAGTCCGATTTGGTTAACAACTTCTTATCTATTTCCGCGCGATGTCTATTCTTAGCTTTTGCAGTTCTGTATTTGCCAAAACTTTCTTTACGTTTCTTATAAAACAATTGAACAGTAATATTTAAACTAGTTAAGTTAATTACTCTTTTTATGAAAGTTTTATAAAAATGTTCATTATTATTATTATATTATTCCTTAAATCATGGAAACTACGGAGTGTCCACAATGTCTTGTCACCACAGTAAAATACTAATTGATTTTCGTTTTTCTTTCAGACCCATTTGAAATGCGTGATAGCGGCAAATATACGATTGAACAACGCGTATTGGCTCGTACCTGGGTTCATGAGCGACCACGTAATGGCAAAGCCATTGAAAATATTCGCGCAGACTTCCAGGACCGATTCAATCACTTTAAAGGAGCCGCACGATCGAATCGGTCCTGGAAGTTTGCGCGAATATTTTCAATGGTTTTGTCATTACACGGTCGCTCATACACTGGGTAATAGCCAATATGTATTGTTCAATCGTATAGTTGCTGCTATCACGCGTTTCAAATGGGTGTGAAAGAAAAACGAAAATCAGTTAGTATTTTACTGGGGTGACGAGACAGTGTGGACACCCTGTATAGTACCCCTTTCCCCGTTTATATTTCAGCCTTATTCTCTCATTTCCTTCCGTTTACATTCCCATTAAAATAATCTTAAATATTTTTATTCCTCAACACTAAAAATTAAAATAAAGAAATAAAGAAATAAATACCAATAAGGTACTTGTGGGTTATCTGTCGCCACTTTTTAATATTTTTTTTATTTATTTATTTTTATATATTAAGAGAAGAGGATTCTTTATACTGTACGGCATTGACGATTGGTTAGGTTAAGTCGTGCTAGTTTGGTTAAATACCGTTTTATTTAACCAAACTAGCACGACTTAACCTAACCAATCATCAATGCCGTACAGTATAAAGAATCCTCTTCTCTTAATATATAAAAATAAATAAATAAAAAAAATATTAAAAAGTTTTTTATTTAACCAAACTAGCACGACTTAACCTAACCAATCGTCAATGCCGTACAGTATAAAGAATCCTCTTCTCTTAATATATAAAAATAAATAAATAAAAAAAATATTAAAGAGTGGCGACAGATAACCCACAAGTACCATAAATAAAAGTTAAAACTTTAAAAAAAAATCCAAGGTCAAAATATGTAAGACTAATTGCCAAGGTATTTAATATCAAGGTATTTATTAATACTACAAACGAATTCGATACCGAGTAGAAAAAAGAACGTGAAATCTTAACTTAAACCTGCATGTAGAATTACACACACATATATAGGGTGAACCAAATGTAGGTGGACAGTAAATGATAACGTTTATTTTGAGAATACATATTTAATTTTTTTGTATACTATAATACAAAATAAAATTTAAATAATTTAGTTATAATATTTAATATAATAAAACACAAACACCATAGTTATAATGAACACCATAGTTATAATATAATATAACACAAACCGTATTCAACCTACTGTCCACCTACTTTTGGTTCACCGTGTATATATATATATATATATATATATATACACGGTGAACCAAAAGTAGGTGGACAGTAGGTTGAATACGGTTTGTGTTATATTATATTATAACTATGGTGTTTGTGTTATATTATATTAAATATTATAACTAAATTTATTTAAATTTTATTTTGTATTATAGTATACAAAAAAATTAAATATGTATTCTCAAAATAAACGTTATCATTTACTGTCCACCTACATTTGGTTCACCCTATATATATATATATAATTCAGTGGCGACTCGTGATATAAATGTATAGGGGTGCGATTTCATAAAATTGTACGACAACGCGGACTCACAATAGGCTAGCGCGAATCCAACTGCCGCTCACAAGAGTACTTGTATTAACATATGCGGCTATGCCAGACGTACAATTCTAGTTAATCACAAATAAGTAATAATTTCAATAAAATACATATACAGTAAATGGTTTATATCATTATTACTGAAGTAACTATTAGTAAAAATAAAGTTGTTATTATAAAAAAAATTCGCGATTGTACTTATATTTTCATTACAACAGTAAAATATAATTTATATTTACTTGAGCGAAAAATCTATCGCTCCATTCGGCTGCAATATTATTTTGTATTCAAACAGCGGTACGCTGTTTGAAGCTATGCTATAAGTTTAGAATATTATGTAATGTATGAAGGCTTACTCAAAATGCCTCATGAATCATGATATGCCACATGAATTTTTAAAATATATTTCAAGAATATTTATTTTAATATCTTAAAATTAATATATTTTTTTATCTGTTAAATTAATATTTATCGTTTCAAGCAAGGGGGAGCGACCGCTCCATCGCTCCTATACGCCAGTCGCCACTGAATTATATATATATATATATATATGCTGCAAACCCACAAGGAAAAAGAAAAACGATTCCAAGGCCTTTCGTGTATTCAAAGCTACACCTCGTCAGGGAATGAAGATAAAAGGCGAGATGCCCATAAATATATACAACGTACAGAAAAAACAAAACAATTAGCACCTACTTAACAAGGGTTAATGAGAGGCAAAAGAAATTTTAACAGGATATCGTCAATTTTATACATTCCCGCACTGTTATTGAAATTGTTTTTAAAATGAATAAATGCACATTCTAGAATATTTCTTTCTATTATATCTGTTTTTAACAAGCGCTTTAGAACTATCCCACTTGATGCTATGGTTACATCTATACATATGGTTAAATAAAGCATTGGAATTATTAGCTGTTCTACGAGCATATATAATGCTGTTTTACCCTAATATCTGACGTTTTACTGGTTTGGCCTATATATACTGAGTTACATTGTGTACATCCGATCGAATACACACAACCAACAACATTATCAGGGCTATTCTTTATTAGGCGTGATTTAACAGTATTATTATACTTAAAGATTACATTAATGCCAATTGCTTTAAGTACAGTTGGAAGGTATTGAAAAATTAACATGGTAAGGTAGGCTAAGGATATTTTTACGCTGAAATTCCTTTACAATTACATTATTATAATACCTATTCTTGGCTTTCTTAAGACAGTTATCTAAAAATGAAATAGGATAACATAATTTAGTACCAATATTCATGATATTGCATAACTCGGAATCTAAAAATTCAGGACTGACAACTCTCAATGCTCGAAGAAACATAGCAGAGAAAATAGAGGATTTAATCGAAGGATGATGGTCAGAATAAAAATGCACATAGGAGTTATTATTAGTAGGCTTACGGTAGACTTCATATTTGAACTGATTAGAGCATCTCCAAATTTTTAGATCAAGAAAAGATAAGCCTCAAGTTAGTGTGGAACGTTTATTTTCAGCACTTAAAATCATAAAAACTGATTTGAGAGCAGTAATGAAAGAGGACTTGATTGAAGCAATCTTGTTCTTAAGAACAAACTGTTATACATAATTTTGAATTTTAAAAATCAGTTTATGAAAGAATTAAAGTATGAATTTGTTTGTTTCAAGTTTTAACTTTTAATGCAGCTAATATCATTTGCTAAGTTTCTTTTCAGTTTTCAGACTAATATTTTTTTGTTAATCATCAAAATTGTATTAATATAATTTTTTTTTGGATTTATGTATTAAAAAGGTCAAATTGGAAAAAATTAGTCTTAATTTGTATGTTTTAATGTAGCTAATGTCATTTGATAAGCCTCCCTTCAGTTTTCAGAATTTAGTTTTTTTGTTCATCATCAAATTTCGATTAATATAATTTCTTTTTGGATTTATGTATTAAAAAGGTCAAATTTAAAGAGTATTTTTAGCCTTCATTTCAAATATCATTCAACAGTGTATTCATCTGTCTGTTGTTGAGTATGATCACTGACCACTCTAACTACATTTCGATTTTGATAACTTGACAGAGCTGGAGCCAAACATTTAAAAAAGATGGCTCCGGAGCCGGAGTCAAAAGTTTTTTTTCTGGCTCCACACCCCTGTATATAGGCCAAACGAGTAAAATGTTAGATATTAGGGTAAAACAGCATAAATACGCGTGTAGAACAGCAAATAATTTTTAATACATTGTTTAACCATATGCAGTGTTGGGCACTAAAGCGTTAATCCGATAACAGTTAATTAACGAAGTTAACTTTTTTTAACGGACTATTAACGGAAGTTAATTTCCATTTATCGTTATCGGACCAGTTAACTTCCGATAACTCGATATTTAGTCTGTTAAAGTCCGTTAACACGTTAACTGCGAGGAGTCATTCACGGAAGATCACCGCTCCGCGAATGAATTCAAACCGCCATAACTTCAGTCTGCTTCCAGATCTCGCAAGGGGAGGTTGGGGAGGCCCAAGAGGTCAAGACTGGCAGTTTGGCCTAACTTTGAGAAGTTGGTCTTTCTGAAGGGCAACCAGCACATTGTGTCATAGTCTTTAATAAATGTGCCTAAAATTTAATTTTACCTTTCAGTTCCCGCCATAATAATTCTCTGGTAAATTAAAATTTAGTTAATGGTTAGTGGTTACAAGGGTTTCAAAACATGTAATCAGTACATTTTTTATTGAAAATAAAAAAAAAGTTATTAAGCAAAAAAGTTGCAAAACTTCATAAAAATAGTTAAATACCTATTTATTGTTGGATTTTGCATAAATAAACATTTTCTATGGGTTTTAAAGCTTTTTTCCTCGATTTTTTTAAATGTTAGTAAAGAAATAGTTATCGTTAACGGATTATCGTTAACTTCCGTTAACTTTGTAGTAAAATGATCGGATTATCGTTATCGGAGTTAAAAATTGGGGTTAACGGATTATCGTTATCGAAGTTAACTTTTTGGTTAACGGTGCCCACCACTGACCACATGTATAGATGTAATCACAGTATCAAGTGGGATAGTTCTAAAGCGCTCGTTAAAAACACCAATATAATTGAAAGGAATATTCTAGAATGTGCATTTATCCACTTTAATTAAAAATAATTTCAATAACAGTGCGGGAATGTATAAAATTGACAATATCCTGTTAAAATACCTTTTGCCTTTTATTAACTCTCGTTAATCATGTGTTAATCTTTTTATTTTTCTGTCCCTTTGTACATATGTATATATTTTCGTCATCTCGCCTTCTCCCTTCATTCCCTGACGAGGTGTTCTTCTGAATACACGAAAGGCCTTGGAATCATTTTTCTTTTTCCTTGTGGGTTTGTATCATTTATTAATTTCACGTGTTTAATTGTGAAATTCATCCCATATATATATATATATATATAGTCTATCCTATACCAGTGTGTGTATTAAGTATCGGTGAATAGACGAATTAAAGGAAGGCTGGTGGCATCGAGCGAGCACAAAGAAAAATAACATAAATTGAAAAAAATTAAACGGAGTAACACTTTTTCTGAAATTCTTCCTGTAGGCCTACAGAAGAGGAAAAGGGTCATAAACCAGAAGTTTCACATTTGGCACACGAAATTCGAAAAGCAGAAAGGAAATAGACGAAAGTAAAAGAAAAAAGGAAATACTAAAAAATATGAGTTGCTTTAAATCCAGAAAACCGAATAGAGTTGGATTATGTTTAATGGGATGCGTCGCGTATCAGCTCTGCGATTACAAAAATGAAGCAGAAAATAGCACGAGCTTAAAATGCATTCTGCGCAATACATTTAAGCATTACGAATGTATAAATTTAGATAAAAAGGAGATGAAAATGCTGACTAGAATAAATAACAAAATCATAGGCCTATTTAAGGCTTCGTTTGCGTCAAGAACGTGGGAAAGAGAAAAATAGTACAAACGGGAATAGAGAATGTTGAAGTAGAAGAAACATTTATTACGGATTCACCGACAGAAAACTAGAAAATGTCAGAAAACGCCAACAAAAACGAAAATGGGATTCAGGACACCGAGGGAAACGCACTACAGGGAGATGCAGAAGTACCCTTGAAAAGAGAAATACCCTCCGCACAAAATAAAAACACCATGAATACAAATGAAAACACACCATAGATTAAGAAAAACACACTGATGATTAAAGAACAAGTGGTGGTAGAACAGAAGAAAAGAAATTGAATCTCACAGGACTCCAAATGAATCTAAACGACGGAGCATATGCCTATATTACAAAACATGTTCATGCAAATATGCACTTACGCATGAAATCTGTGAAACGACTAGAAAAGGGAATAATTTGGATTTAATTTTGACAAATAACAATGATATAATAATAAATAAAAAGAGTAATGCGCAAAAATTTCTCTGCCCGTAATCTAATCGATATGGAATTAAAGTTAGCAATCAGAGGTCCAAAAACGCATCCTAGAGAGTCAGAAGGAATATTTAAAGGTTAAATATGAATTCAAACTGGAAACATTGTGTCGAAGACAAAACATAGATGTAATAAATACTAATTTTGCTGAAGCCTTCGATAAATGTGACCATGGAATTATGGCACACAAACTTAATACATGAATTACCAGAAAGCTTGGACGATGGACGTCTAATTTTCTGACCAAAAGAACGCAGAGAGTGGTAGTAAAGGAGTAAACCTGAAGTCTAAGAAGTCGTCAGCTCTGCCCCACAAGGTACAGTATTAACTCCCTCTCCGTTTATAATAATGACTGCAAACAATGATGCAGGTATTAATGACAGTGTTGTACAGGGGGGGATTTAGTGGGGACGAGGGGGCCGTCGCCCCCCAAACCATGAGGCCTCTGTGTAGAACGGTGGACTCAAATTTGTTGATACCGCTCGCCACCACACTGTTGTCAGCTAGGAAAATCCTGGCCAAGGCTTAGGCGTGAAAAATAAACAGATCAGAAGTTTGATGTTACGTTGGTACTTTAGTAAAATTGTAGGTGTACTCCTTTCGTGGTTACTTTTCAAGTAATGTGCAATTTTTTGAGAGGTATTTGTAAGGCGCAAGTAGGGATGCATGCATTGAAGTATGCTGATATACTGGGCAAGAGTGCATATAGGACCACATTGATGTTCAAAAGGGAGCCATTTAATACATTTTTCTTAATTCCCCTAATGATAATGCTTAATAAAATAGTAATGTAAATGTTGTTGCGCTAATTTTATGCTTCACTGGAGCTTACCGTCATCTTAGGCAATTACTTTTTTGACCAAAAACAGATACTTCTTGTATTCTTTATAGGCACAACGAATATGTGATCATCGTTGGCAATTCTCTCACACCAGTTGCCTGCCAATGTATTATAATCTAAGGTTCTGAAAGGTGACCGCTGCCCCCAAATTTTTGCTCTGGATCCGCCCCTGGTATTGTGTCATGTTTCGCGGATGACACAAGGATATGCGAGGAAATATCAAAGGTGAGGTAGAAAATTTACAAAATTACATTGAAACATTTATTCAAGTGGGGGAAGACAACATTATGAAGTTCAACGAAGAAAAATTTCAACTTCTAAGATATGATAGTAACAAGGTGCTACAGAATAAAGGGTACAAAACTCTGCACACCAAACAGATAACACCAAAACCACAAGTCGGGGATCTTGGAGTAATGATGTCGCCGGATGCAGAATTCGGAGAGCACTATAACATTAAAATTACAACAGCTAGAAAAATAATGGAAATTATTTGGAGGAGCCTCCGCAGCAGTAAAGCAAACATCATGCTAAAATTATGAAAGAATTTAGTCCTACCAATAACTGCTTATTGCTCAGCCCTCACAACCCCGTACAGAAAACGAGACATTGCAAACATAGAAGCCACACAAAGAATTTTCCCGTCTAAGGTACAGGAAATGAAAGATGAAGACAACTAACTGGTCTCGACCACAATCCCTGGAACTCTACTATTTGGAAAGAAGACGCGAGCGGTGCATAAATATGTACTGAAAATACTCGAAGTTGTGTTCCCAACCTTAGAAATGAAATAGAAACAAACTGGAATGAGAGAAGCAGCAGATTTGTATTGTCCCAGATGCGGTGGGGCCAGTGGCGTACTAAGGGGGGTGCGAGGGGGGCGGTCCGCCCCGGGTGACAGCCAGGGGTGGGGGGTGCCATCGGGAGAGTTGAAATACCAGTACAAGTTTTCAAACCAAATGAAAAATTCGCCAAAGTAAGAAAAAAATTTAAAAATGTTCAAACTATTACAACAGCTTAATGTTAATTTCCACTATAAAATAAATTTTTATTTTTATTAAGGCTCGAAAGCAGAGACTGTGAATTCTCTCTATTTACCTTTGAAGAATAGGCTGAGACTCAGCCTATTCTCCAAAGGTAAATAGAGAGGATTCACGCTCAGTCGCTGAGCGTTGAGACTGGATTTCCTGTTTTTTTTGTATAAAATAAAATGCAGTATTTACCTGTTCACTGAATTTTTAATGTCCTGCATTTTTCTTATTTCCAATTTGCTTATGACAGTACTGTACTGTTTAAAAATCTACTTGCAAACATAATATATTTTTCTCTGTGTTTAAATTTTAAAATTATTTATTGGGGGTGCCAAAGGAAGGATTCGCCCCGGGTGTCAAATACTTTAGGTACGCCCCTGGGTGGGGCAGGGGGGCCAAGAAAACGAGGATGGAAAATACCCACGGAGTACGAGACCCAAAACGTTTTAATGTACTGCCCCAAGAACTGAGGAACTTACAGCACACCAACCTGAATAATTTCAAGAACCAGCTGGACAGGTTCTTGTGCAAAGTGTAGCCATGCGTGGCTGGCCAAGAGAGTAGGCGGAGATTGGGAACCAATTCCCTCCTCCACCAAATCCAGCAGATGAGGCGGGATGCTGCAGAGGGGTCGACCGCAGGTTGACCTTTCCTGTCAAGTCGGGTGTTCGACCCACCACCTACCACCCCATGACTATGAGCCTGAGAATGGTTGCTAGAAGAATGAGCTTTAACTTTCAAAACATTTTAAACCAAAATCAAGCAAAAAACCTAACAAATGAAATTGAAATTAAATAAAAAAATATCTTGCTGCTTATACGTTCAACTGGTTTTTATGGATACCGTCGTGATCAACGCATAACTGCATTCAAGCACTAAACGAGCACTAACGTCCGCGTATTTCTGCGGTCTCCCACATCGTTTGGCATCAAAAACAGATCCAGTGGCGAGTTTTTTCTCCAGTTTATGTAAATTTGCCTGAGTTGGAGCTGCTTTGTTAAAACGCTTTGCAAAGTCTTCTCCAATATCATTATAAGTTTTACCAGTACGTTCTTTTTCGTGAACCCAAACACTCACAACAAGACATTCCTCAATTTTAAAAAATTTGTAGCCGCCATGTTGAAAGGTTTGATAGCTAGTGATGGGCATCGTTACATTTAAATCTGCTGCGTTACCGTTACTCGTTAAACGAATAAAATGGACATACGTTACCGTTACATTGTTACATTCGAAACTGGCTCTAGGTGTTATCGTTACTCGTTACACGTAGCGTCGTTACACGTAACGCGTTACATCTGACTAATAGTATTTCAAACAGAGGTTAATATTATATACGATAATACGTCTTTGTAACGCGTTACATCTGACTAATAGTATTTAAAGTAGAAGTTAACATTATGTACGATAATAAGTCTTTCAAAAGAAATGTTTATGGGCAAAGGTAATTGATTCCATGTATTCTGCCATAGTCATCAAATTGACGCATAATCGTAATAAAATGTGTTTTTCTAATCTTTACGTTAGGATAGTGAGAAGACACAGTGACATCGCGTCTGTCTTCATAAGTGTCTCACGCAGTTTAACTCTCATTCCTATAAGCATAGGCGGATCCAGCATTGTCTGTAAGGGAGGGCCAACGTTTCTGGGGGTCCATGAATATGGATATGAGAAGTTCTCAATTCTAGTGAAGTTCAAATCAATGCCTTTTTGGTTTACTATTGAAGTTGAACTTGGCTATCTTATCTAGATGATAAAATCAATAGAATGATTTTGATTTTATGTAGTAAAATATCACATGAATGTATGCAACATAATATGAATTCCGTTTAACCAGGATGTATGGGGGCGGATCTTTTAAACTATTTCACCCCCAGCTTCAGAAAGGGGGGACATAGTTTAAAAGGTCAATATTAGGGGGAAGATAAGTTACAGGTTTTACTTATCTTATTTACATAATAGAATTTTTAAGATATGTATATAAGATACAATATCTTGAAAATCCTATTATATTCTAGCATATTTTCGGTTTATAGAGAACCATTATTTACATAGGATAAAATTTGAATGCCCGGTTAGGTCAACTGTACGCCCTTGACGATTGGTTAGGTTTAGTCGTGATATTTTCGTTAAAACTAACGCAAATATCACGACTAAACTTAACTAATCGTCAAGGGCGTACAGTTGACCTAACCGGGCATTCAAATTTTATCCTATGTAAATAATGGTTCTCTATTTATTATATGTTTGCAATAAATAATAAATTTGTTGTTATTATTTTCTTATCTTATTTTGTTAATTTGCAGAGTTTAAACTTTGGGGGGGGGGGGGGGTTATAGTTGAAAAGATCAACATTGGGGTGGTGATTGTTGAAAAGAGTATGTTGGCAGGGGAAATAGTTTAAAAGATCCGAACTTGCTGTAGCGGTTTTTAAACTTTTGGATCACCTGAAAATCAGAGCCCCCCAGCCTTCTTTAGTTAGCCTTATAAGGCTAACTTACGAAAATATCACGACCTAACCTAGCCAGTCGTTAGGTCAACTGTACGCCCTTGACGATTGGTTAGGTTAGGTCGTGATATTTTCGTTAGTTAGCCTTATAAAGCTAACCTAAGAACTGGAGGCCCTGATCTTCAGGTGATCCAAACTTTTTACTAATGATAGGTTACATAGGATTGGTGGCGGCGTTTAGTTGTACATTCATAATTCCCCTAGGGCTATCGAGGTTTAGATCGATTTTCCGGCAGCAATTAAAGTGATTTCCTGTTTTTTGTATGAAATAAAATGCAGTATTACCTGTTCACTGAATTTTTAATGTCCTGCATTTTTCTTATTTCCAATTTGCTTAAGACAGTACTGTACTGTTTAAAAATCTACTTGCAAACATAATATATTTTTCTGTGTGTTTAAATTTTAAAATTATTTATGGGGGGTGCCAAAGGAAGGATCCGCCCCGGATGCCAAATACTCTAGGTACGCCCCTGTATAGACTTAATAAGAGCAATGGCACGGTAGCTAACTTTAATAGATATATCGAGCTTAGACGTCAGGTTAAAAGATCTGTTAGGAATGCTAAGCGTAATTTAGAGATACTTGTAGGCTGTGAATAGTAAACATAACCGAAAAAGTTTTTTTGACTACGTCAATAATCGTAAGTCGATAAAAGATAACATAGGCCCTCTAATCGACGCTAAAGACGCTTTGGCTTCTGATACTCAGGCGATGGCGGATATTTTTAACAACTTTTTTGCGACATTTTTTACCGTAGAAGACGTAAATAATGTCCCCGACGTGGACGATATCGTTCCATTTAGTAGCGAGACTATTTTGAATGAAATAACTGTTTACGAGGGTGAGATTGCGCATTATAACGATAAGCTAAAAGTTAGCAAGGCTCCAGGCCCCGACGCGCTTTATCCTAGACATTTGAAGGATTTGAAAGACGTTATCGTAGGCCCCTTAACAAAATTTTAATAAGTCACTGGAAGCGGGGATTATTCCTGAAGACTTCAAATTAGCAAACGTTACGCCCATTTTTAAAAAGGCGACCGCACAGTAGCTAGCAATTATAGGGCTATTAGCTTAAAGTCAATTGTCGATAACTTTTGGAATCTGTAGTTAGGGATCGTATCATCGATCACTTAGAATGTCGCGATTTGATTAACAGTAGTCAGCATGGGTTTCGACGCCATAAATCTTGTTTAACTAATTTGTTAAGAGTTTTATAATGAAATAGTGCGCGAATACGATAGGCATAGAGCGGCTGACGTTATTTATTTAGACTTTAAAAAAAGCGTTCGATACAGTTCCGCATAGAAGATTAATTGCGAAGGTTAAAGCGCACGGTATACGCGGTCAGGTAGCTAACTGGTTAGTGGAATGGCTTCGTGCCAGGAAAGAGGGTCGATGTTAATGGTTGGGAATCGGGTTGGCTGGATGTTGGTAGCGGTGTCCCTCAGGGTTCAATGTTAGGCCCATTGCTATTCGTAATCTACATTAACGACAGAGATGTAGGCTTCACCAATAGGATTATGAGTGGACGGATAAGTGGCAGATACAATTTAACGTAGACAAATGTAAAGTTTTGCATGTAGGTTCTCGAAACAATAATTACACGTAAACGATGGACGATAGAAAAGTTAGCGGGCGTTGACGAGGAAGTAGATTTAGACGTACGCGTATCTAAGGATTTAAAAGTTAGAACCAGTGCCTGGAGTCTTGCGCAAAAGCTAATAGGATGTTAGGCTTCATAGCGCGTAATTTCGAATTTAAATCGAAGATTATAATATTGCCCCTTTACAAGTCCCTAGTCAGGCCTCACTTAGAATATGCCGTTCAGTTTTGGTGCCCGTATTTGCGTGAAGATATTGATAGGTTGGAAAGGGTTCAGCGACACGCCACGAAACTAATTCCGTCACTTCGCAACAAGTCTTACGAAGATAGGATTAAAGAGTTAGACTTGCATTCACTCGAAACTAGGAGATTAAGGGTGGGGAGCTTATTGGTTTTCAAAATCGTTAATAAAATCGATAACGTAAATTTTGACAAATTGTTCATTTTCGATACTAGCAATACTCGTAATAACGGATTTAAATTACGTGGCAGACGTTTCATTACTAACATCGCTAAAAACTTTGGACGTTTTCCAGTTTATGTACCGTTTTCTACAGTACATTACATAGAGCATAGTAAACATTTTTAGATTGAAATTATGTTAGGTTAGGTTAGGTTAGGTTAGGTTATCAAGAACTTACCTCTCTTAAAAAGTTGTTATAATCGACGGCGGTTGTATGACCAATCAAAAATAAATTATATGAAAAACGGTACACAAACTGGAAAAGGTGCAAAACTTTTTACGTTTAAATTGATAAATGGAATAATCTTCCCGCGTCCGTCGTGAACTCTACCAACGTTATGTTTAAGAACTGTTTAGATAGGCATTTTAAAAATATTAACGTCGTTTAAAATAAAAAACAATTAGCAACAGGAGCTCTATGGGTGACAGTCGAGGTTTGAGTCTGTTGACGATTGATGCCAGCTTGTGACATGCCAGCGTTAAATTTATATTATTAAAAAAAAATAACTAACACGAACTTAGGTGTAGCTCGTAGCGTAAACTAACGCACTTTTTGTTATACTCTTCATACTTTTTTTTCTTTTCTCATCCTCTCTTTTACATGCTGTAGTTTGCATGGTATGACAATGTTTCTTTGAGCTTAAGACTGTGTTTGCATGGTTTGTACTTTGTAAGCGTTCTTATTTTACTTCTTTTCATTTTTCACCCCTTTCCTATTCTCTTCGACTATTTTTCTGACTTGTCGGCAGTGGCCGGCGGATGATGATGGTGAGTCTTTCTCTCTCTTTTTTCTGAATGAATGTTAACCGACGAATGATAGGTTTTTTTAATTACTTAACCCCTTTTTCTCTTCTTTTAACTCTCTATTCTCTTCTTTTAACCCCTACTCTCTTCTTTCTCTCGGGCTAACCTTAGAGTGGATCTTAGGGTCTTTGTTAGCTTTAGCTTCTGTAGATTTGTAGATAACACAGGTCAACAAAAAATTTTTTTTTTTCGTTGCCAAGGAAATTCGTACGAATTTAGGGTATTTTGGGGTTGCTGAATTCCAAAATGAAAGTAGTTTTTCCGATTTGGCTCTAGTTCTTGAGATAATGAATACCCTCAATTAATAGGAAACGTAACCATAACACGTGCATATGGGAAACTACCGGAACATTCTAGATGGTGAGACCGAATAAAATGCCATTATGTATTTCATGTGTTTACTTTTGTATGATTTGAGACAATTTCAATGGATTTGTAAGTAGGCTCCGCCTGAACATTAAATTTTTTGCATTTTTACGTGTTTCAATGGGGTACCAATTATCTCATAAATTAGAGCCAATCTAGCAAAACCGATGTCATATTCGGAATCAGCACCACAAAGTTACCCCAAAATCACTCTAATATGATTGGCAATAAAATGAGTGTTGACCAGTGTAATCCGATCTATAGCTGCTGTTGTAGATGACCACTGTTCTTCTCCTAAAACTATTAACAGTGGTGTTCCTTAAGGTTCTGTTCTGTCACCCACTCTTTTCCTTTTATTTATTAATGATCTTTTAATTCGCACTTCCTGTCCTATTCACTCATATGCCGATGATTCCACTCTTCACTTCTCCACCCGTTTCCCAAAGTGTCCCTCACATCAGTCACTTCATGATTCGCGTAGGACGGCTATAGAACACCTGACCTCTGATCTTTCTGCTATATCTGATTGGGGCAGAAAAAATCTCGTGGCTTTCAATGCCTCAAAAACTCAGTTCCTCCATCTGTCTACTCGTCACACTCTTCCATAAAACTATCCCCTCACCTTCAACAACACACAACTCAATCCTTCCTCTTCTTCTCTTAACATTCTTGGAGTTTCCTTTTCTCGTGATCTTTCCTGGAAAGATCACATATACTCTCTTTTTAAAACATCTTCTAAGAGGTTAGGTGTGCTGTACCGCCTCCGCGGTTTCTTCACCCCCCATTCAGTTGCTGCCTCCGTACGGGGGTCTTGTCCGCCACTGTATGGAGTATGCTTCTCATACGTGGGGTGGCTCAACCCGCACAGCCGTACTTGACCGGGTGGAATCAAAGGCTTTTCGTTTCATCAATTTCCCGCCTCTTACTGATTGTTTTCAATCCCTCTCTCTTCGCCGCAATGTTGCCTCACTCTCTCTTTACTATCGTTATTATAACGGACCTCTTCTGAACTCTCTAACTGCATGCCTCTTCCTTTAAGGAGAGCACGCAGCACCAGATTTTCTACTTTCTCATTCCTTTTCTGTCCAACTCTCTAACGCAAGAGTTAATCGGTATTTTCCATCTTTCATCTACTCAACCGGTAAACTGTGGAACAATCTTCCTCAAGCCATCTTTCCTCCTGCCTATGACCTCACATCATTCAATGCGCTTTTGCGGGCGTTTGCCCTTGGCTCCTCCTTCCTGCATATATATATATATATTTTAGCGAGAAATTATCGGCTCCTAAATCTTTAAAGTGTAACATGTTCTAAAGACGACTCACGGTTCTTTCCCGAGACACGTTCTGTCATGTTCTGTGACACTCCTCCCTGATATTGATGTTCTATTTATATTTAATATTACTGTACATTGAAATTCAGAACACGCGTCAATAGCATTTTTTTGTTAATTTCCTGTTTGGCATGTTCCTTTTTTGACATACCTGTCACAACCTTCTGTCATACAGAATACACTAATTAGGCGTGTACCCGTCTGTGTATATATATATAATATATATAATTTTATGTTTCTTAAGACCCTTATGTAAATCAATGCATACATACCGTATACACTGTTAATAATATAGTCTGTATACGCGTATACAACTGCAAGCAAACCATATGAAGGCAGTTGACAGAAGTAAATAGATACCACGACGATTGTCCTCCGGAACAAATGGCAAAACCCATCAACACAATGTGAAAACGTGTGGCAACTTAACCTAATGCAAAAAGGGAAAGGAACAAGAATCTAAATATATTCATTCAATTTATTATTATTTATTCAATTTTAGTATCAAATAAAAAACTATGGGAAAAAAAAGGTGTCTATTTACTTTTGTCAATCCTCCGTGTGTGTGTGTGTGTATATATATATATATATATATATATGCGGTTCACTTAATAAATCGAAAACGAAATGGACAGGTGAAAATGATCATTGCCCCGTCAAGCACCGACACAGACGAATCTCAGACAATCTGGAACTGAGAAATGACAGAAACGGTATTCCATGAATAAATTATAGGAAAAGCCGCATTTCGAGCAGATGTGGACAATTATCGTTCGCGCGCAAACTTAATTTCATTCATTAATATCGTTAAAATCGCAGGAATTATTAGTTCGTTCGAGTGAGAAGCCATTTTCTCTCGCACTTATTCGCAATCTGCGTTTCGTACGCGTACCACCGATCGGATCGGTACGTGGAGTTAGTTCTTTTGGGCCGGCCGCGCGTAGGATCGTCTCGCGACTCACGACTGACGACTTGGGTCAGTCGTCACGACCCAAGTCGTCAGTCGTGAGTCGCGAGACGATCCCGCGTGCGGGCGGCCTTAGAAGGGTTACGGATACCCAGCTCGTTAGATGATAACTACTTTCATAATGTTTTCTGTGATAACGATATTTAAAGGTTGTTTAACCTACTTCGTTAACGGCGAAGGTCGTATGACGGAGGGGACCTATAGCTTTACGTGCGATCCGAACCACGGGTCGCTATATCACCTGAACTCGGAGGACCGTTCCCCATCCACGTACCCTTCAAACCCAAATGTCGCCTCATTGATCTACGAAAAACAGTCTTACGACACGTCATGGTGTAGCCCTAGTAGATAAATAACCCACAACCTTTCCGACTGTGATCTTGCGTGCTACTCGTATCCAGTCTGTCGTCCAAAACAAGCAAAACATGTAGTGACGGAATTACAAAACAAAGTAATACTTAATTATATGTTCTGAATAAAATTTTATATTATTTAGCGACGGAGTCCGAGGAAGAAGCTATGATTTTGATTCACGACAAATGGCGATGAATAATATCATTAGAAAATACAACTTTTTAGGTGAAACTGTAAGTAAATTCACGAATAAACTCCACAGTTCCCTCTCAAGTACAGTTTTCGTGTGGTACCACCTTCATTCCTTGCTGGAGATAATTAGAAAAACATGGTGGCTAAAAGTGGTTAAGTGGACCTAAAAGTTTGAGAACTACTGATTATAGTTCTTGTCTTGTTAATGAATGTACAAATATTAAGAAGAAAATTGTATGCAGCTTCAATCTTGGTAAATTAACGTATCAAAATGTACAAGTTTACCATATTACGAATAGACTCACCCTTCTTCTGAACTCTGGGGGTATTCCTCCTGGAAGCCTGGCACACATTTTCATGGCATCGTGCCATTGTGTAAACCCCGAGTCCCCGGCAAAAGGTTCCACTGAAAACCTCATTCGCGTATCTTGCCCTGAAAATAAAACAAAAAATATTATTGTATATATTTACTGTTTTAAGTATATGAGAGAGAGAGAGAGAGAGAGAGAGAGAGAGAGAGAGAGAGAGAGAGAGAGAGAGAGAGAGAGAGAGAGAGAGAGAGAGAGAGAGAGAGAGAGAGAGAGAGAGAGAGAGAGAGAGTTACAAGGAGTTACAAGGAAAAAAAGTACCTCAAAAGGCCTTGCGGCCCATACCGAGGAGGTACCAATGGCAACAGGTGCCAGGGAAAATTTTCTACACCCTCAAATAGTGTGCAAGATTCGGTCTAACCTTTTCTTGAAATGATCCACAGAGGAACTGTTCACAACTTCTGAAGGTAAACTGTTCCACGTGTCACAGATCTTATACGTAAAGTAATTCCCACACACACTAGTCCTAAACCGCTTCAAATCCAACTTCCAACCATTGTTGCGAGTTGGGTTATCATTTAAACTAAACATGCTTCTAAAATCGACGTCGTTGAACAACGCGTAAGAGCTTGAAAACCTCGATCAGTTGACTGCGCAGCCTCCGAGTTTCCAGCGAAAACAAATCCAGGGCGCGTAACCGTCGATTGTAGCCCATATGCCTAACGGAAGGGATTAACTTTGTGGCCCTCGCCTGCACTCGCTCCAGCCTCTCAATATCTTTCCTGAGGGTGGGCGACCAGAACTGCACAGCATACTCCAGGTGTGGCCGAACCAGGGAATTGTACAGAGAGCACAATCTCCTTGTTCCGAAACTGAAATTACCTCCTGACATAACCCAACAGCTTCTGGGCTTTCTTTTCCACCTCTACGCACTGTTTTGTAAACTTAAGGTCGCTGCTAATTAGCACACCCAAGTTCTTTTCCAAATCAGTGGCCTCGATATTACTCCCCAACATCGAGTAGTCCGACTTGGGATTGGCGTAGCCAATGTGCATCACCTTGCATTTACCCAAGTTAAACGGCATTTGCCATTTCTTGGACCACTCTCCTATCCTACCTAGGTCCGCACGCAGTTGCTCGATCGCTTCGGGCGTCCCAATACTGGCCCCAAGCTTGGTGTCATCAGCGAATTTGGCGATCCGACTGACGATGCCACCGTCGATATCATTTATGTAAATGATAAACAACAGTGGCCCCAAAACGGAACCCTGAGGAACCCCACCAGTGACCGAGGCCCAACCCAAACTAACCCCTTTAATTACAACCCTCTGCCGCCTATTCTTCAACCAGTTTTCAATCCACCTACTTACTTCCCCACCGATACCCAGCGCGCGCACTTTCGCCATTAGCCGGCGGTGAGGTACCTTATCAAAGGCTTTCTGAAAGTCGAGATAAAGTATATCAATCGCCCTACTCTTATCATACTCACTCAGCATGACGTGGAAAAACTCGAGCAAGTTGGTGAGACATGACCTATGCCGTCTAAACCCATGTTTAGACGGCATTATCCCCTCTAATAATTTACCTACAACTGAAGTGAGACTAATGGGACGATAGTTCCCTGGACTTTCGTGATCCCCTTTCTTAAAGATAGGGGTCACATTGGCTTCCCTCCAGTCACCAGGCACCTGGCCCGTCTCCAACGATTTGTTGAAGACTGTAGCCAGGTGGGGAGCCACCTGGTCGCGCACCTCCCGCAACACTCTGGGGAGAAACTGGTCTGGCCCAGGAACCTTAAACGCGCTCAGTTTGTCTATTATATCGACAACAACTGTCGCGGTACACCGAACACTATCCACGCCAGCACCTTCGTGCCTGACGCCTGGCTCGGGGATGACGCGGGTGTCCTCCCTGGTGAACACTCCCACAAAGTACTCACTAAGCATATTAGCGATGTCCGCGTCGGAGGTCCGCAGAACGCCTCTGGGGTCCTTTAATGGATCTATCATGCTTCTAATGGGCTTTCTACTATTAACATAACTGAAGAACTCCTTAGGGTTCCCCTTGCAGAGGCTTGCCACCGTAGTTCTTCGTTACGTTTCGCTAGCCTAACCTTCGCCTTCACTTCCCTACACAGGCGGACATACACCTCAGTGTTCTCATGTGAACGATTGGCCTTCGCCCTCCTATACGCTACTTTCCTATTTCGGATAGCCGAAGCGATGTCACGACTGAACCACTTAGGCTGCGTTGAAGCAGGGGTGACCGGTTTTGAGGGTATAGCAGCAGACTGCACCACCATAAACTGGTCCCAGAATGCAGTCCACACTCCCTCAACATCGCCGCCGACCTCTAACCCCATCTCACCTACGCTATCCCTGAGGCTAACAAAGTTCGCCCGCATCTAGCTTCTCGTAAAACTGCATAAGTTCGCAAAAGCGGCACATACTGGAGTGGTTGATCTTCTCCAAACAAGCTTCTTTGAAGTTCGTCACCCACTGGTTTACTCCACACCTCGCACATTCAGCCTTCAGTTTCTGCGGTCCAGGCATTGTAACTTTTTTTTTTTTTCGAACTCTGAATACACTGAATAAGATAAAACGTTCTAGCAATGAAAACTATCAAAAACGTTCTGACCAGTACATAAAAAAGGAGGGGGAGGGTGAATTCTTCCCGCGCGCAGACGCATCCGCCTATTTGCAAGTGACGTTTATCCCATCCAGAAGACTACACCTCTCGCTGCTGCCGCACCAACCAAGGGTCTCCCCAGGGCCAGATAGTCCCAAACGTGCCGCAGCTACCAACTGACAAACACTCGCGACGCAGGCGTCACGGATTTCCCGCCAGGAGCGACAGCGAGATGCAGCCCCTTACTAAGTCTTATTAGTCACTCACAAGCGGCCAGACTCTTAGAATCCAGTGTTCAAGGGATATCCCACTAGACCCAGAGGCTACGCCCGAGACTTTACGCTGGCCTGGCAGCCAGCTGGGCAGTAAAGCTCTCTCACCTAAGAGCAGTACAGCCAAGCACCATCAATTGGTCACCAAAGAACGGTCACAGGGGGCTGGTCAGGCCATTACGCGTTAGGAATGGGCTTAACGGGGCACTAGCCACACTCCATTCATCGCACCCCTAATAGTAAGTAGAGAAAAAGACTTAATACCAAAAGTTTTTTTTTTTGCAGTCAGAGGAGAGCATCCTTAACTTAAGCTAAAAGGACAGAGTAGGGATGGGATGGGGTCCTAGTAACCCACGGGACAGGATTGTACAACAGACTTCACCCGCCCTTCCGAAAGAGGGAGAGAACCTAAAGGAACTGGCAGCCAATTTCTCTAGAATCCCATGACTCGGTACCGGAGGGCTGTCACACCCCAAGTATAAAGTTTACAACACCCAGAAGGAATGTGCATAACCTTTATACCCCCTGCGTAAAGAGTGAGAGAGAGAGAGAGTAGCGATAAGAACACGTTAAATACATCATTAACTGCGGACCCTTCCATTAACTGACTTACAGGCTTTTCAACCGCTGATAATGGAAGCTTTTATGTGCAATTTATATTTTCGTTTCAAATTTTCTTATTGAAGTAAAAATAATAATGATAGGATTAGTCATAGCGGCAGCAGCACTTCTGACTATTAAAAATGTAGTGAATTTATTATTCTATCTTCCTTCACCTTTAACATTAAGGTTTTTCTACACCACACGTAACATTTGGTCTGGGTAGTAGTTAGATGGGAGACCGTTCACTGCCCGTAGATTATTCAGCGATCCGTGGTTCGGATCCCACGTAAAGCCGTAGTTCCCCTCCGCTAAGAGATGTTGCGGAAGAGGTTAAACCCAATCGAAGAAAGACTGTAACAAAATCTCGGATGTAAAAGTGAAATTTGTGGATTGAAGTTTTTAAAATGTGATCAACAAATACAGCTTTAAAAACATTACAACAGTAACAACGAGTTTCTGGTGAAGCTTCAAAGGTGTGAAATGTGAATACAGAGTACTCCTATTTATTTATTTCTGTCCAGGAATTCTAACTTCGGGGGGGTTGGCAACCCTACTTGATGAGTCCGAGTATAGCATCCCACAAATCAGATTCTTTAGCATGACGAGACTATTGCCAGCGTCCCTGACTCAGTGGGAAACGCAGTTTCCCTAGCGAAGCGAAAACACCGAAGTCGGGGATTCGAACTCCGATGATGCTAGCAATAATATTCCGGGAGTTAGAACAATGGGTCGCACTAGCTAACCTGAGCACTGTGTCAATTTCTTGAAGACTTAAAGACCAAAGTCTATGAGGTAATCAACAACATCCCATCTGAACTATTTTAAAAAATTATGTTAAACATTTATGTAAAGCTGAATATTGTTAAATTAAAAAAATGGTCATTACACTAAACATATTTTTAAATTATTGTTAATTATTGTTAATTGTTTTAATTAAGGTTAATAAACTCCTACCTATGTTTCACATACCTAAATTACTTTTTGTTTAGCTTAGAACATTTATTTCAAAATAGGGGCATTTCTTGGAACACCTTGTACACACACACACACACACACACACACACACACACACACATATATATATTACTATATTTATTACTAACTTAACCTAACCTAATCTAACCCACAATATACTTGTCGATAGAATCGACCAGATCTTGTAATCCCGCAAATAAATTCCAAATTAGGCTTCACTTAACCAAATAGCTCGTTCAGTAAAACCATATACAGGGTGTCCCATAAGTCCGGTCTCATAGGAAAATTTATTTTAAATTAAATTTACAAAAGTAATACATTAGAAATAAAACAAATGTTCAAACTGATATCTTGTTTTGGGACCTTTTTAGGTTGCAGGTAAAATAATACACAATGGCTAATATGGAAGCGTGTTACAATGGTGAGGAAAAGGCGGAAATTTCCGCCTTTTCCTCACGAGTGTAACTCGCTTCCATATTAGCCTATTGCCTGTTATTCTACTTGCAACAAAAAAAAAAGGTTCCAAAACAGAACATCAATTTGAACATTTGTTTTAGTTTTAATGTATTATTTTGTAAATTTAATTTAAAATAAATTTTCCTACGAGACCGGACTTATGGGACACCCTGTATGTGTGAATTATATTTTAAATATTTTACCCCTTTATGCGTTTCAAGATGATATTTTGTCGCGCTTCAATCACTTATAATGAATTATATAAAAAAAAAAAAAATAATTAGCAACTTAAACTGAAAAAAATAGTTTTGAAAAGTAAAATAAATTCGAATACAAAACCTAAACTTATTTTATAAAATAGTTTTCAAGACGCTTCAAAAGGTTTTTTTTTATGAAATAAGTTATTAAATCGAAGCTGCAAGAAAAAAACTAAAAATAAAAATTTGAGACAAAAATCCTCGACATCTTTTTTTTCTAAACTCATAAAATAAAAAATCCAAATATTAATTCTGAAATAAATTTATAGCTTCAATGTTTTTATTATAAGTTATATAAAAATAAGCGAAGCTATTGCTAAGATGGCGGTATGAATGGAAGGCTTTGAAAGCCAATTTCCTAAATGGATATTATTTTTAATTTTTATTTAAACGCTTTCTTATTTAAAATAAGATTAATTTCAAATAGGCTTTACGGCTATCTTGTTTAAAATAGAATTATTTTCAAATAGGCTTTAACAGCTATCTTGTTTAAAATATGATAATTTTCAAATAGGCTTTAATAGCTATCTTGTTTAAAATAAGATAAATTTCAAATACGCTTTACAGCTATCTCGCGCATTTCACTAATTGAAAACACAAAAAATGCTATTATAAGTTTCATAGACAAATTACTTTATTCAAAAGCAAAATTGTTTCCGCACAACGCGGCTGGTCTGTAATGGCTGTAAACTCTGTAAATACCCTCAACACTTCATTTACTATAAGAATATGAAATTATACAAACCAATTAATTTAAAGTTATTTACGTAAAACAAAACACAAAACTAATTAAAAACTTCGGCAGCAGTTTTGGAACCAGATAAATAATTGCAATATAAATTAAACAACTGAAAAAAAAAAAAAAAACTTCGTTCGAACGGATAACTTTTATAAATGAAACAATTGTATTGTTGGAAGTTTTTCCAACATCTTTATAAATAAATAATTTTAGATGGAAACATTAATTGCCCGTCTTAAAAAATCTCTCTCTCTCTCTCTCTCTCTCTAAATGGAAATGAAAAGGTTTATTGGCAGACTATAGTCCCCATGACAAATATTATTAATACAATGACGGTTCATATAGTAATGATAGAAATATATACAATTGATTAGAAATAATACTGCACTGTCGAAGTTAAGTGGAGCTACAGACAGACGTTTTCGTACCAAGAAGTCCATAGCTTAGACTGCAGTGGTTCCCAAACTTTACTAACTGTCGGAACCCTTACAGGATTGTTTTTATTTCGCGGAACCACAACTCCGTGTATATATATATATATATATATATATATATATATATATTAGACTTAGACCTGTAAAATATTTATTGAGCAACAAAACTTACAGAGTTTAGTGATGAACAATACAAATTTTTACACTGAAAACACTTAAATAAAGCCTATGAAGTAAATAAAACCTATCAGAAATTAACAGTGCATCACGTCAACGGCTTTAGTTATACTGATTGGTTCACAATTAATTATGAAATAAGTGCACATCAAATCAACTGGCAACTCAGAAAATTTTAATTTTAGCGAAAACATATTGCTCAAAATTAGTTTCAGTTAAATTCTCACGAGTAAAATACATATATATATTAAAATCTGTCATAAATAATATAACAAATTTTAAATACTATGACACAATTTATATGACATTTATTTTAAAACAGTACTAATAGAACCAGTCTTTTATAAAATCGTTAAAATTAAACTCTGCCCAATTACACTTTTGCAGTAGCCGAGTAGCGAAAATTTATTTACATATACTTAGCAGATTTTAATTTTAGCGAAAGATATTTAGTGATCCCAAATCCACGATGGTGTCATTTCATGTCAGAATAAGAATATAAAATATTATTTAACAAAAAGCCACTAGGTAAAATTATGTATAAATATTAGGACTTTAATTAGACCTTAATATTAAGACCTGATTAGACTGATTAGAAAAGGTGTCACGGAACCCTTGTTAAGCCTCCGTGGAACCCCAGGGTTCCGCGGAACACAGTTTGGGAACCACTGGCTTAGAGGATAAATGGCAGGATTCATGGATAGCTTGGATGATCGGGTTAGTTGATTTTTTAATTCTTTGCATTAGACTGTGTTGAGCACGTCTTGTTACTTCCGGGAAGCTCGGGACATTGCGGGTAGCAAACATTGCGAAGCTGAGCATCTCGGGGGTAATTTATGTAAGAGTCTAAAAGACCTGTTATACGGCAAATTTAGGATTCTGCCAGAACCTTTTTTATAATTCACCCAGAGTTGCTGACCGTATATATTACTGCAGAAAGTACGAAAGAGTGTGTCTTTAGCTTCATTTGTACAGAAACGAAAGTTCCTTATGGTCATATTCGCTTTAGCACACAGGATTCGAGATTTTCTTATATCAGAGTCATCACTCAAGGAGCTGGTAATAGTTTGATCCAAATATTTAAACTCTTGTACTTCCTCAATTACGTCACCATTCATTTTAAACCTTATATCAGCTGGCTGATTTCAGCTTTTAGGATGAAATTGCAAACCTTAGTTTTTGTAATATTAAAAAGAATATCATGCTTCTGCGAATACACTTCGCAGACATTTAGTAGCCGATCCAGAACTTTAACAGAGGGACATATTAACACCATATCATCGGCATAAACTTAAGTTATTTATCCTTGTGTTATCTATACAACAACCCACTGTTGCCTCATTAAGTGAAGCAATTAATCCGTCAATATACACATTAAACAGCATAGGGGAGAGCAAGGAGCCTTGTCTCACCCTGCAAGAGGAGCCAAAACACTCGGATAGTACATTGCCCCACCTAACAGTGAAAGATTGGTGGGAATACCAAAATTTCAATAAATTTAATATGTACATGGGAACCTTTCTGTCTTCTAGTTTTGCAAATAAAATGTTGTGGTTCACCCTATCATATGCCTTACTTATATCAAGGAAACAGCTATAAATGGTTGAATTACTGTCAATGTATTTAGATATTGTTTCTTTAAGTACATAGATACACAGGTCAGTTGAATGGGACCTTTTAAAGCCAAACTGATTAGATGTCCATAGGAAATCATTTAATCGGAGTAACAAGTTTTTCTAGTAGTTTCGAGAAGCAGGAAACGACAGCAATAGGCCTGTAATTATTGCTGGACAGAATGTCTCCGTACTTATTTTTGACCAGGGCAAGATATATACCCTCATGAACTCTGCAGGGATATAGCTATGAGCAAGCATGGCTGATAGGAGCAATGATATATGCAGACATACTACGTTATTTGCATATTTTAAGTGCTCATTCGATAAGTCATCTACCCCTGACGCAGAACCAGTCTTTAACTCTTTAATTAACCTCTTTACTTCAGAAAATTATATCAAAATATTTTCCCTTGTCCCTCCCACAATCGTTTCGCTGCAATCTATCTTAAGATTATCCCTACTCACACTGTTAAGAATGTTAGAGTAGTGGTTTTTCCACAGCTTTGCAATTTCATCCTCCCCCGACACCCCATCGATTGTGTATTATATTGGGGGATGGAGAGTTTAGGGACTTTATTAGGGTTCTGATATCATCAATGACACCCGAAAATTTTTCATTTGGGGAGTTTGGAGGTCTATAGATGACTATCAGTACCACGTTTAGTTTCTCTATTTTCACTGCAAGGGTTTCCACGAAATTGTTAGTTTTACTTATTACCGTCTCTGTCATATGCCTCTCATGTATCTAAATAGCACATCCACCTTTACGTCTCGCTGTTCTATCCGCTCTTAGTAAGTTGAATCCATCGATATGCAATTCTTTCTTATCGATACAGTGTTCGCAGTTATCGCAGTTTCCTTAGCAAGCTTTAAGATGTGTTTCTGTGAGACATGCGATATATATATATATATATATATATATATATATATATATATATATATATATATATATATATATATATGAAAATGAAATGAAAATGAAACTCTTGAGAAAGTTATTATTTTTATCATAATGAAAACATTAATATTAATTTTAATTCTTATGCATTGCCTGCCATAATAGTAATATCAAGAAATTTGAAAAATTATGTCATATATTCATAATTCTATATTATATTGATAGATTAACTAAATATCCGCATACGCATCCGCGGATATTGAAATTAAAGATCCGCATATTTATATATATATATATATTAGTGGTGGACCGGATGTCAGTTTTTCAACATCTGCGGATGCGGATCTTTAATTTCAATATCCGCGGATGCGGATGCGGATATTTAGTTAATCTATCAATATAATATAGAATTATGAATATGTGACATAATTTTTCAAATTTCGTGATATTGCTATTATGGCAGGCAATGCATAAGAATTAATATTAATGTTTTCATTATGATAAAAATAATAACTTTCTCAAGAGTTTCAGCCACAGAAAATTCAATGAAACAAGTTTCATTCAATTTTCCGTGTTACCACGTATTTATATTTTGAGGTTTATATATTTGTTTGTTCATTAATAACACTAGGGAACAACATTTTTGTTTCTTGAAAACTATTTGGTGTTTCTTATAGAACATTTGATGCTGATTCCAAATATGGTTTCAGAATTTTTCTGTCACCCATAGGTTTCGAGAAAATAATATTTCCATTTACTCAGAGTTTTCCCAAAATATTAGTTAAAATTAAGTGTACTAATTTAATTTTACTTTCTTTTTTTTCCAGGTTAACTATATTTAATAGTATTTTTTGCATTAAAAAAATATAGCTATTTAAACAAACAGATTTTTAATAAAAAGAAAGTTTTTTCAAGTTTTGCTCAAATTTTAAATTTTTTCATAATAGAAAAAATTGGTTTTTCATTCCAAAAAGTTTTCCGTGATTTCAATAATTTTCCGCCAGCATGAATCGAAACTGCATTAATCCCAGAGATACATTTTGCTACATATGTGGAGAACTGACCATAATGGCACAGAGGAAGACGATGACCCCACTCGTGAAGAAGGCTTACGAACTTTATTTTGGATGTAAGGTAGGCGACCAAGACAAATCCTGGGTACCTCATATCTCATGCATTTCCTGTGCCGTCACTCTTAGGGGTTGGATTAAAGGTACCCGCAAATCTATGCCATTTGCCATACCAATGATTTGGAGAGAGCCCAAGGATCACCTAACGGATTGCTATTTTTTGTATGACTAACGTTTCAGGATTCTCTGCCAAAAATAAACATAAAATTCAATACCCAAATCTTGCATCTGCCATGAGACCAGTACTACATGACGATGATAACCCAATTCCAACTCCCCCAAAGTCATGGACACTGGATGAAGAGTCTGAAGTTGAACCAATGGAAATTGATGACACTAAAGATACAGACTTTCAGCAACCTGAATCAAATAAACCACGTATGATAACGCAGGTTATGCTGAATGATCTCGTGAGAGATTTGGACCTTCCGAAAAAGAAAGCGGAATTATTGGGCTCCAGGTTACGTGAATGGAATTTGCTGGCAAAAGTACAAGCATATCGGCGTTCCGCACTCGCCAAAAAGATCTGATGCAGTATTTCTCCTCGTCAGGTGGTTTATGCTACTGTAATAATGTAAATGGACTGCTGTTAGCTCTCGGTCATGAGCACAAATCTGAAGATTGGCGTTTATTTATTGACTCTTCGAAGCTAAGCCTCAAGGTTGTACTACTTCACAATGGAAATAAATACCCTTCCATTCCTGTAGGGCACGCTGTCCACATGAAGGAATCTTACGAAAATATGAAACTCATCCTTCAGCAGATTAATTATGACCAGTTTCGTTGGTGTATATATGTGGGGATTTAGAAGTCGTCGCGCTTCTTCTGGGAATGCAGCTCGGTTATACGAAGTTCTGCTGCTTCCTTTGTGAATGGGACAGCAGAGCCAGAGATTCGCATTATTTTGTAAAGGATTGGCCACTTCGTCAAAAATGTATCCCAGGACTGAAGAATGTGTCTCATGAACCCTTAGTTGACCCCAAGAAAATATACTTACCGCCACTTCACATCAAACTTGGCATCATGAAAAATTTTGTCAAAGCAATGAACAAGGAAGATGAGGCATTCAAATATTTGAAGAAAAAGTTTTCACGACTTAGCGATGCAAAGATAAAAGAAGGGATCTTTGTTGGTCCCCAAATCAGAGCTCATGAAAGATCAAAAGTTTGATGATGCCTTGAGAGGAAAAGAAAAAGTGGCATGGGAGGCCATGAAGAATGTTGTCACAAATTTTCTAGGGAACATCAAAGCCTCTAACTATGAAAAAATAGTGCAGGACATGATTGAAGCATATAGGTTATTGGGATGTAATATGTCACTAAAAATCCATTTCTTGCACTCCCATTTAGATTTCTTCCCTGAAAACCTCGGCGACGTAAGCGATGAGCATGGAGAAAGGTTCCACCAAGATATAGCTACTATGGAGAAACGCTACCAAGGGAGGTGGGATCCGGCAATGTTAGCTGATTACTGCTGGACATTGATGCGAGAAGCTCCTAATGAAAACTACAAGAGAAAATCAGTGACAAAGAAGTTTTAAGAAGAATATTTTAAATGCCAATCAGCCACTAATATAATTTTTATGAAGTATTTTTACTAACTTCTATACACTTTTTGAATAAATATTAAAATACAAATTTCTCAGTAACCTTGGGTGATAGAGAAATTCTACGGCTATATTCGGAATCGGCGGAAAAAATCCTATAAGACCGACCTGTTCACGTCCAAGAAACAAAAAAAAAGTTAAAATTTGTTCCCCGGTGTAATTAATACTTTACATGAAATGTGCATGACTGGGCCTTATAAGCTACTTTATCAGCTAATTTAATTGTAAATTGTATAATTTATTACAGGTAATATTCGCAGTCAGAAGTGCGGATGCGGATGTTAAAAATGATGCGGATGCGGATATCCGGTCCACCACTAATATATACAGGGTGTACATAAAGTCAGGATCTATTTTTGTGAAGCACTTGGAAATTATATGGAATTCAATCATAAAATGACAAAGTGGTAACATTTATTAAATAATTAAGAGTAAGATTCGACGTGACGCCCATCAGTATCCCTGCACAGCTCAAATCGTTCCGCAGCATTTCTAAACACATTCTGGAGCATTTGCGGGGTTATGTTATCTGCAGCAGTTCGTATACGTGTACGTAAGTTTTCAAGACTCGTAATCTTCGTCTGATAGACGTGCGATTTGATAAAGCCCCATGCAAAGAAATCTAAAGGGGTTAAATCTGGTGATCTCGCTGGCCAAGGTCTGTTGCTTCCGCGTCCGATCCAGCGATTTGGAAAACATCCATTTAGATAATCCTGAACAATTTTGGCATAGTGACAAGGCGCACCATCATGTTGATAGACGACGGAGATAGGATTGTTAGTACCGTCGTCTATCAACATGATGGTGCGCCTTGTCACTATGCCAAAATTGTTCAGGATTATCTAAAATTCAGTGGTTCCCAAACCCGGGGTCGCGACCCCAAATGGGGTCGCAAGCCTCATCACAAAGGGTCGCAGGGAGCCAATGTGGTCGATGGGGTCGCAAGTGTCTTTGCAATGACAATGAGGCAAGGGTGAATTTTGATATCTATGATGACGTAGAAAAGTTCTGGATTACTTTAGCAGAGAGACATTCGACTGTTAAAAATCGAGCTATCAAAGTTCTGGTACAATTTGGAACCACCTATATCTGTGAGGCAGCTTTCTCGTCAATGGTATTTATGAAAAATGAGTACCGTAACCGTATTTCAAACATCAACTTAGAAAATTGTATGCTATGTTCCTTAACCTCATATACCCCCAGGTACAAAAAATTAATCAAATCATAATGTACACATGTCAGATATGAAATATGCCACTGTTATAGCATATCAGACATATGATAGAGTAGGAACTTAGAATATTGATTGATATGTTGTTTTATATTACATATTAAACATGAGAGAGTTGTAAATAGTTTCTGACAATGTTTACTTTTACACTCTTGAGTTATGTAATACATTTCCTTATTTGTTTTTACAGTTAAATAAATACGTATAAAAATATCTCTATTTATTTTAAGATTCTTCCTCACTAGATAAAATTATATATATATATATATATACTTGTTCTTCGTAATGACTTGGGGTCGCACTGGATAGGCAACAGCACTAGAAGGGGTCGCACTGGAAAATGCTTGGGAACCCCTGAATTCTAAATGGATGTTTTCCAAATCGCTGGATCGGACGCGGAAGCAACAGACCTTGGCCAGCGAGATCACCAGATTTAACCCCTTTAGATTTCTTTGCATGGGGCTTTATCAAATCGCACGTCTATCAGACGAAGATTACGAGTCTTGAAAACTTACGTACACGTATACGAACTGCTGCAGATAACATAACCCCGCAAATGCTCCAGAATGTGTTTAGAAATGCTGCGGAACGATTTGAGCTGTGCAGGGATACTGATGGGCGTCACGTCGAATCCTACTCTTAATTATTTAATAAATGTTACCACTTTATCATTTTATGATTGAATTCCATATAATTTCCAAGTGCTTCACAAAAATAGATCCTGACTTTATGTACACCCTGTATATATATATATATATATATATCGGGCAGACAAGAAATGACAAACAAATCCCTTCTTCCACGCAGTGCGTAGCGTAGACAGCTGAGAATCACGTAGAAGCGAAAGACACACGTGGTGTTCAAGGAATCAGAAACAATAAGGACGCTTGTCTTTTCCCAAAGGCCCGCAAAAGCTAGCGTCTTAGCAACAATAGGACGCTTGTGGCTTCCCAGAAAGACCCGCGAAACTTGGTGTCCTAAAAGCCTATAAAAGAGAGTTCACTGAAACTCTTCCTCATTCGCTCACTCAATAATCCAGCAGGGTTGAAGCACCTTAAACAGAAAAAACTAACTAACATTCTCTCACGTCTCTCTGCATTCTTCACTTCTTCTTGACTTGGTCGTCACATCTCAGCATCCTTCGTCAGCAGCACCACACGTCAAGCCACCCACTCTGGCCTTCGCCTGAGAGCGGCCTGTTTCTTTCAAGGCTTTGGTCGGGCCTACACGAAGTCTATCATCAAGTAAGGCTCTCTACCAATTCTCATTCCGCTCGTACTTCCCCTTCCAACGTCTACACTCCCTACGCAGTGCCATCATCGACTTTAGCGGGCTGCATTTCCAAGTCACACTTCAATCGTTATACCAGAACGAAGCAACACTTGAAGTACGCTACAATTCCTTCCTGCAAGAAAGAAAATCTCTGCTGTAGGCGTCTAGTTGGCCTCTTTATTACAACCCCTACCGGCTTCTCAGCACATCAACCTCATCTAGGCCTACACTCTACAAGTGTAATCCGCATTTCGGGCCTACAGTCTACAAGGTCAACCTTCAAGTATCTTTTCCTTCTCCAGAGGTATTTCAACATTGTCAGTAAGTTCTCTGTGCCTCGTTCTTAAACAATTTTCGTGAAGCCTACACAGTGCAATCGCAGAACCGCGTTAGACTCTACCCAAAAGTGTTTTCGCTACCGTTCAAACTACTTCCTCGTTAGAATTGCAGTAGGCCTATTAAGTGTCATTCCAATACTGTAATTGTGTATCATCCTGTTATTGTGTTTTTTCATGTAATTCATTTTTACTTTTGCATCCGTTTGTTCATGTGATCCTTTTAAGCATTTCATTATTGACGGCCTAATCTACTTACAGTGTACTAAACGTAAGTGCATTCTTTCTATCATTAATAGGCTGCATCATCTAGTCTATGTTCCATTTATGAATAACTCTTTAGCCTACCTAAGTCAGTGTATTACGTAATCCATTCAGTGTACTTAACGTACGTACATTATTTATATTATCAATAGGCTGCGGCACCTATTCTATGTTCCATTTATGCGTCTCTCTAGCCTACCTAAATCATTGTATTACGTAATCCATTCAGTGTACCCAACGTACGTACATAATTTGTTATCAATAGGCTTCATATTTCATGCTGCGGCTCATTAGCCTATATAACCTTACTTAACAATTAAGCTGCATAACCATTTCCTTATTTGTTAAGCCTCAGTCATCTTTAGCATAATATAAACGCCGTTATATAATTGTTAATCACTGTAACTACCGTCATTGCATTGTTAATCGCTGTGAACAAATAACCAATTTATTTTCTTAATTACACACAAAACCACAAGGTAATTTTTCTAACCTTATTATTATTATTTGCTTGGGTGTAGTCCAAGCTGGTGACCTCGATTCATTCGTATCATCTCATTCAGTAATTATAGTACGCCTACTCCATTAGCCACATCAAACGGTTAACCGTAGACCACTGTAAATTGGTAACTCCAGCCTAGTCATTTAACATTCAATCATTCTCAAGCAATTAATTATTATCATTATTATAGTGCTAACTTAGCGTTAATAATTGGTACCATCAAAGTGGTTAATACTAGGCCTACTATATATATATATATATATATACATATATGTATTGTCAACACCATTTGAAAGCTATTTTCAGTCTCCTTTTTTGCCCTCACGCTCTACAGTATATTTCATCATTATTTAATTATTTGTACTGATTAGTTTCATATATATATATATATATATATATATTAGAAACCCAAAGCCCAAAACGTTTTATACCGCAATGATAAGACATTTATATAGTAATTCATCAATAAGCATTACTTCATTGTCGATATTTTAGATTAATGCTTTGATAAAACACGATAAATCCAATTCAAACAATTTCACTAATTCCTTCCTCTTCTTATTTTCCATTAAATCAATATATGTTTTCACTGTAATTATTGTGTTTTATGTAATTTCTTTTTAAGATGAAAGTGGGACTAAATAAAATCAATAATTTATATGTTTAATGATAACTGATCGCTTTTTTATTTATGTTCCAGGAGTGATACGGACATTTAATACAAATTGAATACGGAAATGTTAAAAGCGAATTGTTGTGGATATTTATTATTTATAGAAACGTGTCTAAAGAGTTTAGCTAAAGTATTCGTGATCAAATAATCGCACTTTCCATCAAGGAAAGTTTCAATGTCAAATTATGGTACAAATTAAAGTTTCTAAGGGAGCTGTTCAGAGAACACTGGACAGATACGAAGCTACTGGAAGCTATAAAACGAAGAAAAGAACGGGGAGACCGAAAATAACTCCCTCATCCGAAGACCACTACGCGATTTTAACATCTCTATGAAACAGAAGTGCGACAGCGGAAGAAATACAGGCTCAACTGAATAGAGAACGAGAAACATCAATCAGCGTAACTACTCTGGAAAGAAGACTCGCTGCTGGAGGCCTTCCTGGAAGAGTTGCCGCGAGAAAACCATTTCTAAGGGAGGCAAATAGGGTTAAAGAAACAAGAATACGAGAATTATATGATACATTGGAAGATTGGAAAAACGTCCTATTTACGGATGAGTCAAAATTCGAAATATATGGCAGCCAAAGAAGACCCTATATCGGGAGTAGAACTCGTGAAAAAATGTTGCAGCAATGTATTACACCTACGGTAAAACATGGTGGAGTGAACATTGAAGTATGGACCTGTTTCAGTTACGCAGGAGTAGGAGATTTTCGCAGAATCATTGATATATCGACAAAAGAAAGGTACCACTCAATTCTTCAAAGGTATGCCATTCCTTCTGGATTGAGACTTTGTGGTCATGGCTTCATTTTCCAGCGAGATAATAATAATCCTAAACACACTTCCAAGCTGTATCAAAACTACCTCGAGTCAAAGGGGGAAACTGGGTGCTAAAGATTAGAAATTCCCTCCTCAGGCCGCACCTAGATCTCAATCCATTAAAATCCATTTAAAACGAAAGAGTTAAAATCCACGTAAATAGTCAGAAGACTCTCTGTAATGTGCAACACAACTGCTGAATTAACATTGATCCAAATGTAATAAAAAAACTACGAATCAATGACAAAAAAAGTTGATGCAATTCTTAAAGCAAAAAGTGGCCCTATTGATTAGTGAATATTTTCTGCTGATGCAACTACGCTACTTATTCTAATTATATTTCATATTATAACATTCTTTGGTGGTTGGGAAGTTTCATATTGTTTGCAGTTGAAATATATATATATATATATATATATATATATATATATATATAGTGCTGTGCCCACTAACTCCTAAAGTTAGCCCTGCTAACGTTAACGCTAAGCATTTCAACAGTTAGTGCCGCTAACGCAAATTTTGTCGCTAATTTTTTGTGAAACCACCCCAATTTATATAGTATGTTCTGCCTTCGTTAATTTACTTACATATATTAGCACACACCTTGATATAATTAGTTGCTAAGGTACAAAAATGTGACGTCATAGTGTACGAAAATGAAAACATTTTTATGTAGGAGTCGAGTTCCTTTCGTATACATTAATAAGGAAAACAAACCAATGGAAGAAAATTCTATTCAATTTATACGTCTCTATTTAATTCCAATACACAAACTGAAACTCAAAGAAGTGATAAAATAGTGACAAAGAGAGTAAATGTTCCATTGATAGAACATATTGCAGAATAAAAATGGATATCACTGAAACAGTGATGTGGCGAATTGCATTTACTTTTAAAACGAACAAAAACATTAGAGCCTCTACAAAAACCTCTACATGCTGATTTCATGAGCAACTTGCAGTTAGTGCTGCCTCAGTCTTTTATAATTGAGTTGCTGTCGGCGAACCAAATTTTAGCAAAAGTGGCTTCAAAAAATTAGCTATTGACTTCCTCTAAAAACTTAGCTCCGCTACCTGTTTCGCTAACAATTTTGAAAATTAGCGGCATTAACAGTATCGCTAATAAGAAGTTAGCGGCCGCTAATCCCAGCAAAATATATATATGTATATATATATAAGTGGTGGACCGGATGTCAGTTTTTCAACATCTGCGGATGCGGATCTTTAATTTCAATATCTGCGGATGCGGATATTTAGTTAATCTATCAATATAATACAGAATTATGAATATATGACATAATTTTTCAAATTTCGTGATATTACTATTATGGCAGGCAATGCATAAGAATTAAAATTAATATTAATGTTTTTATTATGATAAAAATAATAACTTTCTCAAGAGTTTCAGCCACAGAAAATTCAATGAAACAAGTTTCATTCAATTTTCTGCGTTACCAGCTATTTATATTTTGAGGTTTATATATTTGTTTGTTCATTAATAATTAATACTTTACATGAAATGTGCATGACTGGGCCTTATAAGCTAATTTAATTGTAAATTGCATAATTTATTAGAGGTAATATCCGCATAACATCCGCAGTCAGAAGTGCGGATGCGGATGTTAAAAATGATGCGGATATCCGGTCCACCACTATATATATATATATATATATATATATATATATATATATATATATAATATATATATATACTATTGGGCTAAAATGTGCGTGTGTGTGTGTGTGTCCGCTTTTTTCGGAACCGTGCACAGCCTAAACGGCACATCAGAAAATTCTGCAACCACCACCAACTGATAGTCTTGATAGCCCATAAGCTGACGATGTGCTCTTCAAGTTTCCCGGTCCTAGGTCACTGGTCACTGGGTCCCAAGGCCCCAGCACCGCGATAAAACTACAGAAAAGAACGCAGCCGTGAAAATCTTGAGCTTCACATTTATACTGTGACATTAGGCCTGTTCAAAAATCAACTTTTTCTTATTTTCATAGGTTTCTGTACATTTTCCCATGCTTTTTGACCTGAAAAAGCCGAAAATCACAACTATTTTGACTTAGGATGTTGGGAAGCATTGCCGCATGGAGCTTTAAATTTTCTGCCTTGAAATCGGCCAAAGCGCCAATTCCGTGGTCCCTTGAATTATGTTTTGCACTTTAACTTTTGATCTAAACAAGATAGAGCAACAAATTAGGTATCAAATGAAAGAGCATAAAATTAATAAATAATAATAATAATAATAATAATAATAATAATAATAATAATAAATAAATAATAATTAATAATAATAATAATAATAATTATCTATCATTTTTCAGGAAACAACAGAAACTCAATCAGAATCTAGAAAACCATCTACAAGTTACAACTTCACAATGGCATTAAGCAAGGAGCTGAGGGAGCTCCGTGGGCGCACAGTTGATATCTCAGAAACTCCACGTACTGTCCACAGGCAGGTGTCAACTGGGCCATCTACCAGATCTCTCACTGAAACTTTCCTGGTTGGATACCCTTCAGCTTTTATCAGTGGTTCCCAGCTTCCCACCAACAGACAGGCGTTCCAGTATTTCCTTAATCTTCAGAATTTACAGGAAAATGCAGGGAGGCCCATGGTTCAAGACCTTGCATATGAAACAGTTGAATCTATCATCCCATTCTGGCAGATGGCTACGATCAAGACAATGACCAAGTACAACGCAATGAAGCTCTTCATGAAACTACATGAGAAACATCGTGCTCTGGTGAAAAGCAAAGGAAGAGCAAGTAACCCTGGAGGAAAAAGAGGAGCATTTGTGCTGGAATTAGACAGCCTGTTCGATATAGGAGCTCCAGATGCAATCCAGGAAATACAGAACAACAGACTGTTATCCAGAGAGAAGAAAGATGAGGATATCAGGTTCTACGAAGACCAAAAGACTGAGAGGAAAGGTCATATGTCTGGTCATGACAAGATTTTTGAGACAAAATCCCTGCAGCAAGCAGCGAGGAATGAAAGACTGCAGCATAGACAAGAACAAGGTAAAACTAATTACTTTGAACGTCACAAAAAGTTTTAAGTTTTACTCCATTGCGATATTTAGCATGTACTTAACAATTACTGTCTTAACATGTACTATTTTACAGCTGCAGCAGAACAAGAGGCAGTTGTTCATGTGGATGACATTACCTGGGGTGACTCAACTGACAACGACGCTAACACAGAGGACATGGATTACCATCAGCCTCGTCCTGGATGTTCTCACCATCAAGACACTGTGACTAGTGTGACTTTGACGTTTCCAAGGAAGGTCATGGAATGTGATGTCATCTGCAATACAGCTGATCGTCTTGGTTTATCAGACAATCAAGTTACTGCCATGGTTTCTGCCACCTTGAAAGCTGGAGGGGCTGATCTGGATAACTTCGTCATCTCAACCTCAACAACACGTCGCAACAGAATGCTGTCCAGGTATAATATCAGCCAGAGTCACATGTCCAAGTTTTGTGAAAACCCCCACAGTACGCTGCCTTACACTGGGATGGAAAGTTGCTCAAAGATGTCTTGGGCAGTGAACCTGGAAGTACCTCAGAGACTTTAGCTGTGCTAGTGTCTGGTCCACCTTCATACACTGAAGGAAAGTTATTGGGAGTACCTGTCATCGACAATTCTTCTGGCACAGCTCAGGCTGAGGCTTCAATGGATTTACTGGAGACATGGGAACTTACGGATAATGTTACTGCCCTTGTTTTTGACACTACATCCAGTAACAGTGGAGTTCACAGAGGAGCTGCCAAACTGCTAGAGAAAATGCTGAACAAAAAGGTGTTTTATCTGGCCTGTCGACATCACATCCTGGAAATCCTAGTAGGAGCAGTTTGGGAAGGTGAAGGGGCCAGATAATCCCTGGTTTGAGCATCTGAAGGATGTTTGGATGGACTTGTCCAAGGAAAACCCAAAGATGCTGGCTATCAACAGCAAATGGCTGAAGGAAAAGAAGAAGAACAGTGAAGAAATACTCCAAGACATTCTAACAGCAGAAAGGCTTCCAAGAGCCGACTACAGGGAAATGGCTGAACTGACAGTCATTGTTCTTGGAGGAACGCCTCCTCGAGGTATTCACTGGAGTCAACCAGGCGCCATTCATCAGGCCAGATGGATGGCCAGAAACCTGTACTCCATGAAAATACTGATGTTTGCAGATCAACTTGAGTACGACGAAGACACTGTATCAAAGCTGGAAAGACTCAACACCTTCCTTGCGCTGTTCTACACTCCTGTATGGATGATGTCAATGTCTGCTGCAGATGCTCCCGTGAATGATCTAAGTCTAATCCAGGACATGTTGAAGTACAAGAAAACTGACCCAGAGCTTGCTGATGCAGTACTTAATAAGATGGAAAACCACAAATGGTACCTGACGCAGGAAGTCGTGCCATTTGCCCTGTTCAGCAGTAGATTGAGTGACACATTGAAGCACGACATTGCTGCCCAGTTACATGCCACTGAGAAGCCAGACAGCTTCAGAACAGGAAAGCCTCTATTCCAGAGAGTCACAGCTAAGACCACCCTGGTTGATCTCATTGGCCCAGAATCACATTTCCTGCTGGACACACTGAACATTGGATCCGAGTGGCTTCTGGAACCTGTCACGTCTTGGCCACAGAATGAGGACTACAGAAAAGCGTTGGACTATGTTAAGAATCTGAAAGCGGTGAATGACATTGCTGAACGTGGTGTCAAGATGATGAGCGACTTTGCAAATGTCATAACAACAGATGCCAAGCAAAGGGACTATCTCCTTCAAGCTGTGGAGTTCAACAGACGCCGCTTTGACAGCTTCAAGAAACAAACTCTCAACAACTGACTGTGTAAATGTCATTATGAAATTAATCATCATGTAATGCTTTCACTTCTTGATCGATTAGACTTGTGACAAAATGTTAATCTCAAATTTGTGTCATGAATAAGGCGCCTTGTCTGCCTTGAGTGCATGACTCCAGATTCCTGGGATCTTGGGAGCATTGCTCCAGTAAATTTGACCATGAGAAAAAGTAAATTTGGGTTTGGGTTTTGTTCATCCGCTAGACGTTATGCAATTTTTTTGCGTATACGTTCTTGTACAAACCAATTTTTTTAAATTACAAATTTAGTTATTTTAAGTTTAGTTGGTAATTCCATATTTAACAATTATTTTTATTTTTTGTTAAGCTTCAATGTTTTGATAATTAAAATTTTATTAAAACGTATATTTTTTTAATATAAAATTATCAGGATTGGACTATGTTCCATTGATCTCGGCCAGGTTTGATAAATTGGCCAGATAATTACTTGTGCGGTTTTAAGTAATCCACCATGACTCTAGAATTGAAAAGTTTAAACTTACTTTTACTTACTTTAACTTACCTACTTTTACTTACTCTTCCTTACTTTTACTAAGTTTAAAGCACTTACTTTTACTTACTTTCATTGTACTATATTTACTTACTTTTACTCACTTTTACCATACTATATTTACTAACTTTTACTTATTTTGTATTTTTTCAGGTAGTCAATAATCAATAATGGATCCTAATATTGATGAAGTTGGAGAGAAAAGTGAGGGTGTTAAAAGGGGTTACTTTTGTGGTCAATGCAAGAACAAATATTCAAAGAAGCAAAACTGGGAGGAACATTTTAATTCCAAAAAAAATATTTGTTACAATACAAGAGGTCCCAGAGTTTGGGCCCACAGCTTAGATATTGCAGTAAAGAAATACCAGGATGAAGTGCAGCAAAGAGATACGGCAAAGCAGTCATTTAGTTTGTTCACAAAATGTGCTAGTGCTAGACCTCAGAAAAATGAACCAACTTCATCACTGCTAATCTAGAAAATGAAACTTTTTCACTAGATGTTTCACAGACTGAAGAAAGTGCTTCTCCTCCACCTAAGAAACAAAAGGTAAGTGAGGAATCTGCGCATCAGACTAACAAAACTGCTTTAGAGGAATTTGAAAATTCCCAAATCCAGAAGACATTGAATGCAATTTTGCGCCTAACAAAAGAAACTCACCAAGCTGTTGTGGTTAATAAAGAGAAGAGTCAAAATATGCCTTCAAGTTCAAGTGTTGCATCCAAATCTAATAAAGCAAAAAGCAACAAATTTGACATTTCCATAGCCCATTTAAGCAAGTGTAAATCAATACATTGCTGCTGCAATGAATAAATAAACTTAAGGTGAGTTATAAACTGTACATTATTGTATTATTATGTTTAGCTTAAACAATTTGTAATTGGTATGTCGTCAATTCAAGAGTTTACTATCATTAACCTATCTAGTGGTGTAAGGGGAAAAAAAGTAAATTCAGAGCTGTGCTCCAGTAAATTTTTTCAAATCTGGAGTCATGCTTGAGTGAGAAAACAAATTTTGTGATATTTCTGAAAACTTTGTATGTACCAATGTGCCATTTCTTGTTCCAAGACTATCATAATTGTATAAGTTAGAAAGAGGATTAAAAACACTTTAATTTGGTGCCTATTTTGTTGCTCTATCTTGTAGATAAAAAGTTATAGTGCAAAACATGATTCAAGGGACCCCGGAACTGGTGCTTTTGGCCGATTTCAAGGCAGAAAACTTAAAGCTCCATGCGGCAATGCTTCCCAACAACCTAGGTCAAAATGGTTGTGATTTTCGGCCTTTTCAGGTCAAAAAGCATGGGAAAAAGTACAGAAACCTATGAAAATAAGAAAAAGTTGATTTTTTAACAGGGCTACTGTGACATATATACTGCTACCCGCCCGGAGGGTGGGGGTAATGGGGAGAGGGGTGGGAGGTAATTGGGGGAGTGGGGATAATGGGGAGAGGGGTGGGGTAATGGCTTTTTTACATTTGTGTGTGGGAGTAATGGCGTTTTTTAAAATTTTGTAGCTTAGCCACTTCTTCCTATGAGAACCTCATATAATATAATAAAAAAATACATGAAAAAGTGTAAAAAAAAACGTCTTTTTCTCTTTACGTTTGTGATTGATTGGATAGCCCGAAAGGACTCGCAATTTAATTGGGATATTAAGTTCCATTCTTTCATCGATTTGCAGTTACGATTCATTACAATGTTTGTAATTATATTACCGATATTTTATAAAGTACTAGTACAGTTCCCGCCGCTTCGCTGACGGTTAGACAGGCTAAACTACAAAAAAAGAACCCAGCCGTGAAAATTTTGAGCTTCACATTGTGTCAACATTTCTGAATCTGGTATCTCCCAAAACCTCCTCACCCCCATTCATACAACTTGGGGGCTAACCCCCCCCCCATTACCCCCACCCATCCCCGATTACCCCCACCCCCACCCTTCCCCCATTGCTAAACTACAGAAAAGAACACAGTCATGAAAATCTTGAGCTTCACATTGCCGCCCGTAATACAATTTCTGAATTTTTTTCTCACAATTTCTGAGTGTGACGGACAGACGGACAGACAGACGGACAGACGGACAGCTCTCTTATTATAGTATAGATTGGTGGTTACGATTGTACCATCCTGTGATATGCCATATATTTGAGATATATGTGATATGCAAAACTTTTGTCGCTTAGCCACTTCTTCCTATGAGGCAGGGGTTCCCAAGCATTTTCCAGTGCGACCCCTTCTAGTGCTGTTGCCTATCCAGTGCGACCCCAAGTCATTACGAAGAACAAGTATATATATATATATATATATATATACTGTGTATATATATATATATATATAAACAAGTTATATATATATATATATATATATATAATATGTATATATATATATATATATATATATATATATATATATATATATATATAAAATTTTATCTAGTGAGGAAGAATCTTAAAATAAATAGAGACATATTTTTATACGTATTTATTTAACTGTAAAAACAAATAAGGAAATGTATTACATAACTCAAGAGTGTAAAAGTAAACATTGTCAGAAACTATTTACAACTCTCTCATGTTTAATATGTAATATAAAACAACATATCAATCAATATTCTAAGTTCCTACTCTATCATATGTCTGATATGCTATAACAGTGGCATATTTCATATCTGACATGTGTACATTATGATTTGATTAATTTTTTGTACCTGGGGTATATGAGGTTAAGGAACATAGCATACAATTTTCTAAGTTGATGTTTGAAATACGGTTACGGTACTCATTTTTCATAAATACCATTGACGAGAAAGCTGCCTCACAGATATAGGTGGTTCCAAATTGTACCAGAACTTTGATAGCTCGATTTTTAACAGTTGAATGTCTCTCTGCTAAAGTAATCCAGAACTTTTCTACGTCATCATAGATATCAAAATTCACCCTTGCCTCATTGTCATTGCAAAGACACTTGCGACCCCCATCGACCACATTGGCTCCCTGCGACCCTTTGTGATGAGGCTTGCGACCCCGGGTTTGGGAACCACTGCTATGAGGGCTTCATATAATATAATTTTAAATCCACAACCAATAAAAAAAATGAAGTAGTGAAAAAAAAATCCGGAGGGCGATAGCGAGCTACCGCTTGTAACTTCTAAGAGGTTAGGTGTGCTGTACCGCCTCCGCGGTTTCTTCACCCCCACTCAATTGCTGTCTCTGTACGGGGGTCATGTATGGGGTGGGCTCAACCCACACAGCCATACTTCCATACTTGATCGGGTGGAATCAAAGGTTTTTAGTCTCATCAGTTCCCCGCCTCTCTCTCTCTCTCTCTCTCTCTCTCTCTCTCTCTCTCTCTCTCTCTCTCTCTCTCTCTCTCTCATCCCCGAGCCAGGTGTGAGGCACGAAGCTGCTGGCCTGGATAGTGTTCGATGTACCGCGACAGTCGTTGCCGATAGAATAGACAAACTGAGCGCGTTTAAGGCTCCTGGGCCAGACAAGTTTCTCCCCAGAGTGTTGCGGGAGGTGCGCGACCAGGTGGCTCCCCCACCTGGCTACAGTCTTCAACAAATCGTTGGAGACGGGCCAGGTGCCTGGTGACTGGAGGGAAGCCAACGTGACCCCTATTTAAGAAAGGGGATCACGAAAGTCCAGGGAACTATCGTCCCATTAGTCTCACTTCAGTTGTAGGTAAATTATTAGAGGGGATAATAGCGGATAGGATCGTTGACCATTTGGATTCGTACAAGCTGCTTGTGGACTCCCAACATGGGTTTAGACGGCATAGGTCGTGTCTCACCAACTTGCTCGAGTTTTTCCACGTCATGTTGGGTGAATATGATAAGAGTAGGGCGATTGATATACTTTATCTCGACTTTCAGAAAGCCTTTGATAAGGTACCTCACCGCCGGCTAATGGCGAAAGTGCGCGCGCTGGGTATCGGTGGGGAAATAGGTACGTGGATTGAAAACTGGCTGAAGAATAGGCGGCAGAGGGTTGTAATTAAAGGGGCTAGTTCGGGTTGGGCCTCGGTCACTAGTGGGGTTCCTCAGGGTTCCGTTTTGGGGCCGCTGTTGTTTATCATTTACATAAATGATATAAACGGTGGCATCGTCAGTCGGATCGCCAAATTCGCTGATGACACCAAGCTTGGGGCCAATGTTGGGACGCCGGAGGCGATCGAGCAACTGCGTGCGGACCTAGATAGGACAGGAGAGTGGTCCGAAAAATGGCAAATGCTGTTTAACTTGGGTAAATGCAAGGTGATGCACATTGGCTACGCCAATCCCAAGTCGGACTACTCGATGTTAGGAAGTAATATCGAGGCGACTGATTTGGAAAAGGACTTGGGTGTGCTAATTAGCAGCGACCTTAAGTTTACGAAACAGTGCGTAGAGGTGGAAAAGAAAGCCCAGAAGCTGTTGGGTTATATCAGGAGGCAATTTCAGTTTCGGAACAAGGAGATTGTGCTCTCTCTGTACAATTCCCTCGTTCGGCCGCACCTGGAGTATGCAGTGCAGTTCTGGTCGCCCACCCTCAGGAAAGATAATCCCTTCCGTTAGGCATATGGGCTACAATCGACGGTTAGGAGCCCTGAACTTGTTTTCGCTAGAAACTCGGAGGCTGCGCGGTCAACTCATCGAGGTTTTCAAGCTCTTACGCGGGTTCAACGATGTCGATTTTAGAAGCACATTTAGTTTAAATGATAACCCAACTCGCAACACTGGTTGGAAGTTGGATTTGAAACAGTTTAGGACTAGTGTGTGTGGGAATTACTTTACATATAAGATCTGTGACACGTGGTACAGGCTACCTTCAGAAGTTGTGAACAGTTCCTCTGTGGATCATTTCAAGAAAAGGTTAGACCAAATCTTGCACACTATTTGAGTGTGTAGAAAATTTTCCCTGGCACCCGTTGCCATTGGTACCTCCTCGGTATGGGCCGCAAGGCCTTTTGAGGTACTTTTTCCTTGTAACTCCTTGTAACTCTCTCTCTCTCTCTCTACCATCGCTATCATAATGGACATTGCTTTTCTGAACTCTCTAACTGCATGCCTCCTACTTTAAGGAGAGCACGCAGTACCAGACTTTCTACATATTCTCATTCCTATTCTGTCCAACTTATCTAATGCGAGGGTTAATCGGAATTTTCAGTCTTTCATCTACTCAACCGGTCAACTCTGGAACAATCTTCCTCATTCCATCTTTCCTCCTGTCTATGACCTCCCATCTTTCAAACGCAGAGTGTCTAGGCATCTCGAAAACCCGAGACCTCGAGTTTGGATCCCTTCTTCTTCTATGGAAGGGGGGCTTTTGCGGCATTTTCCCTTGGCCCCTCCTTCCTGCATACAAAATATATATATATATATATATATATATATATATATATATACATATATATATACAGGGTGTCCCAGAATTAACTATCTATTTCAATGAAATCGGACAAATTTTTTAAAAACACACTTTTATTTATGTTTATCATGTTTAATATGTGTTCAAAATGTATAAATTTCTAAATTTTTTTCATAATTTTATTTTCATAATTTTTTCATAGTTTTTCATAGTTTTATTTCATTCTCTTTCAGAACCCTATTAATAATGAATACACAAGAACGCATCTTTGTTGTAACATCCCGTATCAAAGGAATGCAATGTAATGAAATCAGAGAAAAATTACAAGAAGATGCCACAGAACCGGTCCTACAGACAAAGCGATTCGTGAACTTGTGAACAAATTTAAAAGAACTGGATCCGTACACGACGAGGTGGGAAGAGGACGCCCAAGGACAGCACGTAACAGGACCGAACAGGTACGACAATTGTTGAGGATGAACCAACAACTTCGGTTAGGGAGGCCGGTCGAAGAAACATATCCAAGACAACAACAGTTCATAGAATCTTGCGTTCGACACTGATGAAAAAGGCTTATCACATTCAAGTAAATAAAGTTTTGACTTATGATTTATAAATCTATTTGTTTTTGTATCATAATTTAGTAATAAACACAAAATTATGTCAGTTTTTATTAAATTTGTCCGATTTCATTGAAATAGATAGTTAATTCTGGGACACCCTGTGTGTATATATATATATATATTTTATAGAAAAGCTCGGTTAATATTCGTCTTTGAACCCGCTCACGCGCGGTTAAAACAGTACAATATATTGAATTGCTATTCAAAACTGACTAAGAAAATATATCTTATCTTGTGCAGATTTGTATAAAATGTGTTTTTTTATAAAAATATATTTCCTATTTTTCGTGTTTTTTCAATATATATATATATATATATATATATATATATATATATATATCGACTATTTGGTGAATATTTCCTATTTTTGGTGATTCTGGCTACTTCTGCGTAATTCAATTTGTCCTGTTTTACAATTAAATCATTTTTAGCAATTGTTGGTCTGTTCAGTTCGGTGTTTTTGTGATCAGAAGTATGACGTGTCAGTTTTGCATATTCGACTTTGAAGACGTAATCCGCCATATTGCCCTCGATGAAGACGAGAGTTTAGACCTTTTTTTCAATCACGGAATAATTAAGACATCCGTGACCTGCCCTAAATGCAACAGTGCTTGTATTTTAAGAAAAGACCGGAAGGTCTTTAGGTGCCGTAAAAAAAATCCAACCAAATATTAAGCGGGGTTCAATCATTATTAGCGACGGTTGGCGTGCCTATGATCGTATCGGTGAGCTGGATTACATGCATAAGTGAATTAACCACAGTGAAAAAAGATCACGCATCACAAACTGATCGGTCCTAATGACGAGTGCAAACTTTTCTGGTTAATTTTGAGGTGTTTTGTGCCATCCGTTTCCTGTGCAAATGCGTAGTTTTCGAGATGACGATATCTCGAAAATTACGCATTTGCACAGGAAACGGATGGCAGTTTCGTGCAAAACACCTCAAAATTGACCAGAAAAGTTTCTCATCATAAAAACAGACTGGGTGTAAAAACGAATAATTACCAAAAGCTCGATCAAAATATATGATTAAAGGATTAAAAGATTACAGTATAAGAATTTTAAATTTTTTTTTTTGTTACTCCTAAAATTAATTCTGTTTATTACATTTTTTCTTTCGAGACAATAACTAAGAAAACCTTTTTACTAAATGAGACATTTTCCGTCTCGAGATTTTCGTTATGAGCGAAAAAAAAAAAAAAAAGTGGGATAAAAGAAAAATTAATTTTTAAGTTCTTCATCTGCTTCACCTTTTGCCAGAAATGAACTCGGAGAAAAAGATACTTATTGACCTTCAACTCAAAATACTCTATTTTTAAAGTGCGAATTCCATTTCTTAACGCGATATTTTTTGTGTATGATGATGATGATATGACGTCATTCCCAACTTTTTATTTGTGAAAGAATTAAGGCAATCGCTCTCATATAATATATATAATGCAACCTACAAGGAAAAAATAAAAAATTCCAAATTCTTTCGTGTGTTCAACAATACACTCCGCCAGGGAATGAAAGGAAAAGGCAAGATCACCAAAATATATACCTATGTAGGCCTACATTAAAACATGAAAGTAAGAAGAGATTAGCACAAGGTTAACAAGCACCTTTGAATTTATTCATGCATCTCCAAATTTTTAGATCCAGAAAAGATAAGCATCCATCATTTTCTTTTTCAACACTGAACTTAATAGATGGAACTAAATTCTTGAGCCTACCAAGGAATTTGTCAACATCGAAATTGTCAGGCCAAACGCATAAAACATCATCTATATACATCACCTGTATTTAGGGTTGCCAGATGTCCTCCACAAAAATACCGGACACCAGCAGCTGGGGGCGGGTAGGGTGTAAAAAGTAAAAATGTATTTCTTCGTAACTCGCAAATCGGTTCATTAGATGCTTTATAAAATCAGTTAATTATATGGATAAATAACACTTTAACTAGAAAATAATATTGGAACCGATTTACAAATAACATTGAAAACATTTAGGTATTAATGAAAAGAAATCAACTTTATCCGCATTTAATTTTTATTCGACCAAAATTACATAACATGCGCAAAATTGCATCCAATACAGCGCTGTGAAACTATCCAATTCTTTATCAGATCGCGATAGAAAAATATGTAAAATAATAATTATTTACTTTAATAAACAACAAATTATGGATAACCAAAAAAAGCAGACGATCTATGAAAGCTACACCTATTAAGACAAAAATAAAAAAGCAAAGACATAAAGACCTGGTTTACTTTTACGTGTCCGGTATTCTTTGACTGTTCGGTTCAATACCGGACACCTGGCAACCCTACCTATATTACCTAATTTATATATATGGAATTTTTTGAAAGTAGAATTTTGCCCATTATTGTTAATTTTAACCTTGTCTGGTACCGGTATATAGATGATGTTTTATGAATTTGGCCTGACAATTTCGATGTTGACGAATTCCTTGGTAGGCTCAAGAATTTAGGGAGCTATTGAAGAATAGGGACCCCCAGCCTTCTTTAGTTAGCTTTATAAGGCTAACTAACGAAAATATCATGACCTAACCTAACCAATCGTCAAGGGCGTACAGTTAACCTAACGATTGGTTAGGTTAGGTCGTGATATTTTCGTTAGTTAGCCTTATAAGCCTAACTAAAGAAGGCTGGGGTCCCTATTCTTCAATAGCTCCGAATTTAGTTCCATCTGTTAAGTTCAGTGTTGAAAAATGTAACTAGTTAAGTTAAATTAACTTAATCGGTTAATCGGCAAAAAAGTTAAGTTAATTAACTTAATTGACCCAACCCTTATATATACAGGGTGTCCCGTAAGTCTGGACCCATAGGGAAAATAATAAAATTACAAAATAGTCCAAAAATTTAATTATAATATATTTTTTTATTATTTTTATTATTATTTTTATTATTTTTTTATTATGATCTTACTCCGCTGGAGTTTTATTTGTGGGGCCACTTGAAAGCCAAAGTGTACGAGGTCAAACTTCAGAACATTTTCCACCTTAAAGCACGCATTGTGGAGGCGTGTCAAGAAATTTCTGCGACTGTGATTCAGAAAGTGCTGTCGCAGTGGAGATTACGTCTTCAACTATGTGTGCGACACAACGGCGGACACTTTGAACAGATTATGTAATAAATTTTTGGACTATTTTGTAATTTTATTATTTTTCCCTATGGGTCCAGACTTACGGGACACCCTGTATATATATATATATATATATATATATATATATATATATATATATATACACAGGGTGTTTGAAAACTTTCTGTACAAATTGTAATGGGGGATAGGCAACACCAAGACAAACCCTTTTCGTCTATAAGTGTATGTCCGCTGACGTCACCTTTCGGCGCGAGAGGGCGCCGCTGCAATTGGCTAAAAGGTGAAGTGGGCTAGACTCGCGCTTGCCGCGGGCATTCTTAAATCGGACGTAGTACGCGTAACATGGAGCGCTTCACGACTGCTGAGATGGCTGACATGCATATGGGCTGCCAATGGAAACGGAAGAGCTGCTGTGAGGTTGTACCGACAGCTCTTCCCAAACAGACGTGTGCCAAACCACCAAACGTTTGCGCATTTGCATCGGCAACTGCGAGAAACTGGAACATTCCATGCAAACATGCATGACACTGGTCGGGAGAGAAACGTGCGCACTCCTGACATGGAAGAAGAAATCCTACGGCGATTTGAGGACAATCCAAGCGCAAGCACGCGAGGTGTTGCACGTATCCTCGGTGTGAACCACGACCTGGTCTGGAGAGTGTTGCACGAGCAGCAGTTACATCCGTTTCATCGTCAGAGAGTCCAGGCATTACAACCTCGGGATTACCCTCTTCGTGTGGAATTCGCACGCTGGTTTCTGCAGCAGACAGCGGTGCAGCCTAATTTTCCGGCTTATGTGCTGTTCTCAGATGAGGCCTGTTTCACACGTGAGGGTGTTTAACATGCACAATTCTCACGTGTGGGCGCACGCAAATCCACATGCTACACGGGTGCATGCTCATCAAGAACGGTTCGCCGTCAATGTTTGGGCGGTTATCGTCCATGGCAAGTTGATTGGGCCGTACTTGCTGCCTGCCCGACTCGACGGGCGGGTTTATCGGATATTTCTTGAAGAAACGTTGCCGGAACTGCTGGAAGATGTTCCCGTGGCTATTCGTAGACGAATGTGGTTTCAACACGACGGGGCCCCAGCACACTCCAGCAACGATGTGCTGGGATTATCTGAACGCCACTTTTGGGGACCGATGGATAGGCCGGGATGGGCCCGTAGCCTGGCCACCGAGATCGCCCGATTTAACATGCCTCGATTTCTTCCTGTGGGGACACATGAAGAACCTCGTGTACGAGACTCCCATTTACTCAGAAGAAGACCTCGTAGCAAGAATCGCTGTCGCCGCTGGAACTGTTCCCGAAATGCCGGGAATCTTTCGACGTGTACGTCGGTCAATGCTTCGACGCTGTCGGGCATGCATTGATGCTACCGGTCGCAACTTTCAGCACCTTCTTTAAATAAACATGCCTTCTTTAAATAAACATGTTACGCGTACTACGTCCGATTTAAGAATGCTCGCGGCAAGCGCGAGTCTAGCCCACTTCACCTTTTAGCCAATTGCAGCGGCGCCCTCTCGCGCCGAATGGTGACGTCAGCGGACATACACTTATAGACGAAAAGGGTTTGTCTTGGTGTTGCCTATCCCCCATTACAATTTGTACAGAAAGTTTTCAAACACCCTGTATATATATATGTATATATAAATTTTGGTTTGGAAGAACTATTTTTTTTGTGTTTTTCCAGTTAATTTTAATCCTTCAATTTTTTTAAAAGTTGGCGTTTTCCGACATCTTACTTTGAAGATTGACGCAACAATTTTGCATTCACCAAATATATAACTTTTTCCTTTTTTTTAGGAGAAAAGGATTAGCACGGAGCTTTCACTTCTATAAATGGAACGGCATTGTGGTAAATAATTTTTGTTAAAGGTAATCCAGGATAAAAGCTGAGAGAGAGAGAGAGAGAGAGAGAGAGAGAGAGAGAGAGAGAGAGAGAGAGAGAGAGAGAGAATTCGTTACTTTATACATTCTGTTTGCTCTGTGTCTGCTATGTTTACTAAAGCTGTGCCTGAAAATAAACTCAAAATTGTTGATTTGAAAGTTTTAATCTTTTGACGTTTCACCAAATTTTGTTAAAATGTGTCTTTTCCGTCAACAAGTACTTGAGGCAGTGAGGGGTAAGCCATCGGATCAACGAGACCATAATCCAGGCCTCACTACAACTTACGTGTGTCACCATACACAAAGACAGACACAATAGCACCATAAGACACGTACAGAAGTATAATATTAACATATTACAGTACAACGTAGATGGCCTTACAAACAAAATCATGCAGCTTAGGGAATTCGTACACAAACAAAACATTCACATAGCACTTATACGAGAAGCAAAACTAAAACGCACACACAAAACACCAACCATCCCTGACTTCACGGCGATCCGTCAAGATCGTACTGGGGGTCACGGGGGTGGACTCATCACTTACATACGTAAAAACATTAGCTAAACTGATGCTACCCAAAACAACACAACCACAATCCAAGCGGATAACGATAGAAATACGGGCAGTTAACATTAAAAACGCGCAAAACACAACACCACACTAATCAACATTTACATCCCGCCAGATAGTTCACCTCAGGTGCCAGCCAATTACAATCCACAGTTACACAATCTGGCCTCTCTCACTAATGTCATCTTAGGAGGAGACTTCAACGCTAAGGACACTAGTTGGTACCTGCACAACCAAAGCAACACCAGAGGCGCCAACATAGCCACACAACTAAACAGCCTCTTCATTCTTAACAATACAGAAGAACATACACACATACCACATCAAGCAGGATACTCAAACTCCTCCCCAGACAAAGTTCTGTTCCCCCTCACTAGCAACACATACACACTGGAGAACAGAAAAACAAATGTCATCAGACCACCTGCCCATCATCTTTACAACACATTCTACACTCTGTCCCAACAGCCTTAGGCACACTTACAGAAATTACAAGAAAGCTGATTGGGAACAGTTCAAAATACAGACTGAGGAACAATTCACCACATTAAACAGCACACCCATCATAAACATCAATACAACACTCAAGACATTTAATCAGATCATCAATAATGCAAACAAATACATACCCGAGGGCAACATTAGGAAATACAACCCAAATTACACTAGAGAAATAGCCCACCTCATAAGGCAACGTAACAACCTCAAACATAACACACAGAAGCTATAAAACAGCAAATAGAACAACTCAACACAGAAATAAACAACAAACTCAAAGAAAAACAAACATTTAGGGAATTCATAACAACACTAAACCACTCCAAAGATACATCCAGGCTATACAAGACTATAAACAGCATTACCCACTCTAACAGCAGCATTCACACCTCACACGCAGCTATCTGTCGCAGCCAAAATAATATCCCAACATATACACAACAATTTAACATTCTAGTTAATCACTACGCAAAGATAAGTCACTTAAACAGAGACAACAACCAGAAACAAGCAGACAGACAAACAGCCAGACACAAGAAAACCTACAGACTCGACACGACCATTACACCCTTCAATACAGACCAGACCACCAACATCATCAAAAACATTAAGAATTAGAAGGCTACTGCACCAGACAACATATCTAACATACACCTTAAACACTTGGGGCCCACAGGGAATACTAGCTCTCACAAATATCAGCACATATTCATACCAACACTGTATTATTCCTGACATATGGAAACAAGGTAAAATTATTACACTACTCAAACCAAACAAAAATCCAACAGAACCAGCTTCCGACAGACCCATTACTTTACTATGCACACCTTCCAAAGTAACAGAAAGACTAATCTTACAAATCACCAACCCACACATACCACTATTGCCTACTCAACATGGATTCAGACCTCACCACTCAACCACGACATTACTCACTAACCTCACGCAGCACATCATGGATGGCATCAACTCCAGATGACCAGCTCAACGTACAATTAGCAACAATAGACATTAGTAAAGCATTTGATGCTATCCTATGCTTCCCTCTCATAAACAAAATACTCAACATAAACATGCACAATAACACCAAAAGGTGGCTGAGCAACTATCTTTCAGGAAGATACTCACATGTCACATTTAATGGCAAGTCATCCAAAAACAAGCTTTTTCCGAACGGGGTCCCTCAAGGCTTTTGTTCTCTCACCAACACTCTTCAACTTATACATGCATGACATTCCAACACACATAGATAACAAGCTTACCTTATCATCATATGCAGATGACATCACTCTAACATCCACCCACAACAACATCGACACCGCTACAAATAACCTACAAACATACATAAACAGTATACAAGACTGGCTCACACACAATAGACTCAAAGTAGCGTCCACAAAATCAACCATCATCTTGCTTACAAGCAAAAGAACACCAGATAACTCCACAGCTTACACTAAACAACACCAACATTCCACACACTCACAGGACCAAAATACTTGGGGTCACATACAACCAGTGGTGGGCACCGTTAACCAAAAAGTTAACTTCGATAACGATAATCCGTTAACCCCAATTTTTAATTTCGATAACGATAATCCGATAATTTTACTACAAAGTTAACGGAAGTTAACGATATAATCCGTTAACGATAACTATTTCTTTACTAACATTTAAAAAAATCAAGGAAAAAAGTTTTAAAACCCATAGAAAATGTTTATTTATGCAAAATCCAACAATAAATAGGTATTTAACTGTATTTTTATCAAGTTTTGCAACTATTTTGCTTAATAACTTTTTTTTATTTTTAATAAAAAATGTACTGATTACATGTTTTGAAACCCTTGTAACCACTAACCATTAACTAAATTTTAATTTACCAGAGAATTATTATGGCGGGAACTGAAAGGTAAAATTAAATTTTAGGCACATTTATTAAAGACTATGACACAATGTGCTGGTTGCCCTTCAGAAAGACCAACTTCTCAAAGTTAGGCCCAACTGCCAGTCTTGACCTCTTGGGCCTCAGGATGTCCTTGCCGAGAGAGAAGAGCCGTTCCACTGCGGCAGAGGACGGAATTGGCAGACTGAAGTTATGGCGGTTTGAATTCATTCGCGGAGCGGTGATCTTCCGTGAATGACTCCTCGCAGTTAACGTGTTAACGGACTTTAACAGACTAAATATCGAGTTATCGGAAGTTAACTGGTCCGATAACGATAAATGGAAATTAACTTCCGTTAATAGTCCGTTAAAAAAGGTTAACTTCGTTAATTAACTGTTATCGGATTAACGCTTTAGTGCCCAACACTGCATACAATACATCATTATCTTTTGCAAACCACATTCAGGACATTAAAAACAAATGTACGTCAAGACTTAACACGCTTAGGTCGAGGTCGATGTGACCAAGAAAGAAGAGAGTGAAGAAGAGAAACTGGAACAGACGAAGAAATGGGAAAGAAATAGAGAAAGAGTGGAACAGAAACGAGAGCGTGAGTAGAAGACAGGCGCCCGGGCTCAACCAGGCACGCGCAGGCGTTAAGAGCAGGCTCTTTTGTAGATTTGGGGATCCGAACCCCGAGGCCTACTAACCTCACAAGGAGGAAGCAGGCCCCCTAAAAAAGTGACAACAGATGCCGATAGCAGAACCACCGACACCTTCTCGGAGGATGGAAGAGAAAAGATATCTACCTCCAGCGAGGCCACACGTCAATCGACCAATCGACCAGATGGTCATCGCAACACGCTTAGGGTACTAACAGGCACAAACTTTGGACACCAGCAGGAAACAACATCACTCATATACAAACAATATATTCGCTCAGTTATGGACTATGCTAACCCATGCTGGGCACCCATTATCTCAACACACACACATAAACACCTTACAGACAATACAAAACAGCGCACTTCGTATCATTACAGGATGCACTCAAACACCACCAAGAGAACACCTGCACCCAGAAACAAAAATACTGAAAGTTAGGGAACATTTAGACATGAGGGAAACACAATTCATGGCAGCAGCGACAACTAACTCACAACATCCTTGCCACTACATGTACAATCATACACCGACACCTCGCACCATTAAGGTAACACCAGAGAGACATTATAACCAAATACTCCATTCCATACCACGCCCCACAGACATCACACAGTACAGAAAACACATACGCACACACCTAACCCACAAAGCACTGACACGACTCGGTCCGAATGCAGTCCTAGGTGCGAAGCCGCCACTCATTAACAGGTCAGAGACCAGCCTGAGCAGATCGGATGAAGTTAACTTAGCACGATTCCGATGTGGACATCACCCCAACTTACTGACATAAAAACACACACTAGACAACTCCACAGACGACACCTGCCACTTGTGCCAGGACACCACAAACAATTGAACACATTATGACAGACTGTACCGCTCTAGCACAACATAGAACACAACACAACATCACTAGTGCGCTGAACCTCTGGTCCATTCTGGAGAGGGCGATCGCTTACCTGCGTGCCGCCGGCTTGCTCGATCAGGGTGGGCTGATCGGCTAACCAACAACAACGAGACCATAATAATAATGACACTAAAAAACTTAAGTTAAAGTAACTTAATTTAGCCCACACAATACTTGTCGACAGAACGTCAAATAGATCAGATGTCTTAATCCCGACTGCAGCAGGGATTCGTTATTTTTCTCTGTACAACTTGCATCAAAACAGAACCACCCTCAAATATCTTCAGGTCAGACCTACAGTATGCATTACTTCTAAATTAAAGGCATGTAAAATAACACTAGCGCAGTGTTATTAAATGAACTATGTAATCCAAGTTTATAATTTGCTGCTGTACATATAAAAAGACAAGGTAACATCAAGGAAGTTCATGTCCATGCACGGTCTGTCACACACACACACACACAATATATATATATATATATATATACTAGCAGAGATACCCGGCGTTGCCCGGGATGTAAGGGTGTGTCAAAATAAGGTAAAAAGATGAACAAAACTAAATGAACACATAAACACAAAGTTTTGGTAATTGTTTTTATTCCTTGAAAACATCAGACATTTTGTAGCACTTCAGTGTAAACAATGTTACGTGTTTTTCCATTGGGTGTCAAAACATAAAGATTGCGAGGTGTTCCAACTTTTTTGGGCCATTGTCACCCATAGCAAAAGTCACACTCAAATGTCAAAATGCAAAAACTTATTCCTTAAACTTATATTTTAAAAAGTTCTCGAAAATAATGATTTTAAGCTTTTTTTGTGTCAAAATGCAAAAACTTATTCCTTAACCTTATATTTTAAAAAGTTTTCGAAAATAATGATTTTAAGCTTTTTTGTGTTAAAATGAAAAAACTTATTCCTTAACCTTATATTTTAAAAAGTTCTCGAAAATTTTGAAACTTTTATGCACACCATTAGATTCCCCGTGAAAAGTTATATCTGATTCACTACCTTAAACACTATTTGGTGCAGCCATATTCATTTCAATAGAGAACAAACAAACAGACAAACAAACAAACTTCCTCTTTTATATATATAGAGACCATTCGACGATCTCCCAAACCTGCTCAACAGCAAGTCAGAGAATTTCGGCCACCAAAGATCAAACAAAGTGCTCAGAATTTGAAAGATTTACTTCCACCAGTGGAGGGAGTGCACAATGGAACCACCACTCACGAAGCAGTTCTCTGTCGAACAACTCGATAAGATCACTGAAGAGCCCCTTGTTGTCCGGATACCATGTCACTCCCAAGGTGTAGAACGCCGTGTTAGGGTGGTAACTGAAGCGTCTGGGGCAGTGTATGGAAAGGATTCGAAAGATAGTTACATTAGAGCAGTACTTAAATCCCGTGACTTTATGCCGTCATTCAAAACTAAACAAGATTTTAATGTATCATTTACTAAATAAAACTGTCTAGTCTACCTACCTACTGTACCTACCTACCTACCTACTGTCTAGTCTACCTACCTACTGTACAAGATTTTAATGTATCATTTACTAAATAAAACTGTCTAGTCTACCTACCTACTGTACCTACCTACCTACCTACCTACTGTACCTACCTACTGTACCTACCTACCTACCTACCTACTGTACCTACCTACTGTACCTACCCATTTACTAAATAAAACTGTCTAGTCTACCTACCTACTGTACCTACCTACCTACTGTCGTCTACCTACCTACCTACTGTCTAGTCTACCTACCTACTGTACCTACCTACCTAACACTATTTGGTGCAGCCATATTCATTTCAATAGAGAACAAACAAACAGACAAACAGACAAACAAACAACTTCCTCTTTTATATAGATATAGATAGATAGATATAAGAATTCCAAACCACTGCAGGGTTCGCTCATTCAAAATATTTGATAATTAATGCAAAAAAAAACCTCACTTTTTCTACCGGTACGTGAAAGTCACAATATGATAATAAAAACCCACTCTAATAGACAGAGTTTATTTCCACAACAGTTTCGATGCCCACTGGCATCCTCTTCGGGTGGGATTCGTTTTTCTGTATCCACCTGAAGAGGATGCCAGTGAGCATCGAAACTGTTGTGGAAATAAACTCTGTCTATTAGAGTGGGTTTTTTATTATCATATTTGATAATTATTCAAATAAATAAATGGAGAGAGAGAGGGAGAATAACTTCATTATCTAGCGTAACTAAACTTAAATTAGCATAACATAACCTATCAGTGGCGACTGGTGGTTAGGGAGAGCAGGGAGGCCCACAATTGCCTATAATATATGCTATATAAATAGAATGGATTACAAAGTGTTAGATGCCCTACTTTCTGCATGTCACGATCGTATAGAATTAATACTATCAATAAAATCCTCTTTCATAGTTTTTAGTGATAAAAACAGGAGGCCTGGCCTCCCATGCCTTCTCTGAAAAGCCGCCACTGTAACCAATCCCATCTTTCCCCTCACCTATCCCTAGTTTAACTTATCCTAGAGTTTATCGTAGCCGTCCCTAATCCTTCATTTTAATATCACCTACAGTCTTACCAGAGCTGGGCAGTAACGCGTTACAAGTAACGGCCGATACGTAACGCGGTACTTTTTTAGTACCGGTAACGCTAACGGCGTTACATTTCAAATCAAGTAACTCTTTCAGTAACGACGTTACTTTTTTAGGGAAATACATTCGTTAGTCGTTACTCGTTACTTTTTTAACGTAGCTCGCAATTAGTTTCTTTCGATCCTCACTCATTATACAGGGTGTACATAAACTCAGGATCTATTTTTGTGAAGCACTTGGAAATTATATGGAATTCAATCATAAAATGATAAAGTGGTAACATTTATTAAATAATTAAGAGTAGGATTCGACGTGACGACCATCAGTATCCCTGCACAGCTCAAATCGTTCCGCAGCATTTCTAAACACATTCTGGAGCATTTGCGGGGTTATGTTATCTGCAGCAGTTCGTATACGTGTACGTACGTTTTCAAGACTCGTAATCTTCGTCTGATAGACGTGCGATTTGATAAAGCCCCATGCAAAGAAATCTAAAGGGGTTAAATCTGGTGATCTCGCTGGCCAAGGTCTGTTGCTTCCGCGTCCGATCCAGCGATTTGAAAAACGTCCATTTAGATAATCCTGAACAATTTTGGCATAGTGACAAGGAGCACCGTCATGTTGATAGACGACGGGGATAGGATTGTTAGTACCGTCGTCTATCAACATGATGGTGCTCCTTGTCACTATGCCAAAATTGTTCAGGATTATCTAAATGGACGTTTTCCAAATCGCTGGATCGAACGCGGAAGCAACAGACCTTGGCCAGCGAGATCACCAGATTTAACCCCTTTAGATTTTTTGCAAGGGGGTTTATCAAATTGCACGTCTATCAGACGAAGATTACGAGTCTTGAAAACTTACGTACACGTATACGAACTGCTGCAGATAACATAACCCCGCAAATGCTCCAGAATGTGTTTAGAAATGCTGCGGAACGATTTGAGCTGTGCAGGGATACTGATGGACGTCACGTCGAATCCTACTTTTAATTATTTAATAAATGTTACCACTTTATCATTTTATGATTGAATTCCATATAATTTCCAAGTGCTTCACAAAAATAGATCCTGACTTTATGTACACCCTGTACATTAACCTTCAAAAATTTGTCCCTTCACTATGAGCGAGGTGTGCATGTTGGCCGTTGGCATGCTGGCAGCCTACCCCCATCCACCCTCTCCCCCTACACTGACAGCACTGTCAAAGTAAAAAGGCGAAGAACCCTGGAGCAGGGAGGGATCTAAGTTCAACAGAGGTTTCGTCATTCCTCTCATCTGGGCCTTCACGGCACGTTAGCTCTGCATCCTTCCCATCCACTAACTTTAAAAATATGTTTATTAAACTTAACACTCCTATACCATCTAGTGCCGCTGTTGAGCGGGTTTTTTTCAGTAGGGAAGGATATACTGCGTCCGAAACGAGGCTCGCTCTTTGATGCAACTTTTAAGAAGCTTGTTTTCTTGAAGGCCAATAAAGATCTTTTGAATAATAGTTCTTAAGTTTGTATATTTAGCTAATAAATTTCAATTATCATTGCCATGCACAATAACTCATTTGATTCATTTCTTTAGTATTTCGTATTATTGTTTTGCAAAACTAAACTTTCCTGGTATATTCTAGCATTAGTAAATTAGTATCAATAGTATGCTACATCCTCTGTTATGTTGTAATTCCTAGTAATAAATCTTGCAGTAATTTTGTTTCACTTTTTTGAAAATATTATGCCTTATAAGTCATAACAAAGCAATGAAAACATGCACAGACTTCATAACCTATGTATTAACCAGTGGATACAAACCAACACATACTCGCACAAGCGAATGTTGGATCTTTTCCGTTTGACTGCCGCCATTGAAACATAATTAAACTCCAGCCTTCTTTAGTTAGCTTTATAAGGCTAACTAACAAAAATATCACGACCTAACCTAACCAATCGTCAAGGTCGTACAGTTGACCTAACGATTGGTTAGGTTAGGTCGTGATATTTTTGTTAGTTAGCCTTATAAGGCTAAGTAAAGAAGGCTGGGGGCACTCACCTCTTATGTTTCAATGGCGGCAGTCAAACGGAAAAGATCCCGAATGTTTATATAATATAATATTTTATGTATATATAAATTATAATATACCTATGCATATATATATATAATATATTTACATTTCATTAAAAGTAACGGTAACGAGTAATGGTGCCGTTACTCGATACTTTTTAAAAATGGTAATTAACGATAACGGCGTTACATTTAGACTGTAGTAAGGTAACGGCATTACATTTATAAAGTAACGAGCACAGCACTGAGTCTTACTTACTGTAGACTATCCTACGTTAAAGCAAACAGTATGAACTTGACAAGGTCACTGTATACTTTGTGAACTCCAAGTTCACGTTAAACGTCTCAGCAACAATTTTTGAATTATTATTTTTTTTTGTACAGTAATTTCATAGTTCTAAAAGTTGACTTTGTTCCAAAATATTTTGTGGTAGACAGTAGGCATACACACTTACTTAATAAAATTAAATCATTATTATGCTACATTTATATCTTAAAAGTATGGTTTTTGCACTGAAAATATTTGAATCTATATTATAATAAGAGAGCTGTCCGTCTGTCCGTCCGTCTGTCTGTCCGTCTGTCCGTCACACTTTCAGAAATTGAGAAAAAATTGAGAAAAAAATTCAGAAATTGTAAAAAAAATTCAGAAATTGTATTACGGGCGGCAATGTGAAGCTCAAGATTTTCATGACTGTGTTCTTTTCTGTAGTTTAGCAATGAGGGAAGGGTGGGGGTGGGGGTAATGGGGGATGGGTGGGGTAATGGGGATGGGTGGGGGTAATGGGGAGGGGGTAGCCCCCAAGTTGTATGAATGGGGGTGAGGAGGTTTTGGGAGATACCAGATTCAGAAATGTTGACACAATGTGAAGCTCAAAATTTTCACGGCTGGGTTCTTTTTTTGTAGTTTAGCCTGTCTAACCGTCAGCGAAGCGGCGGGAACTGTACTAGTCTTTATAAAGGCTGGATTATATTAATTATGGAACATGGTCAAACACTGGTAAGAATTCTCTGGGTTTGAACAGTTGAATCAAACTAGCCTAGTGGCTTCTTCAAAACTTGCTAGTTGGTTCAAACTAGCAAACTAGCCCTACATTATAACATGTAGGGCCTAAATAATTTCATACAAACGATGCTGAACAGAAAATTTTAAGCCAGTGACACCTTAATATTTACTTCAAGTTCACGAGCCACTTACATTTTGAGTGCAGCTTCACAAATTTGGACTCGCAAGCTTTGGATGTGATGGATGTGGTATTTTCATAAATGTATGGGCTCATTGGCTTTTCATCGATTCCACAAAAGTACATGAAATTTTGTACGAGCGTAGCCTAACTAGATATAGGTAGGCTTTGGCTCTTTATTGATACTTTGTGATTAGGATTACCAACTCTTCGCTTTTCGTTGCCAATCTCTAGTTTATTTTCAAACCAAAACACAAAACGAAACTTCCGGCTCTCAATTTGCATAAAAAAATAAAATTGAAAAATTTCGTTTTTTATTCTATTTTATATATTTTTTCAGGTGATCCTGGAACCAATATTGCGGCTAATAAGAGTCTTGAAATAATCAAATATCACTGCTCGGCGGTCGAGCCATGGGGTGTAATAAAGATAAAACCACGTGACCACGTCCTAAATCTCTGGTTTTTTGAAATTTAAAAGTTGGCAGTCCTACCTGTGACACGTGTTTGAGTGTGAGTGGTTCCGTTTTATTCAATAAACTGCATTCTAAATATTCTCCATCTTACATTCATGAAAGGTAAATTGATGCAAGTTAGGTCTTTAAACTTACTCTTAGCCTGCTGGTTTGATTAGTGTAGCGTAAAAAAGATTTAATCTTGTTAAATAGGGTTGTAGGCCCAGGTTGAAAGACTCCGGACCAAGTTAATTAAGAATCAAAACTATTGCACAGAAATTCTTCAGGTTAAAAATTGTTGCTGGGAAGTTTGCCATTTCAAATGTTTAAAATAGGGTATGTAGAGTGGCGGATTCAAAGGGGGTTTAGGGGGCTCAAGGTCCCCATGGAAAAATATATATTCTGAAAACAACTTTTGTAATATTTATTACAAGAAAATCAGTCACAATTTGATTGGTAAACCCGCCTCCTCAGTCCTCCCCCATGGAGAAATTCTGAATCCGCCACTGAGTATATAATATTGCAGTTATTTCTTACAGTGGAAACGATTTTCAACCAATAAAATTTTTGAACTATGAATGAAGACTCATGCTGATGGCATAGACCTAGGCTAACAGCCTAGCTATAGGCCAGTAGCCTAGTCCTAAACTGTTAGGCCTAGTTAAGTATGCGGTAGCAATCTAAGTTAGATTAACATATATATATATATATCTTGTTTAACGCTGGTAACTAAGTATCCTAAATGCATTTAAAGTACCACTTAGTATGGCTTGGCCTATTCTCAAATAACACAACCTCTAACCTAGGTGTAAAAGCACTGCTCCAACGGCGCTATTCACAGTTAAATAATTTGCTCAGTTCGGTTTGTTACAAAAGTTATTAATACAGGACTTAGCCAGAGTAACGTTGGCGCAGTCAAGGGAAGGTAGCTGGGCATTTGTCCCCACTCCAAGATTAGGTCACCTTCCCTTCCTCGCATAAAAAATAAAATAAAATGCTCTGCCTCTGTTATGTCAATGACGTGACTCATGCGTCTTTGAGTCATTCTTATACTTATAGTCGTTTTCCACCGACTCACCTTGAATCATGATGTAGTGTTGCGCGCAGAGACAAGACAGGAGGTAGAACAACAGCTAGAAAATTGGAGGGAGACATTGGAAAGTAGATGTATGAAAGTTAGTCGGAAGAAGAATGAATATCTGAGATAGGGTTGCCAAGTCAACAGATCTTGAATAAAGGACACTTGCACGCTACCGTATATTCCATTGCTTATCATGATAAAAATTTACTTGTGCAATATTTTTTACAATTTCTTTATTATATTCAGATAAAATATGTCTAGAAAGTCGTACACTCGTAAAATCACACTACTGTATTGAAATGAAACATTTTTAAATTTCTTTATTATATTTTGTGAATTAAAGACAGGAAAATATTTACAAATCATTATAATGAATGAAGCCTTTATTTATTTATAAAATTGTACTTATCTTGACTTCGACCAGCCTTCAGTAAAGCTGTATCATTTTTTATTTTGCCAGCAAAATCGGCCAGCAAATTAGACACGAACAAGCCTTAACTTTCAGTAGCGCGACACGTAAAATAATGTTTTCTAACTTTCTAAGAGAGGGAAACGTAGTATATAATTAAGTATTCTTACCTAAGTATTCATCTGAAGATATTCTTCAACTCATAAAAAATAGAATCACGTCAAAAACTCATGAAGCCGGTTTAATATGGCAATTTGGCAAAGCACAAAAAATATGTTAGCAGGCGATGCCTTCCTCGTTCCTCTCCAGCAAGGATGACAATGGCAACGGGCAATGGGGGCAGGATTGCCAACTCTGATTTACTAGAAATCACATCTGAATGTTGAATCTCACTTCTCCCGATTAACGAATTAATTAAGTTTGAAAACATCTCCGTCTCAAATTTTTAGTGATGAATAAAATTTTGAGAGTCAATTACTGAATTAAAGGACATATGGCGTCCTTTCCGAGTTTATCAAAGGACAAGGACACATGAGCTGAAATAAAGAACTGTCCTTTGAAATAAAGGACACTTGGCAACCCTAAATTATTATTATTTCTGAGATGTAATGTACAACCGGATGAAGGAGGGGGAGTGATGTTAAACGGTGAACTGATCAAACGGGTAGATCGTTTTAAATACTTGGGATCAACAATCGAGGCGGAGGGGGGAGCAGAGGGAGAGGTGAATCGTAGGAAAGATGGATGTGGCTGAAATGAAAATGTTGCGATGAATGTGCGGTGTAACTAGAAGGGATCGAATCAGAAACGAACGCATTAGAGGAACGGTGAAAGTAGTAGAGGCGTCAAGAAAAGTCCAAGAAGCCAGACTGAGATGGTATGGGCACATGATGAGAAGAGAGGAGGATTACGTGGGACGTAGGGTGCTGGAAATGGAGGTGCCGGGACGGAGAAGAAGAGGTAGACCGAAGACGAGGTGGAGGGATTGCGTGGCGGCAGACATCCGGGAGAAAAATTTGGGCGAGGACATGGTGCCTGACAGAATAGAATGGAGGAGACTCATCAAGACCAGCGACCCCATATAGAGATGGGATTTAAGCTGCAGAAGAAGAAGAAGACTACCAAAACATTTATGTTGTCAGACTCCCCTCCAAAGGAAATGCCTGGATGCGCCTATGCATTGTTACACCCGATTCACAAAAGACATCTTCAACTAAAACACTGAAACTGAAACAGATTTTTGGTGTGAGCGTCCGCACTACGTTTTACCAAATTTCAGAAACAGTGAGTGTACATTCTCTGTAGTGCAATTTTAAAAGGTGAACTAAAAAAAATTTTAAGCAACCTTTATAAGAAAGATGCATCTATATTTCATTTTAATTTAGGTATTACTAATTTTTTCTCATATACAGTATTGGTAAAGTACTAATTTTTTTTTAATGAAATTAGTTGTTATGGTATTGGTTAACTCTGAAATGTTAATAAATATGTCGGACGCTATTTTCCGTAATGTAATGATGAGGTTGTTTAAATTCCGTCATATGACGGAGGGGACCTACGGCTTTACGTGGGATCCGAAACACCTGTCGCTACATAGTCTGGGTGCGGAGGAAGATCCCCCATCCAACCCAATGTCGCTTAACTTCGTTAATCAGCGGGAAGCGGTGTTACGACATTGGCTACGACGGAACCCCTGTTTTTAATAAAGTCTCAAAGTTGCGATCACTATTTATATACTGTATACAAACTGAAAATTTTGAAGTGGATCTAGACTTTGAAAAAAATTAATGTTACTCTTCTTGGAAGATTGCCATGCCTGCCAAAGTTAGGTTGTTTATTATAATACTAAAATGCACCGGAGTTTGGGCTTTTTCAGGAAACTCCGGCTCTGGCTGGAGTTTGTCTTCAACTTCTGCTCTCCAGTCGGAAGTTTTCATGGAAAATATTGGTCCATGGGTAGATGTGATATATATATATTTTTTTTTCTTTTTTTGGGTGGGGTGGGGGAAGGTATATTGACGTTAAAGGGTTAAAATGAGAAATGCAAGCAACTTCGCTTTTTTCTACGTGAAGGTCAAAATATGAAAATAAAAGCCCACTCTAATAGACAGTTTATTTCCACAACAGTTTCGATGCCCACTGGCATCCTCCTCGGGTGGATACAGAAAAACGAATGAACCAAAACAAGAGGGAAAAACAGTCCAGGGACCGACCGTTAAGAAATTCGCACCTCGGTTAGATCTCGTTCTCCCGACACCGGAAGAGCATTTTCATTAAAGGGACCCACTTATACTGTAAGTACATTCGGACAAATTTAAAACTATCTTCCTGTTCTAAACATACAGATTCTATTATTTTTTTACATAATTATTACATTTATTATTAAATTTATTACATTTAATATTGCATTATCATTTATTACAGAAATTATAAATTTATTATTACATTGGTTATTACATTGTTGTTTATTATACAGAACTTATAAACTGAAAAACGAATGAAAAAGGCGAGAAGGAAACAATCCAGAGACCATTGAGAAATTCGCACCTAGGTTAGATACCATTCTCCCGACACCGGAAGGGCATTTTATTACAGGGTCCCGCTTATAAGTACATTCGCACAAATTAAAACTATCTTCTTGTTCTATACATACATATTCTAATATTTCGACATAATTACTGCATTTATTATTGCATTTACATTTTTTTAACATTTATTATTATTACCTTTACCCTAATTATTAAATTTATAATATTACCTTTATTATTACATCTGTTACATTTATATTTATTTCCACATTTATTACTTCCATTATTACAGTTACATTTACGTTTATTATTCCATTTACATTTTACCCCCCAAAAAAAAAAAATCGAATGAACTAAAAGCGAGTAAGGAAGCAATCCAGAGACCTTTAAGAAATTCACACTTAGGTTAGAACACGTTCCCCCGACTTCGTAAGGGATTTTTTGACCAAGAATCTCATTAAAGGGTCTAACTTATAAGTACCTTCCCACAAATTAAAATTATCTACTTTTTCTATACATACAGATTCTATTATTTTTCTTTTGACATAATTATTACATTTATAAAGTATCTTACTTGATTCCCAATCTATAGCATGATTATTTTGGCTGGCGTGATAAAAAATGGCATTATTAGTATTACAACTTCTGAAGGCATATTTGTGTTCTTTAATACGGGTTTCAATATTTCTTCGTTTCTCCCACGTATACTAAATCACAACTTTTACAGGGAATGCTGTTGACACAGACTTGTTCCTGTTTTGCAACGTTATTCCTAACCAATTTACTTTTCATGGTAGACGAATATTTGAACGCCAAAGCAAACTTAAAATCTTTCGTCAACGGTTTTACTCTTTCTAAGCCGGCAATGTAAGGCAAACTCGCATATTGTTTTTGATTAATTGAAGGTTCCCGAGGGGCATAAAAAGATTTTCTGGCTTTAAAATACGCATTTCTGATAAACCACTCAGGATATTTTAAATCTTTAAAAATGTTCCAAATCTTTGAATTTTCCGGGTCCAGCAAATGTGGGCTACAAATCCTGAGTGCTCTTAGAAACATGGAAGAAATAATTGAGCTTTTAACCCCTTCATCATGATATGAAAAATAATGAATGTACGAATTACAATGAGTAGGTTTTCTATAGACCGTGCAGTTGGGCTTTCCGCTTTCGTTAATAACCAAAACATCTAGAAAAGGTAATTGTTTGTCGTTCTCCCATTCATATTTAAATTTAATGGAGGGAACAACATTATTTAATGACTGAAAGAAAGTGTCAAAGTTTTTCCAGTGGTCAGGCCAAAATGAGAAAATATCATCTACATAACGAAACGAAATTAGATTCCTGGGACATATTGTTTACAACAATTCCGACTCATAATATTCCATGTATAATATACTCAGTATTGGGGATAAAGGGGACCCCATTCTCATACCAAAACATTGCAAATAAAATTCTTCACCGAAGGAGAAGGCATTATTGGTGACACAAGAGTTTTATCTTCTAAAAACAGATGTGGGCATGCCTAGTTCTACGTTACATGTTGGCAATTTTCTATCTAAAAAACTAAGTACATCATCAATGGGAACTTTCGTAAACAAGGACTCAAAATCAAAACTGATCATTCTTCCCCGTTTTAAATCTAAGGACATAACTTTGTTAATAAAGTCACAGGAATTAGTGATGTGCGAGCCTGAAAATTTACCAACTAATGGGGATAATTTATTTGCAAGAAATTTAGATAACCTGTAACAAAATGAACCCTTGTGTGAAATAATGGGACGGAGTGGTATATTAATCTTATGGGTTTTGGGTAGGCCGTAAATGTGGGGGAGTTTGGGGTTAATCTGTAGAAATCTTTTAGGATCAATCGCCGGGACATCTTTTAATAAGTTCCTGATGGTTTAGTTGAATTCGGCAGAAAGACGCTTTAGGGGGGACGATCTCACTTTGGTGTAGGTGAATTCATCACTAAGTGACGCTTCCATTTTTTGTTTATAATCACACTTGTCCAAAATAACAAGTGTTACTTTTGTCCGCTTTAGTGACAAATACTGCTTCGTTCTTCCTGAGCTTGTCTAAAGCTAACCGGAATCTTTTGGGAATAGAGTCCATTGAGTTGAAATGTTCCAGAAACTTGCTCAGAATCAAACCATTTAAACACGGAATATCCACCCTGGAATTAACTACGGAAGACAAAATCTAAAACAAAATCTAAAACTTCCTTTTCGGATTTGGATAAGACATATGTCGATAAATTTAAAACGGAACCTTCCATCGCACACTTTGACCAAGCACTTTCATTACATAAATTGGATAGCTTTCTGTTAAATCGTTGTTCAGTGCGTCTAGTCTCCACGTCGCATGCCCACATCTGTATTTTTAGAACTGATAAAACTCTGTGTCACCAATAATGCCTTCTCCGGTGAGGAATTTTATTTGCAACGTTTTGGTATGGGAATGGGGTCTCCTTTATCCCCAATACCGAGTACATTATACATGGAATATTATGAGTCGGAATTGTTGCAAACAATATGTCCCAGGAATCTAATTTGGTTTCGTATATTATGAGTCGGAATTGTTGCAAACAATATGTCCCAGGAATCTAATTTGGTTTCGTTATGTAGATGATATTTTCTCATTTTGGCCTGACCACTGGAAAAACTTTGACACTTTCTTTCAGTCATTAAATAATCTTGTTCCCTCCATTAAATTTAAATATGAATGGGAGAACGACAAACAATTACCTTTTCTAGATGTTTTGGTTATTAACGAAAGCGGAAAGCCTAATTTTACGGTCTATAGAAAACCTACTCATTGTAATTCGTACATTCATTATTTTTCATATCATGATGAAAGGGTTAAAAGCTCAATTATTTCTTCCATGATTCTAAGAGCACTCAGGATTTGTAGCCCACATTTGCTGGACCCAGAAAATTCAAAGATTTGGAACATTTTTAAGAATTTAAAATATCCTGAGTGGTTTATCAGAAAGGCGTATTTTAAAGCCAGAAAATCTTTTTTTGCCCCTCGGGAACCTTCAGTTAACCAAAAACAATATGTGAGTTTGCCTTACATTGTCGGCTTAGAAAGAGTAAAACCGTTGACGAAAGATTTTAAGTTTGCTTTGGCGTTCAAATATTCGTCTACCGTGAAAAGTAAATTGGTTAGGAATAACGTTGCAAAACAGGAACAAGCCTGTGTCTACAGCATTCCCTGTAAAAGTTGTGATTTAGTATACGTGGGAGAAACTAGAAGAAATATTGAAACCCGTATTAAAGAACACAAATATGCCTCCAGAAGTTGTAATACTAATGGCATTTTTTATCACGCCAGCCAAAATAATCATGCTATAGATTGGGAATCAAGTAAGGTACTTTATAAATGTAATAATTATGTCAAAAGAAAAATAATAGAATCTGTATGTATAGAACAAGAAGATAATTTTAATTTGTGCGAATGTACTTATAAGCGGGACCCTGTAATAAAATGCCCTTCCGGTGTCGGGAGAACGGTATCTAACCTAGGTGCAAATTTCTCAATGGTCTCTGGATTGTTTCCTTCTCGCATTTTTCATTCGTTTTTCGGTTTATAAGTTCTGTATAATAAACAACAATGTAATAACCAATGTAATAATAAATTTATAATTTCTGTAATAAATAATTATGCAATATTAAATGTAATAAATTTAATAATAAATGTATTATGTAAAAAAAATAAGTAATAGTTCAGAATAGGGGCGCCGCTTAATTAAGCAAAATTTTGAAAAATACCATAGGGACAAAGTTGTTTCTCTCATTAAAATACGTTGATTGCATGTGTCGCATTTGTATAATTTAGGTCTCGGGGGTACGGGGGAGGAGCCCCCGTAAAGATCACACATCACAAATTGATCAGTATGGGGTTCACTTTGTGATGCGTGATCTTTACGGGGGGGCGGAGCCCCCGTACCCCCGAGACCTAAATTATACAAATGCGACACATGCAATCAACGTATTTTAATGAGAGAAACAACTTTGTCTCTATGGTATTTTTCGGAATTTTGCTTAATTAAGTGGCGCCCGTATTCTGAACCATTACCAAAAAATAATAGAATCTGTATGTTTAGAACAGGAAGATAGTTTTAAATTTGTGCGAATGTACTTATAAGCGGGTCCCTTTAATGAAAATGCCCTTCCGGGGTCGGGAGAACGGGATCTAACCTAGGTGCGAATTTCTTAACGGTCGGTCCCTGGACTGTTTTTCCCTCTTGTTTTGGTTCATTCGTTTTTCTGTATCCACCCGAGGAGGATGCCAGTGGGCATCGAAACTGTTGTGGAAATAAACTCTATTAGAGTGGGTTAAAATGAGATTGATATCAAAATTCTTTTCTGAAACACGAGAAAATATGTAACTTAAGAGAGAAAGATTTTGAAGAAAAAAGGTTTCTTGCAAGATTATCTAATATATATATATATATATATATATATATATATATATATATATATACACTGGGTGATCCAGATAAATGGGACCCATAAAAAAAGCCAAATATTCTTAATATTTAATTCCTTTCATAAAAACTATATATCATTCGAAAGAGTAGAGTTACAAGTTTATTATGAAATATTTATTTTTTAAAAATGACTCCTTTCAAATGTGCTCCATTAGTTGCCAAGCATTCCAGTGTTCTCGCTTGTAAGTTCTGCATCACTTTTGCAAGAGTGTGCGGTGGTATGGCCTGTATCTCATTTGTGATGGCGGCCTTCAATTCTTGCAAGGTCGTTGGGTTATTTCTGTAGACCCTACTCTTTAAATATCCCGAGATAATAATCTAAGGGAGAAAAATCCGGAGACCTTGCGGGCCATTCAACGTCTCCAAATCTTGAGATTAACTCGCCTGGAAGCGTTTGACGCAAAACTGCCATGCAGTTCCTCGTGGTATGGCAGGTAGCTCCGTCTTGTTGGAACCAGTGGTTTTCTAGACAAAGATCTCTTAATTTAGGAATAAGGAAATCGGTCAACATTTTTTCGTAGCGATCACCATTTACAGTGACCGTGTTTCCGGTGGAATCCTCGAAAAAGTACGGCCCTATGATCTGAGATGCAGTAAGACCACACCAAACAGTTACACGCTGACTATGCAACGGGACTTCGGTAATATTCAATGGATTTTCTGTTGCCCAGAAACGACAATTTTGTTTGTTTACAGTTCCATTCAAGTGAAAATGGGCTTCGTCTGACATAATCAAAGTTGCTAGAAAATTGGTGGTGTCATTTACCTTCTGTTGGATCCATTGACAGAATTGTCGTCTTCGTGCGAAATCTCCATCGTTTAGTTGTTGCACTGTTTGAATTTTATATGGAAAGAGCATTAAATTTTGCTTGAATATACGGTGTGTTGTTCCATATCCAACTCCTAACAGCTGAGAAGCACGTCTGATGCTTATGTTAGGATTATCCTGTACAATTTCATGAGTTCTGTTAATGATCTCGTCTATCCTTGCTGTGCGCACTCTTCCAGTTGGTTTACTTTTTCCAGTGCTGCCAGTTAGGGAAAAATTTCTGACACACCGACGGATTACTTTCTTAGAAGGTGATTTTGACACCTGAAAATTTGTCTTGAAAGATCTTTGAGCTGAAACTACACTTCTTCCATGCTCATAATATTGCTCAGTTATGAAACGCAGCTGTTCCACAGTCCATGCAGTCATCTTGAAGGGTTAGTTTTAACTAACACTTTTATTTTGTTTTGTATCTTATCTTGTCTTGTCAAAACCTATACAATCCTGTACAAACTTGTAACTATCCTCTTTCGAATGATGCGTATGATTTTATAAAAGGACTTATACTTTAAGAGTTACAGGGGTTTCTTTTGGGTCCCATTTCTCTGGATCACCCTTTATATATATAAATTCTTAAAAAATTAATCTTTATAGGCCTAATTTAATTTTAGTAAGTATGTCGGGTACTGTGCATAAAAAATACTGAACAAGCATTACTTTAAAGGCTTTTAATGCTAAAAAAATAAATGAAAAAACCAAAATATCGTTATATGAATTAAAGGAAAATTATGCTTATTCGTAATAATGGGTGAGGTGTCGTACAAATTTAACCAAGAAATTAAATAGGTTCACGTGATAAGTTATTTTACTAAATTAACAAATAGGTCTAGGTACTAGGCCTATTACGAAAATCTTGCCCCCCCTACCTATAGGTTAGTCTAAATATATTTGGTATTTTCGTTTTTATAGGTGAAAATTAATAATGGACAATTTTTGGTTTTATTTAAAAAAAAAAAAAAATGATCAGTAAATTCCAAATAGCCTTTCATGCCAGGAATAAGTGGTTTCGATAAAGAGAAATTGTAAATAAATCTATAAATAATAAATAGTTAAACATGGGACTAGTTGACGTAGCGTATAGAGTCATTAGGTTTTCAACTCACTTGCTGTAAGTGTGTGGATATTCGTTCCAAGTTGCGAGGCCTTGCCAGTTAATTGCATTATGGAACGTGTCAATATATGTCGTTTGAAACTAGGACAAATTTTATAGATGTAATAGCCAGTGTGGAACGAATACTTTTAGAAATATTTTAATAAGCGTGGGAAAGCAAAATTTCTCAGGTAATTAATCTAACCTCTTACTAAAATACCACTTGTATGTGGTTGTATAGTCTATTAAAAGTCTCATAAGCATCTTTTTTTCTAAATAAAACAAAAAAGATTTCTAATATTTGTTAACCTTGGCAGTTTCTATATTTTATATAGGTTAGTTATTATTATGATAGTTATTAATTAATTATAAATAGTTAATTAGGCTATAATAATATGTAACCAGAGTGGGAAGAAAAAATATGGTAAAGTGTTACATTCGCGGCTCCATCTGTAAAAGTAGCAAATCTGTAAAAGTAGAAGAAAAAAAATCAAGAATTATCACCAAATAATGCAGAAAAGAACAATAATTATCACCAATTAAATAACTAAGATTAATTGAATGGCCGGTTTGGTCAACTGTACGCCCTTGATGATTGGTTAAATTAAGTCGTGATATTTTCGTTAACTGACGAAAATATCACGACTTAACCTAACCAATCGTCAAGGGCGTACAGTTGACCTAACCGGCCATTCAATTGACCAGGGGCAACTGACAAGTAGATAGATCACAGCACTTCATTATTACATGTTCACACTAGAATAATTACAAAAAATAACGAACTGACGAAACATCCAGTACACACATCCATCATCAACAACATGAACATTACACCCTTCAATACAGACCAGACCACCAAGATCATCAAAAACATTAAGAATTCGAAGGCTACTGGACCAGACAACATATCTAACATACACCTTAAACACTTGGGCCCACAAGGAATATTAGCTCTCACAAATATCAGCACATATTCATACCAACACTGTATTATTCCTGACATATGGAAACAAGGTAAAATTATTACACTACTCAAACCAAACAAAAATCCAACAGAACCAGCTTCCTATAGACCCATTACTTTACTATGCACACCTTCCAAAGTAACAGAAAGACTAATCTTACAAATCACCAACCCACACATACCACTATCGCCTACTCAACATGGATTCAGACCTCAGCACTCAACCACGACATTACTCACTAACCTCACGCAGCACATCATGGATGGCATCAACTCCAGAAGACCAGCTCAACGTACACTATTAGCAACAATAGACATTAGTAAAGCATTTGATGCTATCCACGCTTCCCTCTCATAAACAAAATACTCAACACAAACATGCACAATAACACCAAAAGGTGGCTGAGCAACTATCTCTCAGGAAGATACTCACATGTCACATTTAATGGCAAGTCATCCAAAAACAAGCTTTTTCCGAACGGGGTCCCTCGAGGCTCTGTTCTCTCACCAACACTCTTCAACTTATACATGCATGACATTCCAACACCCATAGATAACAAGCTTACCTTATCATCATATGCAGATGATATCACTCTAACATCCACCCACAACAACATCGACACCGCTACAAATAACCTACAAACATACATAAACAGTATACAAGACTGGCTCACACACAATAGACTCAAAGTAGCGCCCACAAAATCAACCATCACCTTGCTTACAAGCAACACAAAAGAACACCAGGTAATTCCACAGCTTACACTAAACAACATCAACATTCCACACACTCACAGAACCAAAATACTTGGTGTCACATACAACACATCATTATCTTTTGCAAACCACATTCAGGACATTAAAACCAAATGTACGTCAAGACTTAACACGCTTAGGGTACTAACAGGCACAAACTTTGGACACCAGCAGGAAACAACATCACTCATATACAAACAATATATTCGCTCAGTTATGGACTATGCTAGCCCATGCTGGGCACCCATTATCTCAAACACACACATAAACACCTTACAAACAATACAAAACAACGCACTTCGTATCATTACAGGATGCACTCAAACAACACCAATAGAACACCTGCACACAGAAACAAAAATACTAAAAGTTAGGGAACATTTAGACATGAGGGGAACACAATTCATGGCAGCAGCGACAACTAACCCACAACACCCTTGCCACTACATGTACAATCATGCACCAACACCTCGCACCATTAAGGTAACACCAGAGAGATATTATAACGAAATACTCCATTCCATACCACGCCCCACAGACATCACCCAGTACAGAAAACACATACACACACATCTAACCCACAAAGCACTGACACGACTCGGTCCGAATGCGGTCCTAGGTGCGAAGCCGCCACCCATTAACAGGTCAGAGATCAGCCTGAGCAGATCGGATCGAGTTAACTTAGCACGATTCCGATGTGGACATCACCCAAACTTACGGACATATAAACACAGACTAGACAACTCCATAGACGACACCTGCCACCTGTGCCAAGACACACCACAAACAATTGAACACATTATGACGGACTGTACCGCTCTAGCACAACAACGAACACAACACAACATCACTAGTGCGCTGAACCTCTGGTCCACTCCGGAGAGGGCGATCGGTTACCTGCGTGCCGCCGGCTTGCTCGATCAGGGTGGGCTGATCGGCTAAACAACAACAAACAACAACAACGTTACACCCCAAACTGACACATTTCCACCTCATTGCCACATTTTATAGGCAGTCATGCGGCGGAATGGCACAAAGTAGTTCTTGTTAAAAATATTAATTAAAAATTTTTTGGAGAAATTAAAAAAAAAATTAGAGATAGCAGGGTTTTTATTCTATATCTATATAAATGCATGACTTTTATAACTAAAAAGTTGATTTTTGTGGAGCCGTGAAAGTAATACTTAAAAAATATTTTTCACAACTTTAGGCTGGTCTGGCTGGACAAATTTTCCCGGCTGTTACAAGCAAAGTTAACTTAGGCCGAGGCCTAGATCCGTCTTTCTCAATAGAGCAGTATGCCTATAAGTATAACTATATAATAATTAAAAAAAACTAAGCCTAGTCAAGAAAAAAAGAAAACTTAAAAGTTTAAAGTAGCCCTAGTGAAAAGACAACTTGAGAAAAGTTTCCAAGTTCTGGCCCGAGCCTAAATAGCCTAACAATAACTGGGCATACAACCATGTGATTTATTAGTCTGAATGAATGAAAAGGTTGAAAAAAGTTTGTAATTATTTATAATCAATACCCAAATGAAAGAAAAATTACTAAAATAATTAGCATGTATTTCATCAAACATAGGCTACATAGTTTTTCCTTTTAGTTTCCGAAACAGTTAATGGTTGGTATGTACAGGGTGTTCAAAAAGTTCCGTCACCCCCTACAAAATGTACATATTGTAATACCAATTTTATATTTGTGTGATTAATTGTAGGTATATGTGGTAGGTGTAATTTAAGAAAAAAGTCACTGGCAACAATTACTTTAATTACAGTAAATACAGTTACTAATTACAGTTACTAATCAAGAATATCTATGTGTGCACCATCATTTTCGTAACAAAGGATTATGACGGACGGTATGGTTTCATGCCGAGATCTTTTGTCATGTGAACTCTCATTGTGGACATTGGGACTGCAAGTTCTTGTGATCGTTTCCGAAGTGATTTTTTTCGGTGAACGAGCCACCGATGCAATCACACCTTCACATTGTTCCGCTCGCGTTGTTGGTCTTCCCAACCGTGGTCTGTCCTTGAAGGAGCCAGTTTCAAACAGCTTTTTCTCCCAGCGTATTATCGTCTTGTTTGGTGGTGCAGCCTTATTGAATCTTGTGTTGAAATTATTCTGGATATCATGCACTGTTTTGCCAGTGTGTGACCTTTCATGAGCCTATGTGCTCATCACTGTCCTTTCCTCCAGAGTGTAAGTGTTCTGGTCTGCCGTTGTTCATACAACTCTAATACCTGGAAAAGAAAAAAATGTCAATGAATCACATAAAAATTCAATTAATCACACAAAAATAAAATTGGTATTACAATATGTATATTTTGTAGCGGGTGACGGGACTTTTCGAACACTACCTAGCCTTGGCCAAAAGAGTTGTATCACTTTAGAATCTATCTTTTGTGCGTGTGCGTGCGCGCGCCTTGACTCACGTCACTGTCAGAGCGTTTTAAATGGCACTAAATTTGTATCTGTAAGGCTTCTTTTATTTCTCGTATAAACTTTAAGAGAAAGCATCAGGAAAACTAATTACGACATATACACTGGTAGGGTGGAGCGAAAAATACTTTTTTTCTAGTATGAAGTTCTAATAGTGATTAAAAGTTGCATTTAGTGGACGAAATATGCCTGCCAAAATATGAGTTCATTTGTTTAAAATTTTCAGCTGCCACCAGGGGGCTAAAGTTAACACAATTTTATGTAAAAAGGAAAAAAATGCTTCTATTTTAGGTTTGTCAAACTATTATAAAATTTTATCTTAGAATTATCTAATAGTTTGATTAAGATTCTTAAATGATAGCAATTCATTTTGTAAAAATGCCTTTTCATATGCTTAATATCTTCAGCTGCCACAAGAGAGCTGAAGTTAACACAATTTAGAGTAACTGAGTCATGTTGAGACTACACTGAATGTTGTGGGGGAGGGTTTGGGGAGGGTTTTGGTGTGAAGGAATTTCTTTCTGTGAGTCATTAGAACAGTGTGTTAACACTTGTCTTCTTAGGTAGTAGGCCTAGTTGCTCAGTTGATCGGAATATTATAAAACTTTATTTTAAAGTGATTTATATAGAGATAATATTGATTTTATTATAAAATGCTTGTTATAATGTATTATATAATTTTAGTTTATTTATATAATATATTATATATTTATATAATATATTATATATACTAATAAAATATATTATATATATTAATTATATAATGTTTTGATGTTACAGGATATTTTGTGATTGTGAATTTTTCTTAAAAATATTATGGCATCAAATACTAAATATAAACATTTCACTAGAGAACATATGAAGTGTGCCATATTTGAAGTACCTTGTGAGATGAGTGATATTTAACTACCAACTTATAACTGCATTATGAAAGATTACCTGTTCACAAAACATTTAGTGAAGGAGCAGATGAATAACAAGGAGCCTTCATTTTCTGAAATAGCAGAGGCAGTTTCCAAAAAGGTAGAAAATATTTGGAAGAAGGCCTCTTTGCCAATAGTTTCACATACACGCGTTTTACAGATGATGCGAGTGTACCATGATAAATACAGGTCCTTATTAAAGCCATACAAGTCACGCAAGGATCAGCCTAAGTACAAAAATCAGCTTGAAGAATTTGAAAACTCTTCAAAATGCATTTTGTTTGACATCTGCACCTGCAAATGTAAGGAGTTTAGGAGATGCTCATGTGAAAAGAGTAAGAAAGTCCCTCCAAAAGAGCAGGATTTTTTAAATGACCAACGAACACGCAGAATAATGGTGATAGGAAGCATTGACATAGCACACACAAGACGATTACAAGCAAGAGAACATCGAAAGGAAATGGAAAAAGCACGTCTGGAATCCTCACAAACAACTAGTGCTGCTATAACCAATACGTCCAACTTACAAATCGAAACAGAGACAAGTGAACTTCAACAACTAGAAGAGATATCTGAAGAAAATGAGGAAGATACAACCTCGACTCAATATGTAATATCAGAACAACAGATGCGTGAGCCACTGCCTTCATTAGCAATTACTTGTGATAGATTTAAAATGTTGGACAGAGCTGGGGCTGCTATTGCTTCTGCAGTATTGGCAGATCTTAAAATTGTTACTCCCGAAGACAAAGGGAATATTATAGACAGGAGTAAGCTAAGACGTGAAAGACAAAAACAGAGAAAGGAACTACAACAGATAGGAGAGCCAAAAACCATGCGGGGATTATACTTTGATGGCAGAAAGGATAAAACAATGATTCAAGTCCAGGAGAGTGATGGCTCTAACCACCAAAGAACCAAACGCGAAGAGCATATCAGCACAATATCTGAACCACACTCTCTGTACTTTGCACATGTGACACCTTCCAGTGGCAAAGCTAAATACATTTGCACAGCGCTAGTGAATTGCTTGAAAGAAAGGAATGTTGATATAGGGAACATCGTTGCAGTTGGCTGTGATTCGACAGTGGTTAACACTGGTAGTATTGGAGGCACAATAAGATTACTGGAAGAAGCCTTTAATAAGCCATTGCAGTGGCTGATATGCCTTTTACACCTTAATGAACTTCCATTACGCCATCTGTTTCATCACTTGGATGGTACCACTACTGGACCAAGAGCATTTTCAGGAGAAATTGGCCGAGCACTTTCAGACTGTGAAAAGCTTCCCATAGTTAACTTCAAACCCATTGAAATTCAAGAGGACATGTGTGAAGTTGATGTAGATGACATAAGTACTGACCAGAAATACCTTCTTGAAATTCACAAGGCTATATCAAGTGGAACATTCTCAAAGAGTCTTAGTCATAAGAGTCCAGGCAATATATCACATTCAAGGTGGCTCACCACAGCAAACAGGACTCTGCGGTTATATGCAAGCACAGAGAATGCTTCAGGCAATTTACAAGAATTAGCTACTTTCATTGTTAGGGTATACGCACCAATGTGGTTTCAGATAAAGCGTAAACCATTATGCCAATATGGTGCTAAACATATGTGGCATATGATTGCAAGAAGCCGGTATCTCCGTGAAGAGCTTAGGAGAGTACATGACTCAGTCATTCAGCGAAATGCATATTACGCAAATCAAGAAAACATTCTCATTGCAATGATAGCTGATGAAAGGGAGCATGTGCGTCAGTTGGGATTTAGGCGTATCATAAAAGCAAGGGCATGCATTCAAGAAACAGATGTTATCAGGTATTTTAAGGTGCCAGAAATAAATTTTTATGCCAAAGACTATACAGATCTCATTATGTGGCAAGATTTTCAGATAGCAGAACCACCGATAACCAAAGGAGTTTCTCTTGATGATATTGAATCATGCATCAAACATGGTACTACTCTTCATTCAGAATTATTTCAGTTTCCATGTCATACACAAGCCGTAGAGAGATGCGTCAAGCTCGTTACAGACGCTGCTGGATCAGTCTGCGGACCTACAAACAGAGACGGTTGGATTCGTGCTACATTAGAATCAAGGAAAAAACAGCCAAAATTTGACACAAAAGCAAATTACTAAATAGTCTTCAGCAAGAACCCTTTCTAGAGGGAGGTTGGTTGGGGAAAGGGTGGTAACTCCGCTAAGGCACGAAATAACGTTTCTTAACTGTCTCAAGCCAGTATAAAGGAGGAGAGACATCCTAATTTATTACTGTTCCTTTTTCAAGTAAATACAGAATCATACTTAATTGTCATTTTTAAGTTAACTTCAGCCCTCTTGTGGCAGCTGAAGATATTAAGCATATGAAAAGGCATTTTTACAAAACGAATTCTTATCATTTAAGAATCTTAATCAAACTATTAGATAATTCTAAGATAAAATTGTATAATAGTTTGATAAACCTAAAATAGAAGCATTTTTTTTCTTTTTACCCAAAATTGTGTTAAATTTAGCCCCCTGGTGGCAGCTGAAAATTTTAAACAAATGAACTCATATATTGGCAGGTATATACCGTCCACTAAATGCAACTTTTAATCACTATTAGAACTTCATACTAGAAAAAAGGTATTTTTCGCTCCACCCTAAATTATACAGCTTTGGCCAAGTGGCATCACCCTACAACTTTTTAAGTCTGGTTGATGAAGTCAAAGTTATTATTATTATTATTATTATTAGTAGTAGTAGTAGTAGTAGTAGTAGTAGTAGTAGTAGTAGTGTACTCTAAAATCACAAAACCCACTGACAATCGAGAACAATTTATCTGGCAGTAATAAATGGCCCTAAATTATGTAGGTTATTGGAAATAACATCCTATAGTTAATTATTTACAAACTCTTCTCTCCTCTCTCGATGAATGTTATTGGTTGATTGTTTGGTTGACCCATTTTACGTCCTTAGTCTCACATAGGGTACTGAGAAAGGGCTAAAAGTTGTCACATGAGCCACAAAAACAGATAACAGTACATGACATGATTTTTCATTTGTGGAAACATCGTAGTGTAGAGCGGTTAATATAATCAAATACAGTAGTACCTTACTTCGTCTCGTAGGACCAAATCCTACCTATATCTAGTCACTCACTCTACGCTCGCATTTCAAAAAAAAAAAATAATTTTATGTAAAAGATTTTGAACAGAAAATTGTAAGGCAATGACAACTTAACATTTACTTTAAGCTCGCTAGCCATTTACATTTTGAGTGCAGCTTCGCAAAGTTGGACTTACTGGTTTCAGATATGAAGCTCAAAATTTTGATAGACTGCGGTATTTTCTTAAGTTTATGGACTCGCTATTTTTTTTCTCGATCTGTGAAACGTGTATGAAATTTTGTACAAACGTGTTCTGACAAGATATAGGTAGGCTTTGGTTGATCGAAGAAGATAAAATGGAATACCAACCAAATATTTTACTATTCGAACACGTGAAAGTCGCCAAAAGAAAGTGGCAACCCCGAAAGTAGCGCCATCTACTCGGTGGAATAAAATTCGTTATATTTTACTGTGGTAAGGTAGGAGGTATTCGCATTTCATCATAAATTACTTCGTTTAAAAAAAAAATATGATGAAATGCGAATATCTCCAACCTCACCAAAGTAAAATATGACGAATTTTATTCCACTGAGAAGATGGCGCTACTCTCGGGGTTGCCACTTTCTTTTGGCGAGTTTCACGTATTAGAATAGTTAAATATTTGGTTGATATTTAATTTTATGCCATGAAGAAATGGAGAAATATGTGCTAAGACGAGTATCACTGTGATAATAGAAACTGTAAGTTAATACTGTTTCAAGCATGGGCGTCCGGAGGGGGGGGGCAAGAGGGAGCAGTTGCCCCCCCCTTGGAGCGGAGTGCAAGCCAGAATCAGAGAAGAATTCCCCAAAGCAGTATTCGTTCATTGTGCTTCACACAGGCTCAACTTGGTGGTAAACGATTTAAACTCTGTTGCAGTAATTCGCAATACTATTGGCACAGTGAAGTCTATCATCAGTTTCATTCGAGAGAGTCCCAAAAGACGCCAACTTCTGCCTAACATACCTCTACTTTGTGAAACTCGATGGACTGCCAAATACCAAAGCATCAGAATTTTCGCGGACAATTTCAAAGAAATACATACACAGTTGAATCATTTGGCTTCATCCTCTCCAAGGAGTACTTCTCATCTTGCATACCAACTGCAATGTGCTTCTGGAACCTCAACATTCATCGTGTGCTTGGTTATCATCGCCAAATACTCAGCTATGTTAGAGCCGGTAACGCAGGCGCTACAGGCCGTACAACTTGATGTTCTCAAGGTTCATGATCATGGCCTACTTGAAGTTCAGAGAGAGAAAGCAGAAGATATTTTCAGAAATGACATCATGCCTGGCATCCAAGAAATCTCAGAGGCAATCGAAGTTCCACTACAGAAGCCTCGGATATGTGGCCGCCAAAAACATCGGGCTAACTATCAGAGTGAGACATCTGAGGAATATTTCCGTTCCGCAGTCTTCATCCCATACCTGGATTCTCTGATAGAATCTCTGAAAACTCGATTCCCCACAAACAAGCATCACTTACTACTGTTTTCTCTGCACCCACGTCTGATGATGGAGCTGGATCGCACAGTCTTCAAAGATCGCATGCTGCAGGTTTGTATTACAGACCATAGGTGATTTGCATGAAGCTTTTAGCGCCGATAAATTCGCTTCTTTTAAGTTCTTTAGCGCTTGAGCATTGTTTAAAAGCGGTGAAGATTACATCTGCCGCAAAATTATCGGTCCCTAAATGTTTCGTAAATTCGTGCATATGATTTCATGTCTTACCAAACAATATCCATGTATTATCATTAGAACAATTACAACTTTTCGAATGTCCACTTGACTAATTCAATAACTTGATATTTTACAGGCGAACAGTATCTACGAGATCGACAATTTTGGTGAACAATCACTCTCCTGGTTCGAACTATGGAAAAACAGGAGAGGTGCAACTACCGATATGTCGTTAATGGATCTTCTGGGGGAATGTGACTGCAGAGCTGGGCACTTGCGGCATATTTTGCGGTACTGCGGTACTACCAAACTACCAAACCGGGACCGCATAACGCAGTACCGCAAAGGATCGCTGAAAGTACCGCAGTACCGCTACCGCATTCAAATTTCCGCGTACCGGTTTGGTACCGGTTTGGTAGTACCGCAGTACCGCAGTACCGCAAACAGAGCTGGGCATTTGCGGCATATTTTGCGGTACTGCGGTACTACCAAACTACCAAACCGGTACGCGGAAATTTGAATGCGGTAGCGGTACTGCGGTACTTTCAGCGATCCTTTGCGGTACTGCGTTATGCAGTTCAGGTTTGCGGTTTGCGGTAGTACCGCAGTACCGCAGTACCGCAAAATATGCCGCAAATGCCCAGCTCTGACCGCAAAATATGCCGCAAGTGCCCAGCTCTGAATGTGAGTTGTTTCCATCTGTCCGATAAGCGATACTGGCGTTACTGACACTTCCAGTAACTACCTGTGAAGTCGAGCGATCCTTCAGCCAGAGCTGGGCATTTTCGGCATATTTTGCGGTACTGCGGTACTACCGCAAACCGCAAACCGGAACCGCATAACGCAGTACCGCAAAGGATCGCTGAAAGTACCGCAGTACCGCTACCGCATTCAAATTTCCGCGTACCGGTTTGGTGCCGGTTTGGTAGTTTGGTAGTACCGCAGTACCGCAGTACCGCAAAATATGCCGCAAATGCCCAGCTCTGCAGGCTTCAGCACACTGAGGCGAGTCAAAACCTGGCTACGTTCATCGATGTCAACGAGTCGCCTATCAGCTCTCTGTATGCTTAGCGTGCACCGCGAGAAAGTGATCTCCAAGAAAGAAATGTTCATTGAGACCGTCATTGAACGTTTTGGCAGTGACAGACGCCGGCTACAGTTCCTCTTCAAGGACCTGTAGCGTACTATATAGTCTGTGAATGTGATCTATTCTACACATGAAGTTTATTTTTTATTTTGTTGTATCATGTACTATAAATTATAATATACAGCAGATTGAATGCCATATTTTTTTCTTTATACCTTTGTAAGTTGTACGAGTGACTGGAAAATAATTAACTCTCCATGATACATTGGATTTTCGGTATCCCTATGCCTGAGCCATAAGATTTTGATCGAGCCGTTTTGCCCCCTCTTGCGAAAAATCCTGCGGACGCCCCTGGTTTCAAGTCTAACGAAGGATCTTCCTCAATTATGCCTAAGATTTGTAGATAACCTACTGTTGTAGGTCCTTTATATTGTAGGCTTATGCTCATTTTCACTGAATAATAGCTGAATTATATTACTTAGTAAGTTTTAACTGGATTGGTAGCACAGAGAGGTTTGTGAAAATACGCAGTGAAATAATTTAAACACTGATGTACAGTTTCGAAAAAAGTTTGCCGACAAACGTAAAGATTCGAGAAAGAATAAAAATTACTAATTGATAATGACTGGGTTTCCTAATAAAAAAAAAAATATATATATATATATATATTATATAAGCAAACAACCACAGGGAAAAGGAAACACAAAGTCCGAGCGCTTTCGTGATATATTCACTATTTTCTGTTCCTCCTTGATAATGTGAATATATCACGAAAGCGCTCGGACTTTGTGTTTCCTTTTCCCTGTGGTTGTTTGCTTATTAATAAGGTCACGTGTTATTTTGTGATTTTAGTGCATATATATATATATATATATATAGGGGAAGGTGGGGCAACTCGGAACACCCCCCCCCCCTCTACAGCCTAAACTAATGCTGCCATCTAGTTGTAATCTATCTCTGTCGGTACCGACACTGATCAGTGGCCTTGAGACTTATTTTTTATTTTTTTTTGTGTAGCTATTTATGCATCAGTGTTTGATTTTCACGTATCGTTGCGTCTGAAATTTCATCAGTGACCGCGTGGTACTGAAATTTGGGAAAAGGGGCAAAAAGGAACCACGGGTTCCGAGTTGCCCAACGATTTTTTTAACCAAAATATTGCAACGGTTTTCTCAAATTCCAGTTACACCTAATGCAAAGTTAGAACGCTACAAAAAATGATACACAATCGAAGACAGGAGGTGAAGATAAATGTTTTTGTAATTAATGGGTCCCAATACTCGTCCTATATGCCTATAAAATTGTGATTTCCTTACGGGTCCCGAGTTGCCCCACCTTCCCCTATATATATATATAATAATAATAATAATTGTAGAGAAAGGGGTGTTCTTAGGGAACCGGCGTTTAAGAATGAAAAGGATGATCAATGCCCACGTCAACATTATGAAGATTCAATATCGGTCGTTTTGCGAGTCAAACTCCCATCATCAGTGGCTAAGAACAATAAAAATTTTAAAAATCCTTTCTTGTTCGTTGTACTATTGAAAGTATTTTAAAATTAAGTTAATTATGTACCTGTTTAACTAGTCTTTCACCAGTTTTATATTGTTTTTACTTTTTTACTTTTTATTGTTTTGAGCCATTGATGATGGGAGTTTGACTTCCGAAACGTCTGATATTAAATCATAACGTTGACGTGGGCGTTGATCATCGTTTTTATTTTTATACAGTATATATATGTTATGCAGGAAAGATGGGGCCAAGGACGAACGCTCGCAGAAACGCCCCCCCCCCCCAACAGAAGGAGGAAAGGGCAGAAATCAAGGTCTCCGAGGCTTTTAAAAACGATGCTTTTTTTAAATTTTGAAAAGATTGTGTAGTGCGTAAGGTGCTTGTATGTGCAGTGAGGAATAGAGGGAGAAGTGTGTGTTTGATAACATGCGGGACTGCACACAGGATAGATGAGCCGCGGAAAAAGAAAAGGATGAGCTAAGGAGAACAATGCCAAGGAACGGGAGTTCCAGCATTCCCCAACTCTTGCCTAATGTTCCCCCCGGAATACTTCCCTGGTCGATTGATGTCTACAATATACAGGGTGTCCCAGAATTAACTATTTCAATGAAATCGGACAATTTTTTTAAAAACACACTTTTATTTATGTTTATCATGTTTAATATGTGTTAAAAATGTATAAATTTCTAAATTTTTTTCATAATTTTATTTTCATAATTTTTTCATTATCTGGTCCAATGAAAGACCGTCTGAAGTCATAGAATGGCAAAGAGACTCTCCAAAAGTTAACGTGTGGCTTGGAATGACCAAATCCAAAATTTATGGTGCTCCATCTTGTTGAAACACAACATTATCAAGAATGCCATCATCAAGAAGCTGTGGTTCGAGAAACTGCTGAAGCATATTAAGGTAGACGGTACCTGTTACAGTTGCTTCCGCAAAGAAGAATGGGCCATAAATTTTGGATTTGGTCATTCCAAGCCACACGTTAACTTTTGGAGAGTCTCTTTGCCATTCTATGACTTCAGACGGTCTTTCATTGGACCAGATAATGAAAAAATTATGAAAATAAAATTATGAAAAAAATTTAGAAATTTATACATTTTTAACACATATTAAACATGATAAACATAAATAAAAGTGTGTTTTTAAAAAAATTGTCCGATTTCATTGAAATAGATAGTTAATTCTGGGACACCCTGTATATCCTTAAACTATTAAAAAAAAACCTACAGTTCCTTCCATTTCCTGTTTCTGTTTGATCCACAATGTTTCAACCAACAAATCAAAGGGGGGTGGGAGTTATGCAACAAGGGGTGGGTGGGGGTTATCCCCCCAAGTTGCATAAAGGGGGGGGTGAGGGTTTTTTGGGGGAGAGGGAGAATGACCTCTCCCAAAAGGGGTAACCCTAACGCGTCCTCGCCGTAGGCGAGTTTGCGAAGCGCAAGCCTCGCCCGTAGGGGAGGGAGCCGAAGACTCCGCTTGTATATATATTAAAAAATTAGTTTAGTATCTGAGTCATGTACGCAATGACATCGAACAGTTAAAACGGTGAAGCCCAACCTTTTCCGGTTAAAAGGCACCCCAATGCCACGTTTTTTCTTTCGTGTCATCCCGAAGGATTTTCGTCTCATACTGTTCAAATTTCAGTCTCAAAACATCCCATAACTTCAAACTGAGCCTATACAGTTTCCGTATGGACGTGATGAATGGCAAATATTTTGTTTCATATGAAATTTGCCCACTTTCAATAACTTATTTTTGTCATTTTTACGAAATTTCGAGGATGAGATGGAATGCAAAACACTTATCTAAAAGATTTTTTTTTTAGGTCAGTATGTGAGTTCACGATAATTTAATTAGCCCATTAGTGCCCATTGGTAGAATTTCCTACCGCCAAAATTGTTCGTCATTATTGCATCACTTTTTCTGGTATTCACGTGATCTTCGGAATGAGTCATTGATATGACGCAATCTAAAAGATTGCGTCATGTCATTCCAAAGGAAAAGTTTACAATTTTTTGGTCTCAAACTTAAATTTTTAGTTTCTAAATTTTGAGACTTCGAACTGTTGATTTCAGTGAAATGAAAAGTGGTGAATAATTATTTTATTTTTACTTTATCTTAAAAATGGTGATCCAAAAAAATTCGAAAAGTGTCATCATATAATTTACCGCGTGTCTGTCTATATGTCTCCTTTTCAAGTTCAAACGACTGGACCAATTTTCCTGAAACTTGATGACATTACCCCCGAGAGACTCCTGGAATGCTTTTAGCAACATTTTTCAAATCGAGTACCACCCAAAAAATTTATCCCAATTTATGACCCAAAAATATTTTTATGCTAGAACACGAACCACTTAAATTTCGAGATTTTGAACTTCGAAAATTTTCTTAAAATAAACCGAGTCTCAACACGCTTTTACGCGGTTTCATACACTTTCGTGGAATGAAAAAAATCAAGATGGTGAATAAATTTAGAAAAGCATTTAAGTTTTAACCATCAGATTTTTGAGCTACGCATTGGAAGCCATGATAGGTAAAAAGACGAAGTGATAAGTTATATTTGAAAATTAAGTGCTTCGTGAGGCTTCGAGTAAAATCTGTGAAGCTGCATTTAAAATTTAAGCGATTCGTGAGCTAATTGTAAATGTTAAACTCTAACTCGCTTGAAAATATCCCGTTCGTAGAACGGATATTTTCGCTAGTTTAAATCATTTTTAGGAGCTAATAATTTTGTTTGGATCCATTACTTCAAACAAATTCATTTATTTTTAAATATTTAACAACATAGAAACAAGCTCAAAGCTGTCTTCAGAAGCTCGTAATAAACAGTAAAATATAAAAGATTAAGAAATTATCAATATAACTTATAATTTTTTTATAGGAATATCCCCCCCCCCCCCCCCAAAAAATAAGAAACCCCACAAACCAAAAACCTTTTTTTAAATTACTACTTGGGGCACACTCATCTCAGGTTATGAAATAAGGGTTAAAGAAATGCTAATGTGAATTTAACTATTTCTAAAAAAACAAAAATTATTTTAACAAAAAATTGTTCACAAATATTTTAATGACTCCATTGCAACTCTCTTAATTACAGAAGATTGTCTACTCCGTCCAACAGAGGGCGCTACTAAACGCGGCTGCCAATTTTTAACATAGGAAAGGAAATAAATTAAATAGTAAATTATTTGCTGTAAATAGGTTTGTGTTACTTCTGTGATCAATCAGTGTTGACATATTAGTGACGTTTTAGTGCTCGTATTCCAACAAATTTCAATCTAAAGGAATCTTGTGCGTAAATAACTTCGTTTTAGTGTAAATCGAGTGTAAATAATTTCGTTTTAGTGTAAATCGAGTGTAAATAATTTAATTTTAGTGTAAATCGAGTGTAAATAATTTCGTTTTAGTGTAAATCGAGTGTAAATAATTTCGTTTTAATGTAAATCAAGTGTAAATAATTTCGTTTTAGTGTAAATCGAGTGTAAATAACTTAATTTTAGTGTAAATAGTGTAAATAATTTAATTTTAGTGTTAATAACTTCATTTTAGTGTAAATATCAATTTTAGTGTAAATAATTTCAATTTTAGTGTAAATCGAGTGAAAATAATTTAATTTTAGTGAAATGGTTGTGTTTATTAGTGATATATATACACACACACATCATCCGTGAGTATGCGCTATTTTCGAAACTACTTCAGCATAAGGTAAGTTAGATTTTTTAGTAGTATTTTCATGTCTGATGCACAATGTAATATTGAAATTTAGTTATGGCAAATTTATGCAGAATGTTCACTCAAAGTGTCTCGGTTAATCGTAAGAACAAAATAAAATAAAGTATTTGAAAATAAAATAGGAATAAATAATAAAAAAAGCACTATTTTAAAGCCCTAAAACGCGAATAGCTCGTGTTACGACGAAACATATTGAAAGAAAGTTAATTCCTACAGTTAATTTACCGGGTTGCCCGGGAGACAAAGTTAAAATTAATGGAAAATACGGTAAGGTGATGTATATTAGGCCTAACGTAACCCTAGGATTATGTTTAGTGATGCACCGGAGGCAGATTTTGGCCGGAGGGCCGGAACCTCCGGCTTAGTGTTTTTTCCTCCGGCCAATTGATTTATTTCAGTATATATATATATATATATATATATGTGTGTGTGTGTGTGTGGTCCATCGTCTCATCTATTTAGGGTTTATATATTATGGTCCTGCTATTTTAAATTATTAAGTCTTTAATAACTTAAACTTTATAAAAGTCGAGTTTCTATGCTTTGTGTGTGCTAATTTCTCTAAAAATTCCCATTGAACAGAAACTTATGATGTCTTGCTGAATGCTGAGTAAATTAGCCTATATCAAATCAATTATTAATACAATCACTGATCACTCATAAAATAAATTATTATTACAGTCATCTGAGAACTGAAATATTTGGATAGGTGCAGAAATGAGGTTTTATAGTTTTATAGAATTAAAACTAAAAGTTGTCAGAATTGAGTTTGGTGTACTTGGCACCTCCGGCCAGAGGCCGGAGTTTAGTGAGACCTCCGGCCGGAGCAGGAGGTTTTCTAAAATGGCCGGAACTCCTGCTCGGCCGGAGCCAGAGCTCTGGTGCATCACTAATTATGTTGCGAGTTACCAATTGGAATACTTCACACGAATTGTGACTAGTCTAACTAAATAGATTTAATTTTATTAAGTAAATTTGTAGGCTTAAGCTAAAAGCCTAAACCTCATTTAATTCAATTTTAAGACTACTCTATCGCAGCAAATTTTGTAGGTTATTGCGTGAACTGTCACTAAGACGTTGGGCATCTCGAGTGTTTTTAAAATAGAACATATCTTGGTAAGTAAAAAAAATAAAAATAGTATGAAATGGCTCCGGAACCAGGTTCCAGAGCCCATATACATTATACATGTAATCGCTACAGAACCTGCTAGACTCTAGCAAGGATTTCAAACTGTTCGAAGTGGTTCCTTGGCCGGCATAATATATATAATATATATATGCGGTAGCTATAACATTTCTGGTAAAAGTTGCTTAAAATTAATCGAAACCTACGTGAAAATTATTGACTGCCCGGTTAGGGCAACTATACGCCCTTGACGATTGGTTAAGTCGTGATATTTTCGTTTAAACTAACGAAAATATCACGACTTAACCTAAGCAATCATCAAGGGCGTACAGTTGACCTAACCGGGTATTCAATTAACCTAACCAGGCATTTAGTTGACCTAACATAGTGTAGTTATCATGCATGGCACCTATATTTATCGTTCATGTATGTAATCTACTTCGTATTGTTTAAGATTGATAATTTATAACCTCGTACTATACTGTAGAGTGTTTTCGTAATGCGGCTCCGGAACCTGCGCGCAGGTTCCGTATCCTGTAAGCTGCAGAACCTGCACGTAGGTTCTGGAACCACTTCAAAAATAGTATTATAGTTATTGCTCGCAGTTTGGAAGTGATTTTGCGCGGACAAAATCTTTCAGCCTGTCGTTTCGTACGTTTAGGCTGTGTCATGGACTTAAACTAATATACTTTTCTTAACCTAATGAATTACCTTTGGCTCCTAGGTTCAGTTACCTGTATGGTAACTATTTAGGAATATAACGTTGATAAGCTTAGAGCTTATTTAACACCGGTAACTAATTTTTAAACATCTAAATAGATTTAGAAGTAAATAATTTAGTGTTGAATAGTTTATTTGGAAAGTACGCTATTACTCTCTTGTTTTGTTCTCATTCCTGGATAATGAAATGTCTAGAACTAAAATTTAAAAATTTTAGATGAAGGACCTCTGTTTTCGGTTAAATTAGATTAGGCCATGACGCAGTTATACAGGGTGTACGCAAATTATCTTTACAACTTCTCTCTCAAATAAAAATGTTACGAAACGAGGTACACATACCGTTTTTGCGCCATCTGTGAGAGAAAGTAATAAAGTTTCACGTGGTAGTTGTCAGATTATTGTACAGTGTGTACACAAATTATGAAATTGGTACGAAATTCCTTAATATGCATTTCCAAAATCGGTGGATTGGCCGTGGGGGGGACCCATCTCTTGGCCGGCCAGATCACCAGACATAACACCCTGTGACTTTTTTCTATGGGGTTATGTAAAAGACTGCGTGTACACAACTCTAGTCAACATCGACGATTGAAAGACCAGAATTGCTGCTGCTGTTGCGAGAGTTGACGTGGAAATGTTGCAGCGTACATGGATGGAGATAGAATACCGTTTGGACGCCTTATGTGTGACAAATAGTGCCCATGTTGAATGTGTTTGAGGTTATGTGAAACTTTATTACTTTCTCTCACAGATGGCGCAAAAACGGTATGTGTACCTCGTTTCCTAATATTTTTATTTGAGAGAGAAGTTGTAAAGATAATTTGTGTACACCCTGTATTACTACCGATAGGCTACCAGGACAAGGCTAAGTTCACTCAGCCAAACCATTTGTAACAAGAAACGTTACTCCAACCTCCTCTTCTGCGTTTTTTTTCTTCTGCCATCTATTGTTTGGAAACTACTAAATTATGCACAAAATAATCTTGTTTGAGATGTTTATTGAAGTATGACTACCACTTAATGAATGAGACATATTTTCTTACATTTTTTAAAGGTGAATGCGATACTTTACAAATCTGAATATAATGAATATAATGAATAACGCCGTAATAAAGTAATGGATTTATTAGAAGCACAAACTTCCGGCCTATTTTGCTTTCATCAGGTTCGAGTGAAAAGAAAGATTAGATCGTCAATTTACAAGACGGCGCACTACCCCGCCACCAAACGGCTAAAGCGACAATATAATTGTCACTTTAGCCGTTTGGTGGCGGGGTAGTGCGCCGTCTTGTAAATTGACGATCTAATCTTTCTTTTCACTCGAACCTGATGAAAGCAAAATAGGCCGGAAGTTTGTGCTTCTAATAAATCCATTACTTTATTACGGCGTTATTCATTATATTCAGTTTCTCGAAATTGAGAATAGTCGCACGACAGATAGCCACAGTTCCCTGAATTTAACAATTTCATATTTAGAAGGAGAGACATGTCTGGAATCGACATAGACCGTTTTAAAAATACCACTGTAATCTTCTTTCGACAGTAATCAAAACTGATTGATGAGCATTTTGCATGAAACGAGTTATACATACGAGGGTTGATCAATAAATCCCCAGCCTGATATACGAGTACTTGCGGATGCTAAAGCAATAAAACTTTGAAGGCACAAACGTATATCTATATGATTGAGAATCGCTTAACTAATGATTTCTTTCAGATTGCACATTAGCCAGAGCGAATGCTGAAAGAGACCTAACTTCAGGATCTCGAAAAAATGGATCATGTTGAGCAACGAGCCGTTATTAACATGGCTTAAAATATTGAAAAAAAATTTTTTTTACTTTTTTGTTTCAAATCAATCTTCAAGGCGTGGACATTAATGTATATGACAACGCCGGATATACGATTATATTAACTTCTTGAAATTCATATATAAGTATATTTAACAAAATTGGGGATAAATTGGACCAATTTTTTTCAGAAAAATCGCCCTATTTTTTCCTATAAATATATAAATGTAAACATAATTAGTTTTATATAACAAATAATAAACAATTTGGCCCGTGAGAGACAGCTCAGACAGGCCCGATTTTACTTCCAAAATCTTTTGCACCACCCGAGGAAAAAATCCTGCGGACGCCAATGGTCATTAACCCTTTATCGCGCAGTGTTACTTTACTGATTTTGTTCTGGCTAACGCCAGACGATTTTATTCGGTCTCGAAACCTCTGTACACTAAATGGTTAAGAGACGTTTGCTTAATCCTTTCCTACACAGAGGTCTTTCCGAGACTGAATAAAATCGTCTGGCGTCAGCCAGAACAAAATCAGTGAAGTTAAGTACCTGCGGAAGAAAGGTTTAATTTCCAAGACAATGCATACGGATATGAAAGCTACCTTAGGAGATAATTCTCCTTCGTATCCAATAGTTAAAAAGTGGGTAGTCGAGTTCAAGCGCGGTAGAGAGAGCACAAAAGATGAGCGAAAGGCAGGACGTTCTGTTGAGGTGTCGACACCGGAAATGGTGGAGCGGATGCATAATATTGTGCTCCGAGACAGACGAGTAACTATCAGACATGTAGCAGAGACGCTAGATATCATCTTTGGCCTGGTACAATCAATCCCTTGTAATGTCTTCGGCAAACGCAAGCTCTCAGCACGATGGGTCCCTCGAATGTTGACAGTGGACCAGAAACATGCTCGACTGGCGACATGCTCGCGAGCTTTCAGAGCGATACCAAGCTGACCCAGATAAATTTTTTGAACGAATTATCACTCAGAATGAAACATGGGTTCATCACTTCGATCCTGAGTCGAAGAAACAATCATTAGAGTGGAAGCACCAACGGTCACCACCACCTCAAAAGTTCAGGAGAACATTATCTGCTGGAAAGGTTGTGGCGACAGTGTTTTGGAATTGCGAGGGTGTGATCATGCTCGACTTTCTCGAAAAGGGAAAAAACGATCAACAAGAAGAACTACTCTGATGAACCGTGCCGTTTGCGCGAGGTAATCAAGCGTAAAAGGCGTGGCAAACTGACGTGAGGCGCGCTCCTCCTCCCAGGACAATGCCTCCCTACACACGGCTTAGCTTTCAGTTACTACGAACTTCTACCGCATCTACCCTACTACCAGATTTAGCACCCTCAGACTTCTTTCTTTTCCCAAAACTCAAAGAATGACTTGGAGGAAACCGTTATGAGAACGATGCTGCACTGATGCATGCTGTGAAGAAGATCTTGGAGGACCAGGATGAAGCGTTCTACAGAGAAGGTATCAAGAAGCTCGAGCATCGCTGGACCAAGTGTATTGCCATGAAAGGAGATTTCGTTGAAAAATAAAGTTATTTCATGGCTATTTCTCGTTGTTTTCTGTGCCAGGCCACGAACTCATTGATCGACCATCGTACATTAACGGGTTTCGAAAGTTCTTTAACGGTTAACAAAACTAATAGAAATGGATTAACCAAGTTAATTCCACACATGTACCCCCATTGAGACATTCAGGCAGGAATGTAGCAGCATATTTGTAGCTGCTGATTTTAACTTTTCTTCTTGTATAAAACGAAAATAATTTTCACCGCGGATGTGGTTTTCTCTCCGTTAAATGAGAATCACGCCGGCCTCTCTCGTTGTTGCCGGTGTCAATATCTTGCGAGTCGCATTATTTTCGTTTTTGGGCGAGTTTTTCAGAACAATAAATTTTTTCAATTAAGTTTAAGAATGTGGAGCGAGGAGACAAATGTTTAATATTATCTTTTGTTCATTCTCGCTGTATTGTAGCGAATGCGTTGTCCGTGATATTGATCCTTTCATCAGATATATATATATATATTCTTATTTACTTCTCCCTTTCACCATGTTCCATTCAATTCCCTCGCTTTTGTAAAGTACGTAGATAAGTTTTAATTGAATGGAGCATCGTCCTTATACGGCGTTAATATTGCCCTCGTTTCAACGATATTCTCTCGTGGAAGTTCTGAATGGCGTCATCGGTACGAGCGCTCTAGCTCTGAACCGCGCGATGCGGGTTCGAGTACCACTAGTTCCTCGTTTCCCACCGCATTACCTTTTCCCCTTTTTCGTATAACCTAGCGTGTTAACTTTGGAAAATGAGGTCTAGGTTAAGGTAACCTACACGCGTGTATCTTGTCATTTGCTGTCACTCTGCTGCTATATTATTTAAATACATTTCGCAATACAAATATGTAGAGTATGAGGAACGTCTTAAATTAAATGTTTCGTACGTAATTGAAGTGTCTGTGTATAAATTACGGAAACGCTGAATGAATGAAGTACGTCGAATAGAATAAGGTCGAACCCAAATTATGGGACTGGGAAAAGATCGAACTGGAAGTACGGTAAGTCGAATACGCTCATACTGGAATTAGATTGAACTAATATTTAGCGTCTCATTAAGCTAATGTTAGATTAGCTTTGGTTAAGTCGGGTTAGGTTAGGTTGGAAACCAAGTCGAAGTGGAATTAAATAGAGTGGAATTACGTTGATCCTTTTCCACTTTGATCTAATTCAAGACGGTTATATTTGAAATAAGCTAAATTTGCGCGATTCTTTTGTGGACACCCTGTATACATTACCGTTATGAACACGCACTCAAAGCGAAATGAAGACGGAGGTCGGGGATTCGACTTTCCACGATATTGGTAATAATAATAATAATTAGGGAATTAGATTAATGGGCCGCATTAGTTGGTCTGAGCGCTGTGCTGCTAGTTTCTGGCCCTCCCCCGCTCTTTAATTAATTATTAAACCGAACGCGTACGAGCTTCTCGTCAGCCACGCGCCACATTGGCTCGCTAACGCTGGTGTTCATATTGTAAATTAATTAATTACATTTTGTAAAACATATTTTTGAAGGTTTTTATAAAAAGAAAAGGTGAAAAAATTCAGTTGGTTCAGTTACCATTGCGGAAAATGTAACTGAGGACATTTGTATGGTAAAGAATTTTCCTATTTATTTTTCAAATGTGCCTAAACAAATTGCGCTTCACTCGTATTTTGATTCTTAAGTAGTTTATACTTTAGGTTTAGCGTTCCCCATAATTAAGTCACTGGGATAAACTTTAAAATTTTTAAAGTTTTGTTTCCATGGAAACGTGCAAAGCTGTTATAATTACTATTTTTTTAATAAAATTAATGGTATTAATTTTATGAAGCATTAGCTTTTAAAAAGTATTTTATAAATATATAATATATATATATATATATCTCAGGAAATGAAGGGTGAAGGCAAGTAGCCTAAAATATATATTTCTATAAAGCGAAAAGAAAGTAGTTAGGAGGAATTAGCAAAACATTGACAAGTACTAAGTAAAGGAAAAAGATATTTTAACAAGATGGGGTCCATTTTATGCATTCCTGAACTGTTACTAAAATTATTTATAAAGTACAGTATCGTATATGAATGCACGTTCCAAAATGTTCGTTTCAGTTTTGTCATTATTTTTAACAAGAATTTTAGAACTCTCCAATTAATACTATGATATCTATACATATGGTTAAACAATGCATGACAATTATTAGCCGTCCGACACGCCTATTTCTGCTGTTTTACTCTGACGTCTGAAGTTTTCCCAGTTTGAACTATATAAACCGAGTCGCATTGTTTACATCCAATCGAGTAGACAGTGCCAGCTGCATTATGTGGGCTGTTCTTTATTGGGCGAGATTTAACAGTATTTTTATATTTAAAGACTACGTTAATTCCAGTTGTTTTAAGTAAGGTGGGAAGATGTTTAAAATGTACACGGTAAGGGAGGTTAAAGATATTTGTATGATAAAATTCCTTTTCAATTCCACTGTTATAATACTCGTACTTTTTTTAAAGCTTTGCTTAAACAGTTTTCGAGAAACGAAATAGGATAACGTAATTTAATACCAATGTTCATAATAATGCCTAACTTAGAATCTAAAAACTCGGAACAAAGAGAAGGAAAAAAATTAAAGATCTTATCGAGGGGTAATTGTCAGAATAAAAATGAATATGAGAGTTATTAACAGCAAGCTCGCGAAAAACTTCAAATCTGAGTTGATTTACCATCCGCAAATATTTAGATCCAGAAATGATAAGCATTTGTCATTTTCCTTTTCCAACACTTAATTTTATAGACGGAAATAAATTATTGAGTCTGTCAAGGAATTCGCCAACATCCAAATTATGAGGCCAAAGTAGGCTGACCATACGTACCGTTTTGAACGGGACAGTACCGTTTGTTTTATATTTCCTGGCCGTCCCGTCGTTTTAATAAAAATGTCAATTTTGTCCCGGTTTATGTACTTACTTTTTCATGAATACAGAATATTACATAACCCCCGTCCCTTTTTTGCCATCCCAATGTCCCATTTTTGTCTCAAGGAAATATGGTCAGCCTAGGCCAAAGGCATAAGACATCTACTTATATTCTGTATACCGGTAGCAAACAATGTTGAGATTAACAATAACGGGTTTTCCTTCGATCAGCGAAGTTAAGCGACATTAAATCTGGATGATAGTTGGATGGGGTACCGTTCTCCGTGACCAGATTATGTAGCGACCCGTGGTTCGGATCCCACGTAAAGTTGTACGTCCCCTCTGACATAGGATCTTAGATGTTCGAAGGAGGTTAACCAAACCCATCATTACATTTTTTTACCTGCTAATTTTAAGTTTCGGGGACACTAGATTTTGGTGATCAGCCTAGTTCATTCTTTGGACCAATCAGGGTGACTCTTACACGCGGGTTAGGTTACAATAGGTTAGTTATTTCCTACGTCACCAACTTTTGGCTAATTGGGATAAAAAAAAAATGGTGTTCCCAAAATTAATATTTACCTTTTTACCACTTGGGGAGTGTGTTGGAAAATGGTTCGAACGCGTCTCGCTTCATGAAATTAGTTTCAGAAATTAAAAAAGTTGGAATTGGCAAACAAACCCCGGATAAAATTTTAATAAGAAACCTCTGAGTCAATTAAAATTTTTTTTTGAAAGATGATGTAAATAAGTATGCAAATTGCTTTTAACTAGTATGGAACAACAAACCATTTATTTTTTCAATAATTAATCAAGTTACCCCTTTTTTAACAATTTTTAACGAACGAAACTAAATTAGTTTAGAATTTTATGAACTACATTGTTAATGGTTTCGAATTGGAGTTTGTTGAAATTTTAATGCAAAAGAAAAAAATATATATGTATATATACAGGGTGTTTCATAACATGTGGGACCCACTTTCAGGATGGATTCAGGACCTGAAAACAATAAAAAAAGTTCATATAAACATATGCCCGAAATAGCTTTGTTTCCGAGTTACAGCCCGTTTTGTGTTCCAGCAATTCTTTCCGCAAACTGTTTACAAACACTGCTTGCCAACGATGTTTGTGAGTGTGTACGAGACTTATTTCATGCATGGCCTTGCCGATTGTAATCTTTCGCACACTCTGTGTCACAGTGATGGCGAACTACTGACCCACGAGGCAATTTTTAGTGACCCACGAGCTCTTATTTAAATAAAATATGACTTTAATTTTTAATATTTTCTGCCTTACAGTTTTAAAATTATTTTATTCACGCACCGAAATAAACAGCTGATACACATTGAAACGTTTTTTAAACATATAGTATACGTTCAAAAACGTGCTAACAATGTTTGGTTCATCTTATTCATGTGAACAGTTGTTTTCCTCCATGAATTTCGTCAAATCTACCACTAGTAATCGCCTTGGCACAGATATGAGTGCTGCATCTGTGAGACTAAAGACCACTAAATATAAACCTCGGATCAAAGCATTAGCAGCTAAAATCCAACGACAAGTTTCTCACTAAAAATAGTAAGTAAATAAATTATTGTGACCCAATTTCGTTTTTTTTAAATCAAAAGTAACAAAAATGACCCGCCAGCAAAAAAGGTTCGCCACCACTGCTCTATGACATGTTTCAATATCGTTGAGTGTAGAGCCATCATTCAGTCAGAGTTGCATCGTGGTGTTTCACTGTTCGTATTCGTAACTTCTTACCGTGAATAAGTGCAGTCTTGTGAAATAAAATAACCTTAAAAGACTTTGTGCTATTCATTGATAGTGTACATTTGAAGTGAGAATGGAGGCTTATTCAAAAAGAGAAATGGCAAACACGCATCTCGTGTATGGACTTGCCGAGTGTAATGCGGCCGCAGCAAGACGTCTATATGCGGAACGGTTTCCGAATCGCCTTCTGCCAGATAAGAAGACCTTTCAGAGAATAGACGAGCGTCTTGGTGATACAGGATCATTCAACGAGCGAGTTTCAGATGGTGGTAGACCAATCAGCGCCAGAACTGTTGAGTTGGAGGAGCGGGTTCTGAATCGCGTGGAGGAACATCCTGGTGTCAGCACCCGAAGGATAGCAGCAGCAGAGGGTGTAAGATACACAACTGTGTGGAGAATTTTACGGGAACAACAGCTTTACCCATACCACATTCAGAGTACAAGGCCTTACTGAAGCTGATTTCCCACCACGAGAGGCTTTTTGTACATGGTTCCTTCAACAGTGTGTTCGCGATCCTCTTTTTCTATCCTCTGTGTTATTTTCTGATGAGGCTGCCTTCACAAGAAAGGCGTGATCAATTTTCACAACACTCATCACTGGGCAGAAGAGAATCCGCATGCCATCATCCAGTCAAGGCACCAACAACAATTTAGTATCAATGTATGGGCAGGACTTATTGCCGACAACTTAATCGGTCCCTTTGTTTTGCCTGGAAGATTAACAGGAAAATCCTATTCCAATTTTTTAAGGAATGATTTAAGTGATTTACTAGATGAAGTTTCTCTTGGTGTTCGACGTCATATGTGGTTTATGCATCGGCGCTCCGCCTCATTTTAGTCGAATAGTCAGAGACTATTTGGATGACCATTTCCCCGATAAATGGATAGGCCGTGGAGGACCCATTGCGTGGCCTGCTCGCTCCCCGGACCTGAATCCACTCGATTTTTACCTGTGGGGTCATCTGAAACCCATCGTTCACGTGATACCCATTGACAACGTTGAAATGCTTCGCCAACGTGTAGGACAAGGATGCCAGAAAATCCGAGTAATACCTGGAATATTTGAACGCGTCAGGCAGTCTATGACGAGGCGTGTTCAGGCGTGTATTCAAGCGCAAGGCGGTCATTTTGAGCACTTCCTTTAAAGGTAAGGCGGATACTTGCTGGAACACATAACGGGCTGTAACTCGGAAACAAAGCGATTTCGGGCATATGTTTATATAAACTTTTTTCATTGTTTTCAGGTCCTGAATCCATTCTGAAAGTGCGTCTCACATGTTATGAAACACCCTGTATATATATATATATATATATATATATATATATACGGATTTTGTTTAAGCTTTCGACAAATGCGATTATGGTAGGTTTATTGGCAGACTATAGTACATATGACAAATATAATTAATACAATGACAGTTCACATACTAAGATAGAAATAGATACAGTTGATTAGAAATAACACAGTAATGTCAAAGTTCAGTGGAGCTACAGACAGATGTTTTGTTTTCGGACCAAGAATTCCATAGCTTAGAGGGCAAACGGCAGGATTCATCGATAGCTTGGGTAATCGGGTTGGTTGATTTTTTAATTCTTTGCATTAGACTGTATTGAGCAAGTCTTGTTACCTCCAGGAAGCTCGGGACATTGCGGGTAGCAAACATTTGCGAAGCTGAGCATCTCGGGGGTAATTTATGTAAGAGTCTAAAAGACCTGTTGTACAGCAAATTTAGGCTTCTGCCAGAACCTTTTTTGTAATTCACCCAGAGTTGCTGTCAGTATATATTACTGCAGAAAGTACGAAAGAGAGTGTCTTTAGCTTCACTTGTACAGAACCGAAAGTTCCTTATACAGTTATAGTCATATTCGCTTTAGCGCAAAGGCTTCGAGATTGTTTTCTTATATCCGAGTCATCACTCAAGGCGCTGGAAATAGTTTGATCCAAATACTTAAACTCGTGTACTTCCTCAATTACTTCACCTTTCATTTTAAACCTAATATCAGCTGGCTGCTTACAGCTTTTAGGATGAAATTGCATAGCCTTAGTTTTTGTAACATTAAAAAGAATATCATGTTTCTGCGAATACACTTCGCAGACTTCTAATAGCCGATCCAGACCTTTAACAGAGAGACTTATTAACACCATATCATCGGCATAAACTAAGTTATTTATCCTTGTGTTATCTATACAACATCCCACTGTTGCCTCATTAAGTGACGCAATTAATCCGTCAATATACACATTAAACAGCATAGGGGAGAGCAAGGAGCCTTGTCTCACCCCGCAAGAGGAGCCAAAACACTCGGATAGTACATTGCCCCACCTAACAGTGAAAGATTGGTTGGAATACCAAAATTTCAATAAATTTAATATGTACATGGGAACCTTCCTGTCTTCTAGTTTTGCAAATAAAATATTGTGGTTCACTCTATCATATGCCTTACTTATATCTAGGAAACAGCTATAAATAGTTGAATTACTGTCGATGTATTTAGATATTGTTTCTTTAAGTACATAGATACACAGGTCAGCTGAGTGAGACCTTTTAAAACCAAACTGATTAGATGTCCATAGGAAATAATCGGAGTAACAGGAGTTTTTCTAGTAGTTTCGAGAAGCAGGAAGCGACAGCAATAGGCCTGTAATTATTGCTGGACAGAATGTCTCCGTACTTATTTTTGACCTAGGGCAAGATATATACCCTCATGAACTCTGCAGGGATGTAGCTATGAGCAAGCATGGCTAACAGGAGCAGTGATATATGCAGACATACTACGTCATTTGCATATTTTAAGTGCTCATTCGATAAGTCATCTACCCCTGACGCAGAACCAGTCTTTAACTCTTTAATTAACCTCTTTACTTCAGGAACTGAGGGGTCCCACTTCTCGTCCCTTTAAATCATGCTCCGGGTACCACCGATTCAATGCTCAGGCATCTTTTCACATTAATTATCACAGGCCTGCAAAATTGAGGGTCCTAAAAACTTTTTGAAATTGTGTGCTGGTTTTATAGGAATTTGGGGTGCTAAATCCAAAAAAGGCCTCAGCTTTGCTCCATCACGTATAGTTTTTTCACAATTTGCTATGACGTTTTTATGTTATAATATGTTACTGAATAAAATAAGTAGTGAAGAATTACCACATGAAACCTATTTCCTGACCATTTCTGAATACATTTATTTTAAAAAACTATAAAACTTGGATACTTACATCTTTACTTAGTGGAATGGCTTAGTAGTCCCGTTTTCTTTTGCCAGTGAAGCTGCGCCTGTTGCATTTCCTTTTGTGCGCTGCTTCCGGATTTTCACGATGCAGCATCCAGCAATAATCCCCCATCATATTAACGTTCCACCGACCTTGGTATCTCTTTTCCATCTCCTTAATGTCTTGATGGAAACGTTCTCCCTGTTCCTCACTTACTGCACCTAAATTTTCTGGGAAAAAGTCCAAGTGTGCATTCAAGAAATGAATTTTGATACTCGTTGAGCATCCCAAAGCTTTGAATTTCTCCAGCATGTTTTCAACAATGAGAGCATATTCAGGGTCCTTATTATTCCCAAGGAACTTAGTAACCACACTTTTGAAGGAATTCCAAGCCTCTTTTTCTACTTCAGTCATCGTAGACAAGAAGTTTTCATCTGACAGCAGTCTTCTAATGTCTGGGCCTACAAAAATACCTTCTTTAATTTTGCTTCTGATAGGTTAGGGAACTTCTTGCAGAGGTACTTAAAGCATTCTCCACTTTTTTCTAATGCTTTAACAAACTGTTTCATAAGGCCTAGTTTTATATGAAGAGGTGGTAGAAGTACTTTCTTTGGGTCAACAAGATTTTTACGCAAAATATTCTTGCTTCCAGGTTCTAGAGATCTTCTTTGTGGCCAGTGTTTTTGCTCCCAGTGTTGACTCTTTGCTCTGCTATCCCATTCACAAAGGAAACATGGGAACTTAGTATATCCTCCCTGCTGCCCCAGAAGCATGCACAATACCTTAAGGTCTCCACAAATCATCCAGTGATGATCATAATATTTTATCTTTGTAAGAACCAATTCCAAATTCTCATAACTTTCTTGGAGATGTACCGAGTGACCAACAGGTACAGAGGCATACTTGTTCCCATTGTGCAAAAGAACAGCTTTTAGACTTCTTTTAGAAGAGTCGATGAAAAGTCTCCATTCATCCGCTTTGTACTCAATGCCAAATGCCTGTACCAAACCATCAATATCACTACAGTAAACTAAATTGCCTTCATGTGAAAAGTAGTGAATAAACTCCTTTTCTCTTCTTCTATACAAATATATCGATGTTCCAACTGATAATAAATTTCTTTCTTTTAATCTGGAGCCTAAGAGTTCAGCAGATTCTTGGATAATCCCAAATCTCTCACTAAATCGTTTTAGTTCAGATTGAGTGAACAACTGGGGTCTTGACTTCCTATATCAACACTGAAATTCTTCATGATCAGTATCTGAACCAGAATTACTAGGCAAATCTTCCAATGTTTCTGGTGGAAGCGGAACTGGAGGGGCAGGGACAATTCGACGTGGCCGACTCGATGTGGCCGACTCGATGTCAGGACAACTCGATGTGGCCGACTCGATGTCAGGACAACTCGATGTCGATGCCAGGCCAAGTCGATTTCATTTTCTTTATATATTTAATGTAGGTTAACTGAATGCCCGGTTAGGTCAACTGTACGCCCTTGACGATTGGTTAGGTTAAGTTGTGATATTTTCGTTAAAACTAACGAAAATATCCCTTAGGAATATCACATCGAGTCGGCCACATCGAGTTGGGTCGCATCGAGTCGGCCACATCGAATCGTACCCAATCCGAACTGGAACTTCTGGCCCATGAGAAACAGGTCGAAAAGCTGATGGAAGATTTGGATAGAGTATGGCTTTCTTATTTTTTGAGTTATAGCCTTTAACATCACAAGAGCAAAAATAGCAGTCATCACAGTGATTTTTTGGCTCCCTCCATACCATTGGCACACCAAATCTGAATGCTTTCTTTTTGCCTTTACACCATTTCCTTAGATCCTCTACGCAAATAAAACAAACTTTGTGTGGTGCCCATGGTTTGTCTTGGTCTCCTAGTTTCATTCCAAAGTAGGCATGGTACACTTGCCTAATAAAATTTGTTACGTTTCTTTGATGTTTCTTGATCACAAATTCCCCGCATATGTAGCAGAAGCTGTCGGGACTGTTGACACATCCACGGCTAGCCATGATTCACAACTTACTACAGTACCCAGAACACAATAAGAGTCTTGAATTTAATTTAATAAAGGCTAAATAAGGCTTTCTTAACACTATCAAAACACGCTAGTTCGCTGATATAAAACGAAAAACAACTCAAAATCACTGAAAAAATTCGCTTCGGATGAATCATTGTGCGCACGTCATGAAATCTGAGTAACAACTGACTCATACGGCTTGGCAACCCAGTATTTATAGTCTCTTAGAAGTTTCTAGTAATTTCCGGAAATCTGGCATTTTCTCGAAGTCGCTTCACAAAAAAATCGAATTTGTGAAATAACTTTGTGTCGTATGACATTTTTATTGTGTTTTTCGAATTCAGCACACAAAAATACATTGTAAACAGCTAAAATTATGAAAAAAGTTTTTCCATCGCAGGCCTGTGTTATGTAACTATTACTAAGTATGACACAAAAATTATACCGTAATGAAACATACGTTTCCCGCGGTCACCGTCAAAACTTTTACTATTAAATGGAAGATTCGTAGTGTATATGGTGGGGGTGGGGCGGGAGGAGAAGGGATGCTAGTAGGAGTGCTCACTCCTTGTCCCTTTAAATCACGTTCCAGATAGCACCATCTTTGCGCAACCATCCTTTCACATTATCACGACACTATTACCCACTATAACATGCTAAGTATATACGCGAGATCACTGTGAGTTCATGAACATCATATCATCTAAATTTTCCGCGTAAACAGTCAAAAGTTAAAAGTTAACATACTTTTTAATACTTTTTAACACTTCCATAGCGCGTAAGTTTGTAAATATATCTAAAGTAATAAAAACTATTTATCTATTTGCTTGGTCTTTCATTTAAGATTTCGGAGCATTTACCTGCCCTTTTGAAAACATATGGGAATAACAGGCAAAGTGGGAAGATGGATCTACAACTTCCTCAGAGAACGTCCACAGGTAGTCAAAATTATGATAATAAAAACCCACTCTAAAAGACAGAGTTTATTTCCACAACAGTTTCGATGCCCATTGGCATCCTCTTCGGGTGGATACAGAAAAACGAATGAACCAAAAACAAGAGGGAAAACAGTCCAGGGACCATTAAGAAATTCCCGTTCTCCCGACACCGGAAGGGCATTTTATTAAAGGGTCCGCTTGTAAGTACATTCGCACAAATTTAAAACTATCTACTTGTTCTATACATACAGATTCTATTATTTTTTACATAATTATTACATTTATTATTACATTTATTATTGCATTATTATTTATTACAGAAATTATAAATTTATTATTACATTGATTATTATATTGTTTTTTATTACAAAAATTATAAACCGAAAAACGAATGAAAAAGGCGAGAAGGAAACAATCCAGAGACCATTAAGAAATTCGCACCTAGGTTAGATCCCGTTCTCCCGACACCGGAAGGGTAGTTTATTAAAGGGTCCCACTTATAAGTACATTCGCACAAATTAAAACTATCTTCTTGTTCTATACATACAGATTCTATTATTTTGACATAATTACTGCATTTATTATTACATTTACGTTTTCAACATTTATTATTATTACCTTTACATTTATTATTACATTTACATTTTACCAAAAAAACGAATGAACCAAAAGCGAGTAAGGAAACAATCCATTATAGAATCAGTATGTATCGAACAAGATAGTTTTAAATTTGTGCGAATGTACTTATAAGCGGGACCCTTTAATAAAATGCCCTTCCGGTGTCGGGAGAACGGATCTAACCTAGGTGCGAATTTCTTAATGGTCCCTGGACTGTTTTCCCTCTTCTTTTTGGTTCATTCGTTTTTCTGTATCCACCCGAAGGGGATGCCAGTGGGCTTCGAAATTGTTGTGGAAATAAACTCTGTCGTTTAGAGTGTGTTTTTATTATCATAATTTGACCTTCGCGTAGAAAAGTGAAGTTTTTTGCATTTATTAGGTAGTCAAAATTTAAGGTATATCATCATCAGAATTATGAAGCTCACTACCACAAGGTATATAGTACTGGCCCGACTCCTGTTCATTATCATAACAGACGTAGAGAGTGGAGTAAACAGCAACAGTATAGTAACATCCTTCGCGGACGATACAAAGATCAGCAGAAAAATCAGCGATGCAAATGAGATGGAGGCCTTGCAGAGGGACACGAACAAAATATACAAATGGTAGAAGAGAACAACATGACATTTAACACCGAGAAATTTCAGCTCTTGAGATATGGTAGAAAAGAGGAACTTAAACAGATGCATATCATGTTCCAGAGAGACAGGAAATTCAGAGAAGCACGAAAGTGGTCGACTTGGAGGTAATAATGACCGATGATGCCAAATTCGAGACACAAAATCAGATAGCAATAAACAAAGCAAAAAGAGTCGCGGGACAGGTACTAAGAACGTTCAAAAGGAGGGACAAGACTGTAATGATTCCCCTGCTGAGACCACCACTGATCATACCAAAACTTGAATACTGCTCAGTTTTGACGTCCCCATATAAAAAGGAAGAAATTAATAAACTAGAAGTAAAGAAACGCAGACACATTTCGCAGCCAAGATTGATGGCTGCTAAGAACTCAACTACTGGGAAAGACTACGTAAACTAAATTTGTACTCCCTGGTCGAGGTGTACCGGAACCAGTTTTTTGGCCGGAAAATGGAAGCCGGAATATCCGGCCAACAAATTTTGGTTCTGGCCGGAACATTTTGTGTTATCAAAGGCCCTAACTAGTAGGTCTATAATTTTAAATAATATACGTATTATTAATTTCTAAATTGGTAAACTTTAGTAGTTTTATAACACTGGTATGCATATTAGTGATGTAGCGGATGTCATTTTTTTCACATCCGCGGATGCGGATGCGGATGCGGATGAGGATGTTTGATTTCAACATCCGCGGATGCGGATGTCTACATTTTCGTTATTTTTTAGGATATATTCGAGATTTGTTGTGTTTAACGTATATAATAAGTTATTATATAGAGAGAGCTGTAGCTATAATGTAGTATAATTGATTAATTGTACAATAATTGCTGTACTTTTCTCTGAACATATAAAATAATATCAAGCATCTAACTAATATAGAAATCAATTAGTGAATTCGTCTGCAAATAAATTCGTTATATTTTGTTGAGTTTCAGCCACAATTAGAAACCATAATTGTGTTACCAGGATGCGGGACGTGAACCCAACTCAAATGCACCCCACCGACCTCTTTCCCCAACCTCCACCCTTATAGAAAGAGATCTTTAATTAGCTTGATAACTATTTATATTAAGTTTAAAGTTTTATTAGGCATATTTATAAATGAGTAATTAAAATAAAGTAAACTAAGATGTTCATCGTTTAATGTTCAAACTTAATTATAGGAAGGTTATGCTTAAGGAACATTAATTTTTCTGCCTTTTCTGCTGCCAGTCTGTTTCTCTTTTCATCATATATTAATCCAGCACTGCTAAATAATCTCTCGCTTGGTACGTTTGTTGGAGGACAGGCTAAATGTTTCCTTGCAAGTTTACTCAAGTATGGATAGATATTCTGCGTATTTTTCCACCAACTAATAGGATTGTCACATGCAGCCAGGCGTTTTTCTTGGTGATAGCTCTCGATCATTTTTACTACATCTTTTGACATCGCGTAGGTCTCGTCATTGCTGCTTGACTCAAGAAACTGAGAGACAGATTCTGTGATAGATTTGCTTGTTGAAGGTGTTGGTTCTGTCACTGAAACTTTTATTCTTTTGGTGGGTGGCGAAGCGACAGATTCAAGAGATTGAAGCTCTTCAACTGCTTTGCCAAGTGATGATTTAACTCGTTCTAATGTACTAGGTGAAAATAACTTAGCTTTGTAACGTGGATCTAAGTAGGTTGCAAGAGAGTAACTTCATACAAGAACAGCCTCTCGTCTTGTCGCTTGCATCACTTTTGCGCACAATGAACTAGTTCTATTAATATAGTAGAATTTGATAATTTCCGCTTATTAATGACATTTTATCTCAACGGTCCACATCCGCACGACATCCGCAGTCCAAAGTGCGGGCGGATGCGGATGCGAGAAAATGTGCGGATGTTCCGCGGATGCGGATGTGACCTACATCACTAATGCATATGAAATTTTTTTGTCTGCTGTGAGGGTTTTTTCAACTCATATTATATAATTCGACCATGCTGAATTCGAAAATGACATTGGTTTTCCTCAATCAGGTCAGGTTTTTTCTCTATTGGCCATTTATTATAAGTCCAATTTTATCCCCAAATTTATTGATTTTTTTAGCTTAAACACTGTAGATACGAGTAATATTATAAGAACACTCGTGAAAAATGAAAACATTGTGTGAATAAATACTTTTATTCATACAATGAATATGGAAAAAAGTTTATTGAGGAAGGAATGAAGTTTTTTTGGCTTTCCGTCTGTGTTTTTCTTCGGGCACGTCTCGCTTCAAACACCAGCAATAGTCCGCCAGCATATTGATATCCCAGTTTCCCTGGTACCTCTCTTCCATTATTTTGATATCTTGGTGAAATCGTTCACCCTGTTCCTCACTATAATCCCCGCAATTTTCAGGAAAATAGTCCAAGTGGGACCACAAAAAGTGCATTTTTATGGACATGCGCGACCCATGAGCTTTGAAAGCTTCCATCAAGTTTTCGACAACGGACTCGTATTCTGGACTTCTACGCTTGCCAAGAAAATCAGTGACAACTGATTTGAATGCCTGCCAGGCATTCTTCTCAGTTGGAGTCATTGCGTTTTCGAACTGAGTATCCTTGATCAAAGTTCGAATTTGAGGACCATCAAAAACCCCAGCATTTAGTTTAGCATCAGATATATGAGGAAATTTACTCTCGAGATATCGGAATGCTGAACCCTCCTTATTCATTGATTTGATGAAATTTTTCATCAAGCCCAGCTTAATATGAAGTGGTGGGAGCAAAATTTTTGTTGGTGGTACAAGGGGCACTGAAACGACATTATGCGACCCAGGTTCAAAATTCTCTCTGGATGCCCATTCACGCTGTGCATAGTGCTTCTCATCCGCTCGGCTATCCCATTTGCAGAGGAAACATGGGTATTTCGTGTATCCCCCTTGCATTCCCAATACAAATGCCACAATCTGAAAAAAAATGAAAATATTTAAAGAATTTAGAGAATTTGTTCTATCAGATAAAAAAATCTATGCATTGGACTGTATCACTTCTGTGGGGAAGTTAAGTGTTCTTATACGCTCTCAAATAACCTTTGGAAAAACAACATAGTCAATAGCAATAGTTTACTTATGATATTAGTATTACCTTCAAATCTCCACAGATCCTCCAGTTATGTTGGTCGTATACGAGAGCATCCAGTAAAATTTTCATGTTATCGTAGCTCTCAGTAAGTTGTACGGAATGTGCTACAGGGACTGATGCAACCCTATTCCCAATGTTGAGAAGTACTGCTTTCAAACTTCGTTTAGACGAGTCTATAAATAGCCTCCATTCTGATGCGTTATATGGCAGGCCCAAGGATTCGATTAGCCCCTCAACATTGCAGCAGTACACTAAGGAAGAGGTATTTTCGTGCACTGCAAAAAACTTGCGGAATTCTTCCTCTCGTTTCCTATACCAGGAGAATGTTGTTCCCGGAGCCAGCAAGTTGTCCTCTCGAAGTCGTGAGCCCAAGATCTCGGCAGCTAATTTGGAAAGTCCTAAATCCCTGGTAAGATCATTAAGTTTGGCCTGGTTGAGAGGCCTCGGCTCATTTGAAGCGGTATTTTGAGGTATATACGACTGGGACTGGTCATTGGCATTGGTCATTGATTCATCATCAGAATCATCGAAGTCCAGGGTTTGAGGTGGGTCGGGTATTGGAATTCCAGGACCATGGGGTACAGGTCTCATAGCAGAAGGAATGTCAGGGTATACAACAATGTGTTTATTCTTCTTGTTAACTCCTGAAAATAGAAACACAGAAACATGGATATAAAACTTGCATATGAAATAGAAGAAGCATTCAGACAGTGGCGGCTCGTGAGGGAAGGCTGCGGTCTGTAAGATATGAAATAGGTCGATGGAGTCTGTATATTTTCTTTCTTTTTCATTCATATTGTCCCTTCGGGGACAATATGAATGAAAAAGAAGAAAATATACAATCATTGTATATGTAAATGTAACTTGTATAACAATATGTATGTGTAAATGTATTTTCTATAACAATATGTAAATGTATGTACCATTATGGTGAATATTACATATATGGTGAATATTACATTATGGTGAATATTATGTCAAGTTTCATACGAGGATTTCAAAATATTTAAGAAAAATAAATTTATAAGCCCACCTTGGAGGTTTGTCATGCAGAAATAGCAATCTGTCACGTGATCCTTTCCTTCTCTCCAAATCATGGGAATTCCAAAAGGCAAAGATTTCGCTCTGCCTTTGCTCCATCTTCTCAAATTTTCAATGCACGTCTTGCAGCACATATGAGGGGCGAAATTTTTGTCCTGGTCCCCTAGCTTAATTCCAAAGTATGCTCTATACATTGTCTTCACAAATTTAGTGATTTGGGACTGGTTATTTGGCATGGTAACCGTCCCACATATGTAGCAGAATCTATTGGGATCATTTTTACACGCTCTATTCATTATGAAATATTTTATCTATATGCCTGAAAAGTAAAAAAAGATATTATACAAGTGAAACAAGTGATGATAGATGTTACTGTTCCAATTCCGCTTTGACAAAATCACGAAAAATTCTATTTTACTTATGAGGCCATAGCCGGATAACCTGAGCTGATTGAGAAAAACGGATTGCAGATTCGAAATCAGCAGGAAAAACTCTATAAGAATCACTTACAAAACCCTTGACAGCAAAATTGATGCATACCAGTGTAATTTTTGTTTTATTATCATAAAACAATATAAAAAACTACCTAGCAAGGAAAATTTTGAACTTTTTATTATATATTTCATTCGTTATTTTTCGATACACGCGAGTAGCCAAAGGAATGGCTTAAGGACTTTGCATAAATATATCAAAATCTGTTTATAAATAATTCTATTTTCCTTCTACGTTTCTTTTTATTTTATATCATAAAAAACTGAATGATTCCAGATTAGCCGGATATCAGACAGAGTTCCGGCCGGAACAGGAACTCACAATAAATGGCCGGAATTCCGGCCAGCAGGAACCGGAATTCCGGTACACCTCTACTCCCTAGAAAGAAAAAGAAGAGAGAGAGAGAGGTACACCATAATCTACATATGGAGAATGATCGAAAAACTGGTACAAAATCTCAAACTAAATCAAATTACCATCCAAACAACGCTGGAAAATAGGAAAGGCAGATTGTGTAGTGTTTCCAAATTAAAGGCTCGACAAGGGACCTCTTCAACACTGAAGGAAAATAGCTTGGTTGTCAGGGGGCCAAGACTTTTTAACCAGCTTCCAAAGGACCTCAGAAACGTTTCAGGGGTCAAAGTTGAAGTCTTCAAAAGAAGACTAGATGCCTGGCTTAGGACGGTACCAGATGAGCCGGGTGTACTTGGCTATGTGCGGTGGAGAGCGCAAGAGAGCAACGCGCTTCTCCACCAAGCCAGGCCTAGAGGTGGGGTCACCAGCTTGACCTTCGTGTGAAGAGAGACCAACACACGGAACTTAAACGAGGTTAACGAGGTATATATATATTACAATTCAGAATGGTCACCTGAGAAACTTTTATGTTACACACAGACCGTGCGTGGAACAAGGAACTCTTCCAGGAAAATTTAATCCGCTATTGTCCGAACAAGTTATTTGTATTTGTCATTTACAAATACTTATTCGGACTATAGTGGATTTAATTTTCCCAGAAGAGTTCCTTGGACCAAGGACCAAGGATACAGACCAAGGATACAGACCCTGCATGCACCAAGGACCTTGGTGCATGCAGGGTCTGTATGTAACATATATATACAGGGTGTAACGAAAGTCCCTTCTCATAGGGAAATAAGATATAACAGAATTGATCGTCATGCTAACCGATAGCTTACAAAGACGAGTAGAAATGCGTGAACGACTGCATTGAATGCAATTTGAGCGTGTACTGAATTAATTGGTAAGTTGATTGTATTGCTTGTAATGTATAGTTAAAATATTTTCTCGTTCAATTCTCTTGTATCTTTTTTCCTTATGAGAACGGACTTTTGTTACACCCTGTGTAATAACTTAGGTGTCACGAGTAGGAGGGGGCGAACTCGTCAAACCAGTATTGAGATAGAGGCATTTAAACTTTTGTGACTATTGTGTATGAGGGTCACATATAGCGCAAATACACGCACTGAAAATAATTACATTGTGAGCGTACGAGGTGGGTATTTGGCTGTACCAAGTTGTCTTTGGATTGGGGTGGGGGGGTTGAACTATTCATTCGTGGAACAATCGCAAAATCGCCAATGTGGCGAGTTCGACCTTTGTACTCGCGACGCGTCATATATATATATATATATATATATATATATATATATATATATATATATACACACACTGCTGCGTGTCTCAAGAAGCAGTGAGATGGCTCAGAATTATAGGATGCAAATTATCGAAAGTCCATTTATCGATAAATGATTGAAAAAAATTCGGATTATCGATAATTATCGATAAATTTTCTAATTAAATTAGCTGTCTCATTAATAGAAGAAAAACGCAAAATTATAAGAACAGATTTTAATGAGATCATTCTACATTGTGACAGCCATAGTTATTTAAACAGATTTTAGTTTTTTATCCTTATTAAGGAAGTAACATTTCATAAAGCATAAGGCATTAATAGTGGCTGGAGAGAGACTGCATCGAATCTTCGTTATGAAAATTCCCGCTGAAGAAAATGCACGCTCTGCTTCACAGCTTGTAGGCTTGATGGTCCTTAATGCATCGTACAATCGATCTATATTTTCGCTTCTCTTTTTCTTTACTTCGTACAATGCGAATTCACTGCCTGCATTGAACATAGAGGACTTACTTAAGGACTCGGAAGTTTTCGATTCCAATTTGCAAGAGAAAATTTGTTCATTTAGCGTAAACTTAAAAAATCAGGAAGTGATCTGAAATTATCGATAAATCTGCTCGATAATTATACGATAGTTGACTTTCATTTATCGATAAATTATCGATAATATTTTATCGATTGCAACCCCTACTCAGAATCAGTCAGTTCCTGTCAAGAACGTTCATGAAATTTCCAATTTGAGAAAGTGGTGAATCGTCTGTAGCAGTGTTACTGCTTTGAGAGGCGTTTATAAAGTAGCTAAGTAGGCCTATAAGTTGCCCATAAATTTTAGTGAAGCGTTAGCTAATTTATAGGAGAAATCTTTATTAAGCCTATTCGTTCGAGAAAGTATGGACTTATTTTGTTTTATAACTGCATTTTCTCCTATTTATTGTGATTTTATGCGTAACTGGAAAGAAATATTTAAAACTGTTAAAATATCTCGTATCTCGACGACATTATTTACGGAGAATACATTCCAGAGTTCTCCGAAAAAGTCTCTCGCATCCTAATCTCTGAAGAGAAAAGAGCACGTGGAATGCGTAGTCTGAACCTTCTTTTGGGATCTTTTATACCTCGGCGGGGCAAGAGTGCTTTGCCTTGTTTTGGAAGACTAAGAACGTTTCATTTTGTTTTTTGGAAAGCCGGAATAACGTTCTTTTATCTTTAGGCCATGCGAACATTTGGAAAATTCTTTATAGGCCGCGAGAACTTCCCTTGGGGGATTGTTGGAAGAAAGCAAAATTCTCTGAAAGCTGCGAGACTATCGATAGTGTCGCTGCAGGAAGAAAATGTTTTAACCCTTCAACGCCAGAAGTTTTCGTGGGATTAAGTCTAAATGCGTGTATTTGAAATGGTACCCTTTCCACCCACAGGTCCAAAAAGGGTTAAAGGCCTAATGGACTTTAGTATGGTACGGTTTTGGTGAGGAAATTCCTCGTAATTAGGTAGGGTAGGTTAAGTTCAGACCCTGGCCCAAACTAATGGAAGTCTGAAGGTGCCAGATGCGGGCTGTATGGAGGGTGGGGTAACGCAGTCAAGCCATTTAAAAATCCAGTTATGTGAAGCGCAGAAAGTTCAAACTTACAGCCTAAAAGACATTTCAGCCTCATAGCCAATTATTATTTAGCTCAGAAAAAAGGTTGGGGCAAAATATATTGAGTGCCCCTAATATGTACAGGGTGGCGCAAAAGTCGCGCACCATAGGAATTTTCAGTGTTGATTATATTTTATATATTTTTTTCTTTTAGGTAGGTGATGGCTGCGAAATTAACAATAGACGAGAGGGTAAGCTTGGTTTTAATGCATGGAATATACCAGGTACTACAAATCGATAAATGGTATACAGAATTTAAATTCTGTACAGATTCATCGATTTGTAGTATATACCCGTATTCCATACATTAAAACCAAGCTCACCCTCTCGTCCATTGTTAATTTCGCAGCCATCTCCTACCGAAAAGAAAAAATAATATTTATAGTAAACTGAAAATTCCTGTGGTGCGCGACTTTTGCCCCAGCCTGTATATTTGAATATATAAAATACTCTTTTAATTAAACTTTGACCAACAGGCTAAAACATAAGCTCGATAACTTTTTTCAGCTTTATATATTTCAAACCAAAAGTGCCTGGATAAGTATACAGGCAATAAAATAGTTGCTAAATGTGTTAAAAACAAATAGTATACATAACGTAAACATTAAAAAATAATTTATATTAATTAATGTAACGCCTTAGCCCTAACGCGGTGTTTTTCAACCTCTTTTTTTTTTGTGCTGGTGACCCCATTTTTACCTAAAAAAAAAATTCGCAACTCCCCTTCTCTAAATGATGATACAGCGCATACTTCAACTGCAAAAACGGCTCCCGAACTATTTCCCAAATGACGAGGGAAGGCTTGGTAAGAGGTGAATTCTTAATCCGTTCAATTAAAGGGTGGTCGAGTCTGCCGAACTTGCGGGAAACCGACACGATGAACTGAGTGAACTTCCCTCTGACGAGACCCTACACTCGTCATTCTCGTCAGAAGGCTTGCGTACATTTTGGATAGCACGGAAAAGTGAATATCCAAAACTGGTGCGTGAAGTAGTGAAAGTTTTGGTACTTTTGCATTATCCTCCCAACACTAATTTTTTTTTATAATGGAAGGAAAATAAAGTACGTTAGCAAAACACTTTTAATTTTTAATCGTGAAAAGGCATGACCTAACCTAACCTAACTTGAAGCCGGCTAACTACGGCTAACGCCTGCGGCGGGCTGTTTTTACCGTAACCTAACCTAATACCAACACTAATTTTTTTTATAATGGAAGGAAAATAGAGTACCATAACCAAAACCAAACCAACATTATATAAAAAAATTAGTGTTGGGAGGATAATGCAAAAGAACCAAAGTTTTAATTCTATTTGCAACCTCGTACTCGCGCGAATTGGGCTTCTTATCGATGGTTGCAATTAATCCACTAGTGCTCATTGGTAGAATTTCCTACCAACAAAATTGTTTGTCATTACTGCATCACTTTTTCTCGTATTCACGCGAATCTTTTAGATTGATATGACGCAATCTTTTAGATTGCGTTATATCAATCTAAAATATTGCGTCATATCAATGACTCGTACCGAAGATCACGTGAATACAAGGAAAAGTGACGCAATAATGACAAACAATTTTGTCGGTAGGAAATTCTACCAATGGGCACTAACGGGTTAAAACAAAGCAGTGAAGTTGGCTGTGTATGTGTTCCTTCGCGTTTAGAATTTAACACGCAAAGCGGGCGCGTCTACCTCATTGATAAAGAGATAGATTAAGGCGATTACGACTAACAGAAAATAACTTAATCCGTAAAACTGTAACGTTGCACGAGTTTTTCACTTTATAAAAATATATAAACTGAGACAAACTATTTTTTTTATTTCTCTAATTTTCGCTGAAAAACTAAACTTCAATATTCCGTATAGGCTGACTTCTTTCGTTAAGCAATGGGACCCCCCCCCCCCAGCCCCTGAGCACCCGCGACCTCCGGGTTGAGAAACTGCCCGTGAGGATATCTAATACAGTATTTTCGAATCCTCTCGTCACCCCAGTAAAATCTTCTTCTTCCTCAGCATAATTAATCCCATTTTTATATTGGGTCGCTGTTTAAGGTGAGTCGCCTCCATCTTGGTTCTTGACTCATCTCATTTGGTTGTGGCGTGGGTTTTTACGGCCGGATGCCCTTCCTGACACCAACCCTCCCCCTTTATCCGGGCTTGGGACCGTCCGGAGAATAAGCTGACTATGCTTGCCTCCGGTTGCTGTTGAGACATTAGGAGGAGTCTCGTAATACCTTCCGAAAATCTACTTTTGGAAATAATCTCCTCTGGAGTCATGAACTTAATTTCCATATGGATAAAAGTTGTTGAAAATAGGCTATTTATTGTCTATGTTCTTTTTATAGTTTATATCAGGGTAAAAGTTGTTGTTTCGATATCTATTTTTGTCGTTGATTAAATTATTTGAGATCTAATAGCAATAGGCAATTCGTTTCTGTTTGTTTCGACGTTTTCTTGTGTTTTAAATTTTCATGTAGTGAATCAGTAAAATAAAGGTGCATAATATCTTCGATCTTCTGAATTGCTAAACCCTTGTTTGCACGTTATGTTTCTCAGATAATCGGAATCCCAGTAAAATACTAACTGATTTTCGTTTTTCTTTTAGACCCATTTGAAATGCGCGAGAGCAGCAACTATACGATTGAACAACGCATATTGGCTAGTGCAGCCGCACGATTCTATTGGTACTGGAAGTCTGTACGAATATTTTCAATGGTTTTGCCATTACGCGGTCGCTCATGGAGCCAGGTACTAGCCAATACGCGTTGTTCAGTCGTATAGTTGCTGCTTTCGCGCATTTCAAATGGTTCTGAAAGAAAAGCGAAAATCGGACAAAAGTGAAAAACGCCAGAAAACGTAGTTAAAAGCTTTACTAAATTGAAAGTGACGTAACTTTTGAAGAGATTTTGACGAAATTTCTTCAGAAGTTCAAAAGTTATCCCACTTTCAAATTGGTACAATTTTATAAAGTGCTTTCTAGCGTTTTTTATTTTTTGTCGCTTAGGCCACTTTTTCCTAGGAGGGCCTCGTATAGAATTCCTCACTTTGTTAGATTTAAAAAAAAAAATACCCCTCGGCCATGCAATTGCCTTCGCAGACCTCTTGTGTATATACCTTTTCCTTAATAAGGAAACCCCTTTTCCAAGATCTGAAATTTCCATTTCGAGTGAAGACTTTGCTGTCGGAGGTTCGACTCCCGATGATGCTGGAAATAATGCTACAAAAATCAGCGCACTGGACCGCATTTGTCTGGCGTGAGCACTGTGCCAGGTGTTTTGGGCCCCTCTTGAATGATTAATATTAATTCGTCCCGATACCCGTTTATTCTTTGTTTTTCTTTGTTATTCTTTGTTACATTTCCATTTACAAGAAATTATTTTAGTTTGGCATCAAATATATATTTTAAATTAAATGTATATTTTAAACATACACAGTTCGAATATTTAGGTACGGTGTGTTACCAAAGTAGATACACCGTTAGCGGTAATATTGCGTAGACGAAAATTTTAAACCGTTTGGTTTCTTCTCACGTGACAAAATAGGTCGAAGAAAGGTTCCTCTCAGAATTAGGTTCCAAATTGGGGATCACATAGACACTAACCGGAAACTTACTGGCTCTCTTTTTGATTTTTCATCCTTCATCCTGTATACTAAAATCCTATACCAAAAAGGAACTTGTACGGTCAAAATTAGGGCCCGTTTATCACTCGGAGCATTAAATTTACAAAGAGATCATTTTGGTACTTCGACTTGAAGGCTTTTATTGCGAAGTTTTCCGTTTGCTGCGCATAGCATCGGACCACACCTACTTATCCGGTTTACCTCATTCCAACTTTGCCGTAACATACTTCACAACAGTCACACATTCCAACGCCTTGTTCAACTCCTAATTAATTTTATCCTTTAATTTATCTATTTGTTTACTTTGTATTATTGACCACATAGAGTAAAGTTGCCAATGGTCGAGCATCGGTCCTAATGTCGCACATTTGACTGAAAAAACTCCAAAGTATTTTGTGGGAAGTTTTTTTAAGTCAAATGCGTGACATTAGGACCGATGCCTGCGCGACCATTGGCAACTGATTGTTTTTCTTTTATTTAATATTAAGTGGAAAGGAGTTAAAGAAACCGGAATGTACGTAACGAGTGTCTTTTATGGGTACCTTTGGTTAGCTTCCGCCCGAATTGTTCAGTCTGACGAAGGTCAAGCTTTTCACTCCACCTTAGACATACAGTTTAACGTGGAATCCGAACCACGCCCCACCAGCAGCCCAGCGTCTACGCCACCCAGGGTACCCATTTATCTACCAACCACTTTCTTTATTGTGTGGAAGGATGAACAGCTGGGTTTTGCTGCGCGCCGGTCGCAGTCACCGGGTCTCGAACCCGGGGCCGATGGATTCGTAGTCAGCGACGCTAACCACTACACCACACTTTTATCAAAGGTCAGCTTCGTCATATTAGTCGGGAATTGAAATGTATTCGAGTTTTATTTTTAGTTCTTTCGAAGTAATGCCTCGCTCTTCTTATTTACTGAATACAGCCCAAATTTAAGCTCTGTATACGTCTTCCTCGACCGATATACGGGCAAGACCTCTTATTTCAATTACTCTTCACGCGGTTTCGTGCTTAAATCTTAACGAAACGCAGTTTATCATCACTGATACTAATTTAGGGCTAGCGTCGTAGCTCACTGGGTAACGCCGTTTTCCTATAACTATAAGTAAAGCGAAGGCGCTGAGGTCGAGGATGGTAATAATGATAATAATACGGGAGTTAGAGCAATAGTCCATATTAGTTAGCCTGAGCAGCTGTGCCAGTTTCTGGCCCTCCTCAATGATAATTGACGCCATTAATTTTACTAGCTCTCGTTATTATCCATTTTTTTTCTACTATTAGTCAACTTTTACTTGAAATAATATGTAATTACTTTAATAATTCATTTACTGCTCTCATAAACTACTTTAATTTATTTAATGAGATTATCCAGTTCAAAATTGGACTGCGGCGTCGTGGCCGATGTCGTAACACCGCTTCCCGTCGATCAGAGAAGTTAAGCGACATTGGGTTTGGAGAGTAGTTGGATGGGAGACTGTCCTCCGCGTCTAGATTATGTAGCGGCCCCCCGTGGTTCGGATTCCACGTAAACGTAAAGTTTACGCCTATTCCGTCATATGACGTCAGATGTTGTTGTTGTTTAGCCGATCAGCCCACCCTGATCGAGCAAGCCGGCGGCACGCAGGTAACCGATCGCCCTCTCCGGAGTGGACCAGAGGTTCAGCGCACTAGTGATGTTGTGTTGTGTTCTATGTTGTGCTAGAGCGGTACAGTCTGTCATAATGTGTTCAATTGTTTGTGGTGTGTCCTGGCACTGGTGGCAGGTGTCGTCTGTGGAGTTGTCTAGTCTGTGTTTATATGTCCGTAAGTTGGGGTGATGTCCATATCGGAATCGTGCTAAGTTAACTCGATCCGATCTGCTCAGGCTGATCTCTGACCTGTTAATGGGTGGCGGCTTCGCACCTAGGACCGCATTCGGACCGAGTCGTGTCAGTGCTTTGTGGGTTAGGTGTGTGTGTATGTGTTTTCTGTAATGTGTGATGTCTGTGGGGTGTGGTATGGAATGGAGTATTTGGTTATAATGTGTCTCTGGTGTTACCTTAATGGTGCGAGGTGTTGGTGCATGATTGTACATGTAGTGGCAAGGGTGTTGTGGGTTAGTTGTCGCTGCTGCCATGAATTGTGTTCCCCTCATGTCTAAATGTTCCCTAACTTTCAGCATTTTTGTTTCTGTGTGCAGGGTTCTATTGGTGTTGTTTGAGTGCATCCTGTAATGATACGAAGTGCGTTGTTTTGTATTGTCTGTAAGGTGTTTATGTGTGTGTTGAGATAATGGGTGCCCAGCATGGGCTAGCATAGTCCATAACTGAGCGAATATATTGTTTGTATATGAGTGATGTTGTTTCCTGCTGGTGTCCAAAGTTTGTGCCTGTTAGTACCCTAAGCGTGTTAAGTCTTGACGTACATTTGTTTTTAATGTCCTGAATGTGGTTTGCAAAAGATAATGATGTGTTGTATGTGACCCCAAGTATTTTGTCCTTTGAGTGTGTGGAATGTTGATGTTGTTTAGTGTAAGAATGTGGAATTACTTGGTGTTCTTTTGTGTTGCTTGTAAGCAAGGTGATGGTGATTTGATTTTGTGGCGCTACTTTGAGTCTATTGTGTGTGAGCCAGTCTTGTATACTGTTTGTATGTATGTTTGTAGGTTATTTGTAGCGGTGTCGATGTTGTTGTGGGTGGATGTTAGAGTGATGTCATCTGCATATGATGATAAGGTAAGCTTGTTATCTATGGGTGTTGGAATGTCATGCATGTATAAGTTGAAGAGTGTTGGTGAGAGAACAGAGCCTCGAGGGACCCCGTTCGGAAAAAGCTTGTTTTTGGATGACTTGCCATTAAATGTGACATGTGAGTATCTTCCTGAAAGATAGTTGCTCAGCCACCTTTTGGTGTTATTGTGCATGTTTGTGTTGAGTATTTTGTTTATGAGAGGGAAGCGTGGGATAGCATGAAATGCTTTACTAATGTCTATTGTTGCTAATAGTGTACGTTGAGCTGGTCGTCTGGAGTTGATGCTATCCATGATGTGTTGCGTGAGGTTAGTGAGTAATGTCGTGGTTGAGTGGTGAGGTCTGAATCCATGTTGAGTAGGCGATAGTGGAATGTGTGGGTTGGTGATTTGTAAGATTAGTCTTTCTGTTACTTTGGAAGGTGTGCATAGTAAAGTAATGGGTCTATAGGAAGCTGGTTCTGTTGGATTTTTGTTTGGTTTGGGTAGTGTAATAATTTTACCTTGTTTCCATATGTCAGGAATAATACAGTGTTGGTATGAATATGTGCTGATGTTTGTGAGAGCTAGTATGATGTTGCGAAGGATGGTTAAACAACCCAATCGGATGAAGGCATTTAATAGTATGCTATACAAACTATTTATACAATGCAAACTATTTACTACAGCACAAACTTCAGTTTGCCTTATTGCTAAAGTTAGAGTTGGTGCGTATGAGGAACATTTTCTTTACGTCTGTTGAGTAAGACACGAACAGACACTTATTTGTTAACAAAAGGTTGTAGCTAGTCAAGAATTGTCTTAGGCCAGCCTAAGAAAAAGGGTTGGCAAAATCCCGGATTTTATTGAAAAAAAACAACTCACCTGGGTTTTCGGGTTTTATCGGGCTTTTTCATATTTTCAATGACCCAAATATTATAAGAGTTTATTATAAAAATAAATATTTACCACGAGTTGTCTTGTCATTGTGAAATTGGGTATATGTTTTGCTTGACAATAAAATGCTCAAATAATTAATGTTTGTAATATCTCAGTCAGGTTATTGATCCATATTTCATATTTCAGTAATGAGTGCTGTGCAAGAATTAATCTGTTACTTTATTTTATTAGTGACTCATTGATTTATTTTGAAAAACCCGAAAAACTCCCAAAAAAAACCAACCCAGTTGCGTGGGTTTTAAGTATTTCTTCAGGTTTTTCCTGAAAAAACCCACCGGGGACAACTGGGTCGGGTCCAATCGGTCCAATCCTGCTAAGATATGATGAAGGGAGGTTGTAGTGACGAATTACACGTAATTTATTTGGCTGAATACAATTTTCCTTTTAAAGGAAAATTATTTTTTCCGTTTGGTGGCAGCGTTTCCGTCCGTTTCAACGCCCTCTGGTGGACGAGGACGTTAAACGAACCAACCAACCAACCAAGGTTAATAATTATTTATATTCATAATTGTTCCAGTAAAACCAGACATAATAAGGCTTGTTCGGGAAAGAGTTGAGTAAATAAAATTGTTGAAAAGGTTATATTTTGTGGGAAATTATTGTCAAAAAAAAGAAATCGCATAATAAAAACCGCTATTTAATTCGTCAAAGGAATTTGGTTTGCTGTACGCCTAGAGAAAACTTCAGAAAACACGAATGTAGCAAGTACCCCCTCCCTTTCCCATACGATATTATAACTAAAGGACTCTGATATAACAGTTATATCAAGCATGCCCGCATAAATCTGAGGGGTTGGGCACCAAAATGGCCCTAAATTCCCAGTCCACTTGTCTTTCTCTATGGAAGAGTATAGTTTAAAATAACCCGCTGCATCAGACAACTCTCTCTCTCTCTCTCTCTCTCTCTCTCTCTCTCTCTCTCTCTCTCTCTCTCTCTCTCTCTCTCTCTCTGAGTGGACCGAAAAGTCTTTGAAGCTTCCTCTTATCTTTATAACTCCCTCTATTGTTGTAGAATAACGATTTTTGTTTAATTTTAGACACGCGTTTAATCAAAGGGAGTGCTAAATTTAAATATAATTAGAAAACAAAACATAATATATATATATATATATATATATATATACATACATTTTAACTGCAAACAACACACAGTATAATTAATGTAAAGAACGACGCTTGTATAGAAGAACGTTCCGCACAAGATGAGGAGGGAGAACGAACGTTCTTCTATACAAGCGTCGTTCTTTACATTAATTATACTGTGTGTTGTTTGCAGTTAAAATGTATATATATGCGGCATGCGGGAGGTGCCCCCTCAGGGCATTGGTTTCTGCTCATATGTAGGAGAATTACGACTTCTAATTAATCGAGGCCCATGGTGTAGTGGTTAGCATATCTGACCGGCAATCGGAAGATCCCCGGTTCGATTCCCGGGTGGTTACCTCATTTTTCATTTGTTCATTCTCCCTCCTCATCTTGTGCGGAATGTTCTCCTATACAAGCGTCGTTCTTTACGTTACATATATATATAAAGATTTTCATTAAAGTTTTCAGGAAACCGTACATATAAAGGCACCGCGGTGCTATCTAAGTACGATATTCATCCCATATAAATTGATTATGTTAGCCTCCAGAGATCTATCTACAACATTTTCGCAAATGGAGGGATCAGCGAGCAGTTTCAGAGAAAACGGGATGCCGGAGTCTCGAGCACATCTGCAGATAAAAATCTGAAAATTTCTCTTATATATATATATATAATATATATATATATACACACACACAGGGTGATTCAAAAGTCAGGTTACATAGGGCTTTTCTGTTTCTTTGCAGGTAAATGAGTTATGAGATGTTATCGAAGGAGGAGCGCATTGATGTGATATTCCTAGCTGGCTGCACAAGTGCATTGCCGTTAACGGTGGCCATATCGAACATGTGATGTGACTATTCCCTGTATCATCACATAATACAGTATATCCCTATGTAACCTGACTTTTGAATCACCCTGTATATATATATATAGACTAAGTATAATTATTTTAATTGAAATATTTTTTTTCAGCACTGTTAGAAACTTTCAGTATTGCGTACAGAAAGTATATTTGAAAGTATGTCCGCGCGTAAAACTCATTACGTATTTTATTGGAGTGACAAGACAGTGTGGCCACCTTATATATTTTTTACTCGGGTGCTTACGGAGTGGAGTTGGAATATACCATTTTCTCGCTAATGTTCGCAGCTCAGTGGGTAATACCGTTTCCCCGTAAGCGAAGGGAAGACAATACGTTGGGGGTTCGAATCCCGATGATGATGGGATTAATAATAATAATAATAATAATTAGTTGGCCCGCGCGCTGTGCCAGTTTGTGGCGGCCCTTCTAAATGATTATTATGATACCATATTCACGACGAAGATTACTCAAACTGAATCTCGTCGTTAACAGAAGCGTTACGAATATCGATTTATTAACTTATTAAAGGATTCATTAAAGGAAAGGAACAAAGAATTCAAAGCTGGGCACTTGCGTTTTTTTTTGCGGTACTGCGGTACTACCGCACTACCAAACCGGTACCGCATAACGCAGTACCGCAAAGGATCGCTGAAAGTACAGGCTGTACTTTCAGCGATCCTTTGCGGTACTGCGTTATGCGGTACCGGTTTGGTAGTGCGGTAGTACCGCAGTACCGCAGTACCGCAAAAAAAACGCAAGTGCCCAGCTTTGCAAAGAATGTTCGCTGATAATGAATCTCCAAATTGATTTCCAGCGAGGGACGGACGCTAATTTAATTTCGGTTCGGAGAAATTTTGCATCGCAATTCCGATAAACATTCGTTACCCCGAGGTCGAAAAACGAAGGATAATGAATTTAAACTTGAAAAAGGGACAGTTATTTTCATTAGTATTGATCAAAAAAGAGTGGGTGGGGAGATACGGGGGGGGGGGGAACTGACCGTTATCCGCGACCGTCGGGAAAACCTCCCTTTTTTCGAGTGATGCGACACTGTTATTGAACAAAAAAGAATCGATCCCGAACATTCGTCGTTGAACGCGAGATACTGTCTGGCCACGCCCATTTTCACCTGTAAAGGTGTATTGTTCGAACGGATTCTATGTTCTCAGTAAACTTATCAGTGGACGGGGGAATGAAAGGGAGGGGGAACCGCTAGATGTTTTGCGAGGAGAGCGGGACTGCCAAAACTAGCGTGTAATGATTAATTTGGATCAATTACGGCGGAGTTTCAATTAATATACTAATTACCTTACCTGCCTCGTTAAAATTTAAGTTTTGTTGCTACTGCATTATTTGTGTTGCATCAATTCTGCACACAATACGGGCGTATTCGTGTATATATATATATATATATATATAAAATTTTCCCAGAAGAGTTCCTTGTTCCATGCACGGTCTGTGTGTAACAAAAAATCTCAGGGGACCATTCTGAGTTCAATCCCCCATATATATATATATATATATATATATATATATATATATATATAGTGTCCGATAAGTCCGGTCTCGTAGGAAAATTTGTTTTAAATAATTTCCAAAAGTAATACATTTGAATTAAAACAAATGTTCAAATTGGTGTCTTGTTTTGGGGCCTTTTTTTTTTGCAGATAGAATAACACGCAATGGCTAATGTGGAAGTGAGTTACACTACTGAGGAAAAGTCCGCCGAGGCCAGATTTTTTCGTACATTCAAATTTAGAGGTGGCTACCAAGATTTCAAAATTTTATCCTGTATGGTGTTTCAACCCCCTTCTTGAAATGGTTTAGGCCGGCCGCGCACAGGATCGTCTCGCGTCTCACGACTGACGACTTGGGTCGTAACGACTCGAGTCGCGCGTGATTTTACATTGACAAAATGCAATGACTGCGACGACGCGATTCCCCAGAATCCCGGTCAATGTAAAATCACACGCGACTCGAATCGTCACGACCCAAGTCGTCAGTCGTGAATCGCGAGACCATCCTGCGTGAGGCCGGTCTTAGTTTGCTCTCTCCGCTGAAGCGGAGATAAGATGAGAAATCTTTTTTTTTTTTTTTATATATAAAAGGTTAAGAATCAAGAAAGAAAAAAAGATATTTGTAATAATTTTTTATTATTTCAAGAAACAATAGACGAGAGAGGTTTAGATTCTCCGAACCCTTCATATTAACCCTTTACCGCGCAGAAATCTTTTCCGAGATTGAATAAAATCGTCTGACGTTAGCCAGAACAAAATCACTAAAGTTAACACTGCGCTATAGAGTTAAAGTTGTAAACTAAAATATATTTTCTTTCGTAATATTGATTTGTTTGAAGTCCAAAAAATAAACTGGATAGGTATCATTACTCACACTAACGGTCGTATCCTATTTTAGAACCCCGACTGGGTAGTAGAAGTACCCAAACCTCTGTTAGGATTACCTTTGAAGAAGATGAGTTCATTAATTTATTTTTTATTTTGGAAAAAAGTTTAAATGGCTAGACCAGTGGTTCTTAACCTTTTTACTACCATGCCCCCTCTAGGAATTGGTCCTTCCCTCCACGCCCCCCTTCAATCAAAATAACATTCTCAATAACTTCTCAATATTAGCCCATGCTCTCGTTAAGAGAATAACAAATACAATTAGAGAAATTCCTGTTTCTAGGGGGGCGCGCCCCCCAGGTTAAGAACCACTGGGCTAGACTATTGAAAAAACGTGGATGCGGCTTCCTGTTAGGCCTATCGATAGTTTCGTCCTTTTGAAACGAAAGAAAGCGCATTTACATTTCAGGAGCCGGAAAGTTGCTTTAAATAAGAAAAAAGGTTTTCCAAAACACGCATCATCAGAGGTTCACATGTCCGCTATGAGTGTATGTAACATGAAAGAGAACGACGTCGAGAAATGGGATTAATAGTATCAACTATGGTGAATAGTGATATTTTGGAACGCTATAGGTACTATGTTAAGTCAATTGCGGAAGTTATTCAATTTCTTGCCATTAATGAGTTAGCTTTCCGTGGTACGTATAATATTGAAGAACACGAGGAAAATAGCTTATTTCGTAGTCTTTTTGAATTCACACTACAGAAAGATGGAAAACTTGCTGACTGTGCAAAGAGTGTACCAGTACGCGCAACATATTTATCTCCTGAATCACAAAATAACGTAATACAAATTATGTCAGAAATGGTAACGCAAAGTGTTGTAAATGATATTCATAAGGATGATGTTTCTTGGTTTTCAATTCTAGTTGATGGGACACGCGATAAAAATAATAGGGAAAATATCGCTATCGGAGTTAGATATGCGATAAATGGGAAACCAAAAGAATCAATTTTGGCGATAAAACATTGTTTTGAATTTGATATCGAGACATTTGTCAAATTGACATTAAAAGTTATTAATGATTGTGGTTTGAATAGTTCTAAAATTCTTAGCCAGTGCTACAATGGGCCTTCTATTACGAGTGGTAAGAAAGGTGAAGTACAAGCACTACTTCAAAAGACTCTAAATAGGAAAGTCCCATATGTACATTGCTGCAACCATAGATTATACCTGGTTATTGTGAAAACTATAAATGACATCTCTGAGATTAAACAGTTTTTCGAACAATGTTCCATGCTGTATGTTTTTCTTAAAAAGGGAAATATTTCCAGAATGTATGAAGGTCAGGCTCTTTCTCATCTTTTACCATAGCGGTGGAGTGGACATTTGGATGTGACAAAGGTTATTTTCAATAATTATAGAAAAATTTTTGATACACTAGAAATGGTGAAAGAGAATAAACAACTCAATAACGACAACATTGTGGAAAGCTTCGGTTTACTAACTGTTGTTAAAAGTAAGCAATTTCGTTTTGGTACAATATTTATGAACAAGATCTTAGGAATTATTCAACCTGCTGACAAATTACCTCAGTGTCATGAATCTAGCTCAAGATACTGTGGATACTGTGGATACTATTAAAGCTTCAAGATGTAATGAAGTTTATGCAGAAGTTATAAATCAAATAAATGCTGAATTTGACGTTAAGGAAGAAGAAATTTACTCCACTGAAAGACACGGAAGGAAAATTCATGAAAAGTTTAGAGATTACATCGTTACAGATAGCAGAGGGGAGAGATCAGAATTAGATCAAGAACTAAATGAACATTTTAAAGTGATATTCTACCAAACTATTGATATCGTTGTACGTAAAATGGAACGAAGATTTACTGATAATGATAAACTACTGATTTCTATCTCTAATGCCGAAGCTGAAATGGATTTAGATAAAATGAAATTTTTGTGTGTCTCACCATTAAAATTCCATCGCAAGAAGAAATATCTGTTGTTAGAAATTTTCTTAAAAAGCAAACAGAAAAGAAAGCGAAATTTTTGAACAAAGGATGCTTTTCAAGACACTTATAATATACTGGCAGCTGCTAAAATATTTGGATGCAGCACTGCGACACGTGAATCCACTTTTTCAGTTTTAACCAGGATAAATCGTCCCCAAAGACTGCAATGCGTCATCAACGAATGGCAAATTTAGTTCTATTCGCCTTTGAGAAAGAACGCACGAAAGCAATCAATATCGATATTCTTTTAAGAAAATTTAATGATCAGAAAAACAAAGTTGTAACTGTTTTGAAGTAATTTTAATTTTTTTATTAGTGTACTGAAGTACTGTATTTTGTTTTTAAATTTGGAAGCAATGTTTCTGTTGTTTATTTTTCAATAACTATTAGACTCTAATAAAAGAAAAATTACCGCAATGCATTATACTATTTTATAATTATTACCAATTTGTATTTTGTATTGTATCTCTAAGTCATGTTTCGTTCGTTTAAACTTTCTACATTCTAACACGTTGTTTACCAACTAGTTTTACAATTATAATTCAGTTTTGTAATTCAGTAATTGTCTAATTGACCTAGTTCAATAAATGCGTATATATAAAATTTTAACTTCAACATACATTTTATTTTTACAAAGAATTCCATATATTATCGGTACTATGTAGCCTCCCCAGGAGATTACCATTAGCTACGGCCCTGGTATCATGGCTAATTCTAAGCAGACTCGGAAGGCCATGGATATTTGGCTTGTAGGCCATCGCCAAGCCCAGTTCACTGACACGAAGCTTCCGTCCAAAAGAAAAGTGATGGCTCTGTTTTTCACCATCATCTAACTGAGAAAGAGACGGTTCGTTCGAGTGCCTCCTCCGTCGCGGATGCAGTTCTGGAGGTGTGGAACGGAGCTAAGATTCCTGCGCGGCTCAAGAAGCACATAGTTGACAAGGTCGAGAAACTCTTTTATGATTCGAAAAACTCGAGAAAACAAGGCGAAATGGTTGGACATCCTGAAAGCTAGGGAGGAGAGCTTCAATTGACCTCGCCCACGCTGAGGTACTGGAGATAATTACAATCGAAGAGGACAAGGCGTTCCTCTTGGCGCAGAGAGAGAGAGAGAGAGGACGTCTAGGCAAAATGGGAGTGGTGGATACCACTTCGGCCAGAAAGGAGGAGAGGAAGAGAAAGCGGAAGCTAGAGGAACAGGTGCAGTAACGACGCGTCAAAGAGAAACACCATCAGAAAAAAGACGGAGACGGGACATTGACCCTGATCAACTCATCTAGAACTAATAGGACTGATACCGATTACAAAGACTTCGCTGTTCCTGGTCCCTCCACAGCTAGGTCATCTGTACCCCCGAAGTGAGCTCGAACAACTTTTCTCAGTTCTGGATTGGTAGAAACACTGGAACGCACCAAAGTGAGTGACCGAAAAGACACTTTTCTCTTGACCTCAGGCGCGAATAACATGATGTCTCAGGCTTGAGTTTGAACCGTTCGTCGATTCACCCGGCTTCACACCACAGACGAGGACCAAAAACAGTACCTTCTTTCGGTGGTCAAGGAACACAAGAAGAAATTCCCTGATGCGAAAAGGAGCACCATCACGAAAACTATAGGAGCGAGTGTTCTTTGATTTTGTAGTAATGGGAGCATACTAAGTAGCTTCGAGCAATTTATTTCCGTAAAATTCTAAAGTAAATTTGTTCATTTTTGTTAGTTTTGGTAGCTCGTTGTATGTATGACGCACAATGTACAACACGCATCACGGGGGAAGAAATTTCAAGGGCTGGTAGTGACCCCTTATCGCGAAAAAGATTTCAAGGAGCGTTGCTATGATGTTTAAACTTAGAAATGTAGTCCCTAAACAAGTTTTATTGACTCTTTATCATACTCTTGTTCTTCCTTATATAACATACTGCACCCTTGTTTGGGGAAACTCCGCTAACAACGCATTAAATGGTATCTTTGTCATCCAAAAACGAGCAATAAGGTTATTATCTGATGCTGATTTCCTTGATCACGCTAATGCATTATTTAAAGAGCTAAACCTACTAAAGCTCAACGATATAACCAAACTGGCACATTTTATTTTTATTTACGAGTGTAAGAACACAATCATTAATTTGCAATGGGTAAATAGATATTTTGTAACTCATCAAGAAATTCACTCGTATCAGACCAGAAATAGATCAAAGCTTGTTATACCTCAATTTAGATTGTCTTCATCTCAAAAACTACCCATTTTCATTGGATTGAAACTATGGAATGACTTGCATGCCGATATAAAAAATATTGTGAATGTAAATTTGTTTAAAACCAAGTTGAAATCCCAATTAATAATGGCATACTAACAAAAATCTAGGATTAATGTCCACTAATATTGTTTAATATTGTAATACATGTTTTAACTATTAATAATACTTATTTACTTATTTATTTATTTATTATTATTAATTTATAACAACTAGCTGCTTATTTTCAATAAGAGCCCAGTAAAGCCTAAAGCTTAAAGGCCAAATTAAATAAAATAAATAGTTGAGCTTCACAATTATTCATGTCATTGTAAATTGAAAAAAATTTATTTATTTTAGTATTATTAATAAAGGTTATTCTATCTATCTGTCTATCTAACGCCGCCACCAATCCTATGTAACCTATCATTAGTAAAGAGTTTAAAAAAAAAAAATGTACGTTGTACCCCCAAAAGAGATTACTATTTTCGATTTTCACCCCTGAATAAGGGCCACCCTAATATATATATATATATATATATGTCTTTCTCACTTGAGTCTTATTTAGTTGGTTTTCGAATATACATGAGTTAGAACTGCGGTTGACCCCTCTGCAGCGTCCTGCCTTTTTGCGGGATTTGGCAGACGAGGGAGTCTGTTCCACTCTCCTCCCACACTCATAGTCAGCTACGCTCGTCAGGGATTTTGGGCAAGAACCTATCCAGTTGGTTCTTTAAAATTATTCAGGTTGGTGACGTTCCTCGGTTCTTTCGGCAGTACGTCGAAAAGTTTTGAGGTACAGTAGGGTCTCGATTAACGGGGTTAATAGGGCGGCCGACCCGCCCGGTTAATCAAAAAACACGCTTGATCGGGGGTCCCAAGGAAGAGATGATGATGTAAGTACAAAATAATATTTTGTTATTTACAAACAATATAGTGTAGTATATTTTTTAAACACGCACATATACTGTACTGGAAACAATCTTGAAGAAAAAAAAATGCTTAACCCGTTCCTACACTGCCCTCCCTACTGCCCCCCTCCTCTCATGAAGAACTCGGTGACTTTAGCCCGCGCACCACCTAGCTTGGCAAGGTGGTACACGTTGTACACACGCTGCAGCATACCCAAGTTCTTGACACGGGCATAATAGCTCGTTTGATTTTTTTCAGATTTTTTGGGGGTGGAGGAATCCCGCATGATCAGGGGGGCTGGCTCTTTTTGTAAAACCCGGTTAATCGAAACCCTACTGTGTATATATATGAAACCACAGTAAATAGAAACAACGATGATTGTCCCCAATAATAAATGACAAAGCTCATCAATGGAATGCCAGAACGTGTGTGTGTGTGTGTGTGTGACCTTTACATAATGCTTTAAAGGCGAAAGCAACACGATTTTAAATATATTTATTCAATAAACCTGTTATTAATAAATATATAAATTAATTAATTATATTAAAAATACTAAATAAATCAGATTGACCCCTTTTAAAATCTATTTGTATTTTAAAAATTAAACCCCCATTAAACGAGGTGAATCCATTTAGTTAACTTAATATAGTAAGTTAATCAACCAGCTAAATAAAAATACATCAAATTCACAACCGCTGTTGTGAATTTTTAGTTATTTTTCGCATTGTTTAGAGATCGAACGATGTTCTGTCTCATAATTTTAGTTTATATTTTATTTGCCTATTTTGTAATGTTGTTTAATATTAATTAGCGAATTAATATTAAATGATTTTATATTATAACTTAAGGTAAGCTTTTGTAATTGTTTTAATGGTTTAATATTTGAACTTGCAATCTCTCGATTGTAGTTTTCATTGTAGATTTTGTAAGTACTGTTTTACCCGGTTCTACCACTGAAGATGATGAGAGCCTTACCGAAAGCTTTGTCAAGGAGAAAGTGTTTGTTGAAGGACTTTTTGCTGTTTTTATATTATCGTGTATGTATATATATATATATATCGGTGATGTGGTTAGCGTCGCTGACTACGAATCCATTGGCCCCGGGATCGAGACCCGGTGACGGCAGGCGGCGCGCAGCAAAACCCAGCTGTTCATCCTTCCATACAATAAAAAAAAATGTTTGTTAGTAGATAAATGGATACCCTGGGTAGCCTAGTGGTTAAAACACTGGGCTGCTGGTGGGGCGTGGTTCGGATTTCACGTTAAACTGTAGGTCTAAGGTGGAGTGACAAGCTTGACCTTCGTCAGAATGAACAATTCGCGCGGAAATAAAAACCAAGGTTATATACAGGGTGGCGCAAAAGTCGCGCATCATAGAAATTTTCAGTGTTGGCTCTAATATATTATTTTTTTCTTTTAGGTACGGGATGGCTGCGAAATTAACAATAGACGAGAGGGTGAGCTTGGTTTTAATGTATGGAATACCAGGTACCACAAATCGATGAATCGGTACAGAATTTAAATTCTGTACAGATTCATTTAAATTTAAATTCTGTACCGATTCATCGATTTGTAGTACCTTGTATTCCATGTATTAAAACTTAGCTCACGCTCTCGTCTATTGTTAATTTCGCAGCCATCCCCTACCTAAAAGAAAAAAATCTTTTATAATCAACACTGAAAATTCCTATGATGCGCGACTTTTGTGCCACCCTGTGTATATATATATATGGGAGAGAAAGAGAGAGATATTTGCCCGAGTTTTTATGTTAGCCAATGAGATTTTTACTGTATAAGAGAAAATCCCTGAAGGGTCCATTGACCCGTTCGGAGACCGCAAACGAAAGTTCAGCAAATAAGTAAAGCAGTATATAAACAGAGGAAAGAAAATAATAATAATATAAACGACGTCTGTTGAGAGTTACGAAGAGTTGGGAGAAGGAAGAGCGGGAACCACAACGGCTATGTCATTGATATTCGTGTTCCGTGAATGAAAATTCACAAAGTGAAAAATACAAATTTGATAACGAAAGTTTGTTCGTTTGAGAAACGCTGTCACTCTATTCCCATTCCCGATAAAAGCATCAAATGGAAATGGCTAATATTTCCTAACCTAACCCAACCAAACCTGACTTACCTTTAGTTAACCTAATCTGGACCAAAGTGGGGGAAAGTTGTGGGGGAGAATGAGACTGGCATGAATTGGGAATAAACCGATTTGAAAATGCCTCGTTTGAAATTCCCACTTTCAGCTTTCCCACTTTTGGGCCCGGAATGAAATGGGAATGACGTTTTGTGGGATGATATCTCCTTTCATTCTGTCGCAGATCACTTACAGACACTAGCGGACTTACGTAGGGGCGCCTCCCTTTGGTCAATTTGGCGCCCCTTCCAAATGCTTTATTTTATAATAAATTTTTTAATTTCTAAAAACAAAAAAGACATACTTTTTTAAATTATAAAAATATCAACACTACCCTTGTAAATACCCTTGTAGAAACTGTGTATAAAAATAATATTTCCCTTCGTATACTCAATTAAATTATGCTTTCCAGCTTTACATATTCATTAATTAATGGTTGTAAGCATTTGTTAGACCCAAGGTTAATGCGCTTGTAAACCCTTTGCGTATATTCACATTCACGATCTTCCTCTTTCTAAATGACTGATTCAGGTAATACTTTGAACGGATGGATTAGATCAGTGCTCTTGAACCTGGGTATATGGTATACCCAGGGGTATACCAATTCTATTTGGGGTATACGAAATTTTTGGGGTATACATATATATGATGACTGGGCTGATAAAATTCTTGCCATGTGTAGGAACTGAGGAGCGAACTATGTGTTTTTTTTACTGGGGAAGATGAGAGAGCATTCAAACTTCAAAACAATTTCTGGTTGGCGAAGTTGTCGTACATGGCTTCAATTTTTGAGCACTTGAATAAACTGAACCCGTCTCTTCGAGGAAAGAATCAAGATATTTTTGCTGCTATGAGCAAAGTGGACAGTCTCAAGCGAAAACTGAAACTTTGGGAGTCGAAGGTAAAACAGCTCGACTTCAGTGATTTTCCGATTTTTTATGTCTTTCTGAAAACGTGTGGATGGGAGTCAGAGATGTCAGAAGGAGAGCCGTTGGACTCAGCGAAAATCTTGAAGTATATTTTCCCGATACCGCGATTTCAAATCTCAACTCCCTGCTGAGGATCGTTCAGCCGTTCACCGACGAGGATTTTGACATCGGATCACTGAGCGGAGAGCTGATTGACCTGAAGACTGATTTCGGTCAGAAAATGGCCTTTAGGTCCTTCGAGAGCTATGGCGACTTCTGGGTATCCCTTCTCTGCATTCCAGAGTACCAGAGGCTGAGCCAGAAGGCACTTTCCTTGCTCATTCGTATGCCTACAACCTACCCGTGTGAACGGGGGTTTTCCTGTTTAACAGAGATCAAATCGAAGAAGAGAAACTCAATACAGGGTCTCGATACGCTCATGAGGGGAGTCCTGGAAAGCCGCTTTACTCCAAAGTTTTCAAATATATATATATATATATATATATATATATATATATATAATTAGCTCTTATTTATAAAATAAGTTCATAATTTTTGTAAGGAATCGTGATTTTTGTTGAATTTGTGAGGAAGTGATCCTAATAAACGTTTTTTTTTTCCTTTTCTTTCCTGACCCAGGTATCGAGGGTAGATGACTATTTGGTGATGTTTGCAAAGGGTGTACGACTGCGCAAAAGGTTGAAGAGCACTGGATTAGATAACGTCACTCAAATTAGTTCCAATATTTACTACCAGAAACGTGGTCTTTAACTACATTTTAGTAAACGCTAAAAATTTGCCTGCTTGGTGCTTAAAGGGTTAACATATGTATTTTTAATTTTTAAACCTCCTAACTGTATTAAATGCAAAAACCCACTCTAATAGACAGTCTATTAGAGTGGGTTTTTATTAGCATATCCCTAACTGTATGTTCAGTGATCGCTCCGCTTCCACTTCGTGGTATTTCCTGTAATAAGATGATGGTATACGTGACGCCTCTCTAAAGGTCCGCCCCCCACCCTCCCTTTCGAAAATCCTAGATCCGCTACTGCTTACAGAGAAGGAATATCTCGGAAAAGAAAGAAGGCTCTCCCCTCCTCATCCCACTCCTGTACCCAAAAGGAGAGAGAGAGAGAGACCCTAAGATCCACTCTAGGTTAACCCAAAAAAGAAGTAAACAAAATAAAGGAAAAATAGAAAAAAAACAAAAAAAAATGGAGAGAGAGGCGTCCATATATCTACAGGGTGTAATAAAGTAAATGGTAATAAATAAGCTTCATTTCAGTTAAATAATTTTTTTTCATAGCCCTTTTCGTTTAGGAGCAATAAGAATTTAAAAATAGGGAGTGACTTTTCAGACACCCTGTATATATATAAACTTGATCTAACCTGGTATACATACAAAGAAGAGAGGGTGTCTACTAGGGCTCGCACAAAACCGATAATTTTCAAAACCGAGTTTAACCGACGCTCATTATCAAAACCGGTTTCAAAACCGGTTTTTACGTCTATTTTTGCTTTTTATGAAATAAATATAAAACTTGCAAAATTAGCACAAATATAACATTTATTTCATGCACATATTTGAATAAAAAGTATCATTAACAAAATTTCCTTTAAAAAATATAAATCCATGATTTATTTAACACAAAAACATATCCTCTCATTTTAATAAAATTGCAAAGAAAAACTAGTTCTTTAAAAAATTCTTAAAGGAAAATATAACAACATTAGGAACTTGCTTAATGATGATTTTATTTTGGTAATAATCTTTCAAAAAACACAACGCATTGAGCGTTTTACCCAAGAGACTTGTTCTAATTTTTGTGCTGAACAGTCCTGTAATCGAAAAAGCTCTTTCCGACTGGACGCTGGTCGCTTTAATTGTAAGCAATGCTCTATAAAGTTGCTCGAGCTTTTCGCTCCTATTCAAGGTTGCTTCAAAATACTTGAATTCTTTGTTGATTTCGAGCTCAGTGGTGTCTTTCTTAGGCTCCTCATTTAGTTTCTTCATTGCACAAGTATACTCACGCATGAGTTGATCATCAGCATCGGAAATAGATGAGACAACATCTGTTTCTCGTTGAACAATTTCTTCATTTTCAGTTTCTTCACTCAACTCTGCTGTGCTCCGCTCGTGATGTTCTGGAAATAATCTCTTATATGCTTGTTCAGCATAATTCTTCAAAACTTGTTTTGTTGGAAAAACAAAAGTTCTTGACTCATCATTCTTAAACTTCCTTGGATTGTGGAGATAACTCAGCAGAGCCACAGTTTCCACGTTTCTTCTCAAATTATAACGATTTGAAAGGCTTTGACGAAGCTTTAAAGCCAAAGGATTGGCTGCTTCATCAAGTTTGCCTAAGACAAATTCTAATGAAGACTCTGCTTTAAGTAGGTGCGCATCTTCCGTGCAGATAGCCTTCAAAATCATTTCTACCGGACGAAGAGTTTCATATATCAAATTAAGTGTTTTCCATTCATCGTCGGATACGGCTTCGGTTGAAAGTACTGCACGTAGGGCATTTGGAATGCAGCTTTTTAATTTCAAAAATCTTTCTATCATATAAAACATGCTATTCCACCTAGTTTTGCAGTCTAGTATAAGCTTATATTCTTTCCCATTCAAGTTTGCTCTCACGAAATCTTGCAATATTTCATTTTTGGTTGGTGATTTTCGAAAAAGTTTGCAAATTTTTCTGACCTTGTTTATACTTTCTGCAAATTCGTGTTTTGGCTTGGGAAAATAAGCAGCCTCATGAGCCAAATCTGTTTGAAAAATCATGTCTTGTTGGTTTCCTTCAGCTTCATCTTCACTATCCTCTTCTGTATTACGTTTTGGAACGATTTCCATCTGCGTATAAAATTAGAAATATAGAAAACACAATTTCAAGGGAGACTAAAACTAAAAAATATTAAAACCGGTTTTGGTTACTCGGTTTCGGTTTTAGGGATTAAATATGAAAACCGGTTTTAATCGGTTTTATAAAATCGGTTTCAAGCCCTAGTGTCTACCGCTTACATCCCCTTGAAAAAAAAAGAAAATTAAATGTTCCGATTTTTTTTATGAGAAACCTTTGAAAAAAAATGGCATCAAAATCCGGAAGTCAGAGTATCAATTTCAATGAAAATTACAAACCGCAAAACGAGATTTGAATAATGTAGAAAGACAGGTGGATAGGAAGCCTTTTCTGAGATCACGTGTTACGCATAAATTTTGCGTTGTGCATGTGGCTTTTTCGGGTAATAAGTGGACGCCCCACATTTTACTGTCAAGTAGTATGGACTGTGTGTGTGTGTGTGTGTGTGTAAATAACATTTTGGAGGGGGGGTCTTGTATATTAATGACAAAAATGAGCGGGAGAACACGCCCTCTTTTGTCATATTGGCTAAGGATGCAGAGTAGAGCGGTTCTGAATCGCATGTTCATTCTGGTGATACGTTGGGTGGAATGCGACCGCATGCCGCGAGAGAAAGCTAGAAAATAACACGCAATTACTTCATTTCTTCGTGCCAAACGGTACTTCAGGCACGTCCAATCATCTTCACTATCTCTGTAAAGTCAACAGTTATTTGAATCCCTCCCTATGACAACCGGTTACAACGTTCACCGAACTTCACTCTATGCAAAATTTAACAAAATTTTGCTAGAATCCAAATTTATAGGTCAAGAATTTGGCAAACCCGATTTTTTATGCTAATTTTAATGTTCCAGATGCTTCAGTTCTTGTATTGTGAGGTTGATACACACGAGTTGAATCTGTTTTTACTTTGGATCTTCTTACTTTGCTTATAAGGTACTCTATTTTTCCTATATTACTATTCCATCAATCCTCTTTGGACGACAGCTACGAAATATTAAAGTTTCAAATAAACTTATTTATAACGTGTCCCTACAAACAATTCCGTCCGCGCAGGGTTAAAGTTTGAGTGAACAGTTGTTGTGTACTATTGTCCAACACTCGAGTAAGCATTCTTGCCAAAGCACTAAAACTACGATTCCACGCAAAAACTTCAGTGAAATTTCTCATCTTAGGCCGGCCGCACGCAAGATCGTCTTGCGACTGACGACTTGGGTCGTGAGTCGCAAGGCGATCCTATGTACGGCCGCCCTTAATGTTTTAAACTCCATTTTAACCTGAATGAGATGAGGTTTTTCTTAATATTTACCTATATTTAATATTTTCAAGTAATATTTTCGGGTAATATTTTCGGGTAATATTTTCAAGTAATATTTTCAAGTAATATTTTCAAGTAATATTTTCAAGTAATATTTTCAAGTAATATTTTCAAGTAATATTTTCAAGTAATATTTTCGGGTTATACGTACATGTAAACATAAAGTATTAACTTCACCACGGACTTTAAGCGAGACTAAATTTGCAAGTTGAATTAAATTAACCGAAAGGGGGGGAAAAAAAAACAGGAGGGGACATCTTTGTTAAAATTACGTTTTTGTAACATTAACTTGACGATATTTATTACTGTAAAAGGCAGAATTATACCATTTTGGTAAATAAAATTTAATACGTCGTTAAGTATATCAAGACGATTAGCGTAGTTTAGTGGTGGAACGCCAGGCTGTTAATATGTAGGCCCTGGTTTTGAGTCTCGGCTTGGACTCGAAATTTCAGGGATTAAGGTGCTTCTTTGGGTCTTCCTTGGTAGGGTAGTGGTTTGGATCCCACGTAAAGCTGTAGGTCCCCTCCATTATATGACATTAGGTGCTACGAAGGGGTTAAGTTAAATAGCCCCAAATGTTATAATGGACGCCGACTAGAAGGTCGCGGATAGGTCGTTCAGTGCGTTTTGTACGTGGGTTGGTGTGTGGCATGAGTGGTCGCAAGGCTACTAAGGCCACATACCTAACCACATCTGCGTGTGGACTTAGTGGTCGCAAAACCACTGAGGCCACACGCAGCCTGCGTCGATTGGCATGTCCCTCGGGTGCAGTCTAGTTGTTATGGTTAATATTTGGCAGGACACAGGGGCTAACGAGAAATGAGAGGTTGTGTTTCACTAGCACTATTTTTCATGCTCTTTACGATGGTACTAATCATTTTTTGTGGAAATGCAAGATTATACAAAAAATTACAAGTTACATTTTTATAGTAAATATTTCCTGTTTTGGCTATAATGTACTTTTTTTCATAAAATATTTTTCCTGATTGGGCTATTTTTTCGCTACTCTGCGACTTAATTAGTTGGTTGGTTTCTGTTCTATTTTTTTTTTCTAATTGGATTCAGTTTGGTCGTGTTTGTGATAGAATTATGACGTGCTGTTCGTGTGGTTTCTGACTTTGAGGACTTGATTCGTCATGTGCCCTAGATGAAGAGAAAGCATTGTATGTTTTTATCAATTACGGCGTTATTCTCTCATCCTTAACTTGCCCGAAATGTGACAGTGAGCGCCTAATACGAAAAGATCAGAAGATATTTAGGTGAAATAACCAATATTAACCTGTTAGGCCAACTGAATGCCCGGTTAGGCCAACTGAATGCCCGGTTAGGCCAACTGAATGCCCGGTTAGGCCAACTGAATGCCCGGTTAGGTCAACTGAATGCCCGGTTAGGTCAACTGTACACCCTTGATGATTGGTTAGGTTAAGTAATGATATTTTCGTTAGTTTAAACGAAAATGACATGGCCTGAATTTGAAATAAAAAATACATTTTTCTAGTGTATTTTGGTGTGCTCTGTGGTTAGGTTAGTTAATTTAGTTAGGTTAGCTAGTTTTTTATCAGAATTACATTTTCCTGGTGTAGTTTTCTCTGCTTTGTTGGAATTTGACACACATTTCTTGTACAAATGAGTAGAAACACTCCGTATTTTGGAATGGAAAAAAAAATAGTTTCTATTCATTTGCGCAAGAAATGGGTATCAGATTCGAACAAAGCAGAGAAAACTACACTAAAAAAATGTAATTTTGATAAAAATGTAGCCCCTCTGTTCAGCCAAATATTTACCGTTATTATTATTATTATTATTATTATTATTATTATTATTATTATTACAGTATATTAATAATAGGCAAGAAATGGTGTAAGAATATTAAAAAGACCCCAAAATAAATTGGTCACTTTCCCTCCGTTACCAGTAAAACGTGAAACTACAGTTCTATTATTTTGCAGGTTATTATTAGGAGCCGCGTGAGCCCGTGTCCCTCATCAATTAAAATCATAAGTGGACTCGGCACGAAAGCTAAATTTAGGAAAAAGCCCCGAGGAGAATGTAGATGACGGCAGCTCTTATACTCACTAAATCCTATCTCCAAAATCTGAAAGCTTTCTCTTCATTTCAGACGGGGTCTTTGTAATGACCATCTCAATGAGGTTAACGCCGCTTTCTAACCCAATTGACTTCAAAATTTGCGAAAAAACACTCGCGATTGCTCACAGAAACCCCTCCGGTTTTGGAATCCCTCCAATTCCTTTCATGTCGCGTTATTTTTGGATAAAAACATCCGTTCAGTTTACACGAAATAACTCTCTCTCTCTCTCTCTCTCTCTCTCTCTCTCATCTCTCTCTCTCTCTCTCTCTCTCTCTCTCGATATAACTTCACACCTTGACGCTCCATTTTAGAAAACATTATAATTTTGAACCCAATTTTCTTAACTTCGCTTTTAACGGACGATATTATAGTGTATGATGACACTTAAAGGTTCGAATAATCTCCTTATATTCATTTATTTTTCTAGTTTATTAAATATTCCTGTTTTATTATTATTATTATTAATATTCTTATTATCGTTCATATTCTTATTTTTTAACAATTTTTTTTTATTTTTATTATTTTAACTTATTCGGATTATTTTTTTAAATCTTATTCCAATCTTTATTCTTATTCCTATTTTCAACCTTATTCTTATTCATATTCTTACTTTTTATCTTATTGTTATTGTAATTAGAATTATTCTTATGTTTACTCTTATTCTTTCCCTTATTCTCACTCTTATTTTTATTATTATTGTTTCGAATGATTGGCGGGATTCTTCTCATTGATCCATTTTTCATATTCGTCATTTTTATCCCCTAAAACGAATGTCGATCAAGAAGTAGTTAACCCGCGATGTTTTCGTTGAATGCTATATTAATTTGCGTGATCTTCCATTTCATTCCCTCGACCAGCAGCGACCGAGACGCGGTTCCCATTTTTTCAATGTAAAATCACGCGCGACTCGAGTCGTCACGACCCGAGTCGTGAGTCGCGAGACGATCCTGTGTGCATCTGGCCTATGAGAGTCCGTTTATATTTGCGATGCATTTGGATTATATTTTGCTATATTGTTCACCCTCATCACACTTTCGAGCATTGAAGGAGACGCGCCATTAATAAATAATCAAGTGGTTAATACTGTATGACGTCACTATGAGAGGTCGCGCCTCTCTCTCTCTCTCTCTCTCTCTCTCTCTCTCTCTCTCTCTCTCTCTTTTTTTAAAATAAATAAAAATCCAGTTCTTTATTGATCATGGGATTACTCGAGGGCAAGAATAAGCAAATAAGTGAGGCTTGAGTCGCCCCCTTTTGGCCTGGAATAAATTCTTCAAAAAAATATGCGTTCATATTTCTTTTAAAACTCGGGTCACCTCCATACATGTAAGTTCTTGGCACTAATACCTAATACTCAAGGACGGATTAGGCCACTTTGATGGCATCGTTTTATGCGAGCGAGGAAAAGGTATATTTACATATTGCATATTGACGCGGTCACATTTTGTTCCAACGTGCTACAAAAATCGATCCTAACCGGGTATACAAGTAAATAAATGTTAGTTGTTGGTCTTCTTCTTTGATAAGAACTAAAGGGGGGTTTATTATAATTTATGATGATGAGGGTTACGTCGTGGCTATGTTGAAACACCACTTCCCGTTTGATCAGCAAAGATAAACGACGTTGGGTCTGGGTCGTAGTTGGATGGATGACCGTCTTTCGCGTCCGGATGATGTAGCGACCCGTGGTTTCGATCCTGCGTAAAACTGTAGGTCGCTTCTGTCACATGGCTATTTCAAAGGAGGTTAAACAGTCCCGAACATCATCATCATCATTATTATTTATCATTATTATCATTTCATTTGTCAGCCAGACTGTACTGAACGGACGCATTTCCTGAGCTCTCTGATATTGCATCTACTTTTGCATATTGCTAAGAATTTTACTTTTGGAAAGTTTTGAATTTTATATACTTGCGTTTATATTCACATTGTTATAGTTAAGTAATTGAATATTAGTGGTTTTTAGCGATTTAGAAGTTTTCATAGCGTGCCGGCTTAATTTAACTTAAACTTGTGACGGTTAAAAACTAATTTTTAACTGCGCGATGCCGTCGCAGAAAGCGTCGTGTGTTAGGTGTGGGGTAACCCGGTGGTATTCGGAATTTAAAGATTATAACGGCGGTCCTATGGCGATTACCGAGAGATCAGTTTGTTTCTTTTGCGAGTTAATGGAGGAAATAGTTGACATAAAACGGAGTGTACGTGAGGTGACGGAAAGACTTGCAACGCTTGATGAGGGCAGGGGTAGGGCTACGGTTGACGAAAGCCGAACCAATACTAACGTTGAAGACGTTAGTTATTTAAAGGGTGAGGTGCGTAACCTAGTTTCTAGTTTAGGTAGCTTGTCGGGAAGGTTGGATAGAGTTGAGGAAGGGGTTAAGGTTGGTCCGAGATTAGTAGATGAGGAGGGATTTAGAGAAGTTGAGGGTGGAGCTCGGCCGCGTATGTTAGGTGATAGGAATCCCCCCCCCCCTCTATCGAGGTTTCGAACCCTTTCGCCCATTTCGAAAGGGACGTAAATGAGGGGGAAACTTTTTTAATTGGGGACTCTCTAGTGCGCCATATGGACAAAATGTTCGTTGAACGGCATCCAACCAAGAAGAGGAGGGTCTGTCTCCCAGGGGCCAGGGTTGACAGAGTTAGGGACGAAGTGGATAGGATTGACGTTGCCTCCCATCACTCGATGTTGGTGACGATGGTAGGAGGCAACGACTCGTATAGACCCGATACGAGAGTGCCTGACCTTTTGGAGAGATACAAGGTCTTTAGTTCTAGGTATTACCCCAAGGCACGGTTTGGGTCTTAGGATTACATCAAAAACTATATTTTTGAATAATAAATTAGAAGAGATTTGTGCTGAGGAAAATGTACCCTTCTTAAAGCTGTGGTCAGAATTCAGTGATGCTAGCCTTTTTATAAAAGATGGGGGGTGCATTTTAATGAAATAAGTAATGCTAGGCTAGGTAGGTTAATTGACGAAAACGTACGAAAGCTGGAAAGGTCGAAGCCTTCTTTAAACGTTGTGGGTCCGGGAAACGCGGCCCGACGTGAAAAATAGTTTAAAACGCCGGCCCGTGGTAAAAAATAACTTAAACGTCTTTTATTGTAACGCGCGTAGTATTAGAAATAAATTAAACGAATTTAAGGCGATAATTATATAATTTATTCCGGCAACTACGATATACTGTAGTTGTTATCACTGAAACGTGGTTAAATACCGTGACTCGAGATTTGTTGGGGGAACTTGATATACCGGGTTTTAAACTCTTTACTAATGATAGGTTACATAGGTTTGGTGGCGGCGTTTTGCTGTACATTCGTAATTCCCTTAGGGCTATCGAGGTTAAGATAGATTTTCTGGCAGCAATTAATGCGATATGCGTTGAAGTTAGGGCGCGTAGTATTAGTTTTAATTTTGTTGTTTATAGACCTCCCGTTCAACCCTTCGATACCGATACTAGATTTTACTCACTTCTTGGTAACTTTATTGACAATCGGAATAGTATAATTGTCGGAGACTTTAACTGCCCTAATGTTAATTACGAGACTTTTACTGGTAATGAGGAGGGTTTGAGATTGATTGAGTTCATGGAGGATGATTTTTTATGACAGATAGTTACCGAACCAACGCGCGGTGACAATATTTTAGATTTGGTGATGACGAACGGCGAAAATATAGTCGATAGTTTAGGATGTAGTGATCATCAAATTCTTAGGTTTAAGTTATTGATAAAAAACACTAAGGATAGTAACGTAATAGAAGTCCCTGATTTTCGTAGGGCTAATTTTGATAGTTTTGCGGATAGGATGAGAGTAGTGGACTGGGATAACTTATTTATGGGTAATGACACAAATTTGCATTGGGAGGCGTTTAAAGAAAGTTTTATGAATATTGAAAGGGAATTTATTCCTCGTAGGCCCAAGCGCGCTAGAAATCATGGTAGGCCCAGGTGGTGGACTAGGGAAATAGGCGAGTTCATAATCGAGCGTAACAGAGCTTATAGACTTAATAAGTGCAATGGCACGGCAGCTAGCTTTAATAGATATATCGATCTTTGACGTCAGGTTAAAAGATCAGCTAGGAATACTAAGCGTAATTTAGAGATACTTATAGCTGCGGATTAGGGTGTTTCATAAATGAGAACCACATTATATTTTTAATCCACATAGATGCCCGTGTTCGTTTTACATATTTATTAGGGTGTTTCACGGCAGTGTGGTTGATGGATGAAGTGGAAGGAAGTTCAATCCACATTGATGCCCCTGTTCCTTTTGCCGAGGAAACTCGTCTGAACAGGTTTCAACCAGATCAGAACACGTTTATGGGTCCCGAGATTTGACGCTTCAGATTGCTTAGGTATTTCTAATTTCAGCTGTTCTAGTGTTAGTCGACTGCCTTGCTTCCTGACGGAAGGGTGCACTGCTCTCTGTCCTTCGTGTCAGTTGTCGAGTTTTGTCCTCGTTGTGTCTACCGTTCCGTATTTGTACTCTTTTCTAATTCGTATATTTCCTCATTGCAGATAAACATGGCAACTCGAAGCAAGAAAGAGGTTTGGCTCATCGGACACCCAAATAAGGAGATCCTGGGTAGCCGCCTGCCGACGAAGTTGCAAGTCTTGCAAAAGTGCTTCTTCCATCAAAAACAGGAAAACCTAGGACGGAGAAAATGTCTGAATCTCTGTTTGGATGCTGTGATGGTGTTCTGGAAAAGAGCAAGGATCCCTACTATGAGGCGGGACAGCGCCCTTCGGAAAATGGAAGCTCTGCTCCAGCGTTACGACAAGTTGGTGAAAAGCAGGAACAGATCCGAGGAGAGCTGTCGTGATGCGGAGGACATGTTGAAGGCGGAACTCAAGAACGAAATCCTCGATATTGGTCATTCCAATGCCCTTTCTATGATGACAAACGAGGAAGACAAGCTTTTCTACAAGAGTCAACAGGAGGACCCAAGAGAGAGCAGTATGGGATCAGCAGACATGAAGCTGGCCCAAATGGAGAGTAGGAAAAGGCGTCGAGAGGAACAGCAGGAGGAGAGACGACACCGGGAATTCGAGCGGGCCAAGACGGTTACAGAAGCTGCTACTCTTGAAGACAGCTCCTCGTCCTCGGCGTCGCCATCTGCGGAAGATGATCCCTCCTTGGCAGCCTCCACGTCTGCTTCATGTCCTTCTTCGAGGAAGCGGTCGAGGAACCTCATCACTCAGGATGTGGCTCTCGCGTACGACCGGATGAACATTTCTTATCGTGATGCAGCGATGTCCTACGCCGTCGTCGCGCAATCCTTGGGGCACGATTTGAACGAGGTATCCATCTCCTCTTCCACAATGTATCGTGCTCGCCAGTCGCTTCGGAAGCAAGCAGCAGAGGCGTATCAAGAGGGAGAATTTTGTCCTGAGGAGCCCTTGGTGTTGCACTGGGACTGGCAAATGCTGCCTGAAATCACAGGTGACGGATCTGTGGACCGGATTGCTGTGCTGGTCACCTGGAACGGCCAGGAGAAGCTGCTTGGAGTTCCGAAAGTTCCAGCTGGCACGGGAGTGGAGACGGCACGCGTCTGCATTGATCTTGTGCGGGAACACGACCTGTCCGAACGAATCAAGGGGTTATCATTCGACACAACGGCATCGAACACCGGGATTCACGTGGGAGCCTGCGTCAAGATTGAGGAGGGTCTCGGGAAGCAACTTCTTTACCTAGCATGCAGGCACCATATGTACGAAATCGTCCTGGCCAAAGTCTTCCGGTCTTCGATGGGCCCCACCTCTTTGCCCGAGACTGGGATCTTCAAAAGATTCCAAGAGCAGTGGGGTTTCATCGACCGATCTCTTATCACTACACTGCTATTGATTCAGATAGCTGCAGCATCGCTGGACCTCTTCAGGGTCTCAAGGACCGAACTGTCCTTGTCGTGAGGGAAGCTCTGGCTTCTGGTCAGCCGCGGGATGACTACCAAGAACTTCTTCAACTGGTTACCCTCTTTCTCGGGGAAGAGACTGTCGCCAACGTGCCACTGCGGAAGCCAGGAGCATACCACCATGCGCGGTGGATGGCGAAAGCCATTTACGGATTGAAGCTGTACCTCCTTCAGGACCAGTTCAGGATGACCGGGCGGGAGCTGAAAGGAGTCACAGAAATCTGCCTGTTCGTCGCCCTGACCTACGCAAAGGCTTGGAGTCGTGCGACGAGAGCAGAGTAGGCCCCACGTGTGGATCTGGAGTTCTTGCTGGACCTGGAAATACTGCAGGAAGATGCCGTGATCGTCGACGTCGCCAAGCAAGCGCAAGCGGCCATGAAACGACACCTCTGGTACTTCTCCAAGACGCTGGTCGGTTTGGCATTCTTCGATCAAGGGGTTCCTCAGGAAGAGAAACAAAGGATGCGAGAGAACCTCCACCAAGCCGGCATCGAGGAAAGCGTTGAAGCGTCTGGAGTGGAAGACCGTCCTCGGCTCCTTCAAAGGAAAGAAGATTTCGGATTTCGTTACCTCGAGGACGAAGGATCTCTTCACCGCACTCGGGATCAACGGCGCCTTCGTCGAAAATCCCGTTTCGTCTTGGGAAAGCGACCCACACTACCAAGCAGGCCTAGCTAGGGTCCGCGCCCTTATTATTGTCGAAGGAGTCTCATTTTTGGCCAGGAGTGATAAATATGTAAAACGAACAAGGGCATCTATGTGGATTAAAAATATAATGTGGTTCTCATTTGTGAAACACCCTAATATTTATCACTCCTGGCCAAAAATGAGACTCCTTCGACAACAATAAGGGGTCCCGAGAAATCACGCCTTACGTCAGAGAGCACAGACTCATCACTTCTTCATCATTTCCCCCTTCTGCTTCTTCGAAAAATCCTTCCTGTTCTTGAAAACTGCTTTCAGCAGGTACTGTTTGTCTTCTTCCTTCGTTGTTAAGGCAGAATTGAATTTCTCGATGAGAGCGATCCCCCGTTCAGCCGAGTCGTTCACCACAGCCAGGACGCGGACCCTAGCTAGGCCTGCTTGGTAGTGTGGGTCGCTTTCCCAAGACGAAGCGGGATTTTCGACGAAGGCGCCGTTGATCCCGAGTGCGGTGAAGAGACTTGGGCCAGGACGATTTCGTACATATGGTGCCTGCATGCTAGGTAAAGAAGTTGCTTCCCGAGACCCTCCTCAATCTTGACGCAGGCTCCCACGTGAATCCCGGTGTTCGATGCCGTTGTGTCGAATGATAACCCCTTGATTCGTTCGGACAGGTCGTGTTCCCGCACAAGATCAATGCAGACGCGTGCCGTCTCCACTCCCGTGCCAGCTGGAACTTTCGGAACTCCAAGCAGCTTCTCCTGGCCGTTCCAGGTGACCAGCACAGCAATCCGGTCCACAGATCCGTCACCTGTGATTTCAGGCAGCATTTTTCCGTCCCAGTGCAACACCAAGGGCTCCTCAGGACAGAATTCTCCCTCTTGATACGCCTCTGCTGCTTGCTTCCGAAGCGACTGGCGAGCACGATACATTGTGGAAGAGGAGATGGATACCTCGTTCAAATCGTGCCCCAAGGATTGCGCGATGACGGCGTAGGACATCGCTGCATCACGATAAGAAATGTTCATCCGGTCGTACGCGACAGCCACATCCTGAGTGATGAGGTTCCTCGACCGCTTCCTCGAAGAAGGACATGAAGCAGACGTGGAGGCTGCCAAGGAGGGATCATCTTCCGCAGATGGCGACGCCGAGGACGAGGAGCTGTCTTCAAGAGTAGCAGCTTCTGTAACCGTCTTGGCCCGCTCGAATTCCCGGTGTCGTCTCTCCTCCTGCTGTTCCTCTCGACGCCTTTTCCTACTCTCCATTTGGGCCAGTTTCATGTCTGCCGATCCCATACTGCTCTCTCTTGGGTCCTCCTGCTGACTCTTGTAGAAGAGCTTGTCTTCCTCGTTTGTCATCATAGAAAGGGCATTGGAATGACCAATATCGAGGATTTCGTTCTTGAGTTCCGCCTTCAACATGTCCTCCGCATCACGACAGCTCTCCTCGGATCTGTTCCTGCTTTTCACCAACTTGTAACGCTGGAGCAGAGCTTCCATTTTCCGAAGGGCGCTGTCCCGCCTCATAGTAGGGATCCTTGCTCTTTTCCAGAACACCATCACAGCATCCAAACAGAGGTTCAGACATTTTCTCCGTCCTAGGTTTTCCTGTTTTTGATGGAAGAAGCACTTTTGCAAGACTTGCAACTTCGTCGGCAGGCGGCTACCCAGGATCTCCTTATTCGGGTGTCCGATGAGCCAAACCTCTTTCTCGCTTCGAGTTGCCATGTTTATCTGCAATGAGGAAATATACGAATTAGAAAAGGGTACAAATACGGAACGGTAGACACAACGAGGACAAAACTCGACAACTGACACGAAGGACAGAGAGCAGTGCACCCTTCCGTCAGGAAGCAAGGCAGTCGACTAACACTACAACAGCTGAAATTAGAAATACCTAAGCAATCTGAAGCGTCAAATCTCGGGACCCCTAAACCTGTTCTGATCTGGTTGAAACATGTTCAGACGAGTTTTCTCGGCAAAAGGAACAGGGGCATCAATGTGGATTGAACTTCCTTCCACTTCATCCATCAACCACACTGCCGTGAAACACCCTACTGCGGATAGTAAACATAATCCAAAAACGTTTTTTGAATATGTCAATATAATCGTACGCCGATAAAAGATAACATAGGCCCTCTAGTGGATGTTAACGGCGCTTTGGCTTCTGACGCTCAGGCGATGGCGGGTATTTTCAATAACTTTTTCGCGACAGTTTTTACCGTAGAAGACGTAAATAATGTCCTCGACGTGGACGATATCGTTTCATTTAGTAGCGAGACTATTTTGGATGAAATAACTGTTTACGAGGGTGAGATTGCGCATTATGTCGATAGGCTAAAAGTTAGCAAGGCTGCAGGCCCTGACGCGTTTTATCCTAGACATTTGAAAGATTTGAAAGACGTTATCGTAGGCCCCTTAACGAAGATTTTTAATCAGTCACTCGAAACGGGGATTATTCCTGAAGACTTCAAATTAGCCAACGTCACGCCTGTTTTTAAAAAAGGCGACCGCACAGTAGCTAGTAATTATAGGCCCATTAGCTTAACGTCAGTAGTCGGTAAACTTTTGGAATCCGTAATTAGGGATCGTATCATCGATCACTTAGAAAGTAGAGATTTGATTAATAGTAGTCAGCATGGGTTTCGACGCCATAGATCTTGTTTAACTAATTTGTTAGAATTTTATAACGAAATAGTGCGCGAATACGATAGGCATAGAGCGGCTGACGTTATTTATTTAGATTTTAAAAAGGCGTTCGATACAGTTCCGCATAGAAGATTAATTGCGAAGGTTAAAGCGCACGGTATACGCGGTCAGGTAGCTAACTGGTTAGAAGAATGGCTTCGTGCTAGGAGACAGAGGGTCGTTGTTAATGGTAGTGAATCGGGGTGGTTGGATGTAGGTAGCGGTGTCCCACAGGTTTCAGTGTTAGGCCCATTGCTATTCGTAATTTACATTAACGACATAGATGTAGGATTGACTAGTAACGTGTCAAAATTCGCGGACGATACTAAAATAGGCGGTAAGGTTGTTAACGAGGACGATAGAAATAGGCTCCAAGACGATGTAAATAGGATTATGGAATGGACGGATAAGTGGCAGATGCAATTTAACGTAGACAAATGTAAAGTTTTGCATATAGGTTCTCGTAACAATAATTACACGTACACGATGGATGGTAGAGAGTTAGAGAGCGTTGACGAGGAAGTAGATTTAGGCGTACGCGTTTCTAAGGATTTAAAGGTTAGGAACCAGTGCCTGGAATCTTGCGCAAAAGCTAATAGGATGTTAGGCTTCATAGCGCGTAATTTCGAATTTAAATCGAAGGATATTATATTGCCCCTTTACAAGTCCCTAGTCAGGCCTCATTTAAAATATACTGTTCAGTTTTGGTGCCCGTATTTGCGTGAGGATATTGATAGGTTAGAAAGGGTTCAGCGTCGTGCCACGAAACTAATTCCGTCATTGCGCAACAAGCCTTATGAAGATACGATTAAAGTGTTAGGCTTGCATTCACTCGAAACTAGGAGATTAAGAGGGGACCTTATTGAAGTTTTCAAAATCGTTAATAACATCGATAACGTAAATTTTGACAAATTGTTCACTTTCGATAATAGCAATACTCGTAATAACGGATTTAAGTTGCGTGGCAGACGTTTCATTACTAATATCGCTAATAACTTCCTTACGTTTAAAGTAATTGATAAATGGAATAATCTTCCCGCGTCAGTCGTTAACTCTACCAGCGTTAATATGTTTAAGAACCGTTTAGATAGGCATTTTTAAAATATTAACGTTGTTTAAAATAAAAAACAATTAGTACAGAAGCTCTGGGGCTGGTGGTCGAGGATGAGTCTGTTGACGATTAATGCCAGCTTGTGACATGCCAGCGTGTGATACCAGCAATAAAATAAAAAAAAAAAAAATTAGACTAACACAAAAGTAGATGTAGCTCATAGAGTAAACTAACCCACTTTTTGTTTAACTTTACCTACTTTTTTTTTTTTATCCTCTCCTTACTTGCATATCTGTAACTCGCTTTACTTGCATGTCTGTAGTTTGCATGGTATGACTGTGAGTTAAGACTGTGTTTGCATGGTTTGTAAGCGTTCTTATTTTACTTCTTTTCATCTTTCACCCCTTTCCTATTCTCTTCGACTATTTTTCCAACTTGTCGGCAGTGGCCAGCGGATGATGATGGTGAGTCTTTTTTTCTCTTTTTCTGAATGAATGTTAACCCACGAGTGATAGGTGTTGCTACTTACTTAACTCCTTATTCTCTTCTCTTAGCCCCCTACTCTTTCCTTTCTCTCGGGCTGACCTTAGAGTGGATCTTAGGGTCTTTGTTAGCCTTAGCTTCTGTAGATCTGTAGATCATCATCATCATCATCATTGTTATGACCCGACTTCATATTTTTAGGTTTGTGACAACTACAGTGGATAAATTAAATATGGTTAAGTACTGTAAACTCGTGTTAAAGAACTGTAAATGGCTCGTAAATACTTTTAATATACGATATTTTTAACCGTTTTAATGCCTGAGGTACTTTTTGGTTTGGAATTCACGGGTGTTATTAACAGAAATAAACTTATCTAGATTTCTTTTCGTTAATGTTTTGTTAAGTTTTATTTATGTTCGAGTAATCTTGGGCCGGCCGCAGGCAGGATCGTCTCGCGACTCACGACTTGGGTCGTGACGATTCGAGTCGCGCGTGGTTTTACATTGACAGAATGCAGCGACCACGACGACGCGATTCTGGGGAATCGCGTCGCGGTCGCTGCAGTGTGCGGGGCTCCCATTCTGTCTATGTAAAATCATACGAGACTCGAGTCGCTAGACGATCCCGCGCGTGGCCGGCCTTAGAGTGGTCACATACGAGGACAACGAACATTCTGGAGACTATGATTTATTCCAATGGAAAAAATACTGCCCTCTCTCGTTGGAATGCTACGGTTGTCAGAAAATTGACATCCGCGGATATTCAGCTTTTATATTTGCGACATCCGACTCTTTCGTCTCGTTAGTGACCAAATTGTCCGTATATGTGGACGAGAGGTACTTGTCAGTATAAATAAAGTCAACCAATCAGCTGTCGGACATTAATATATAACGATGGGGAAGGCGTAAAATTGTCCACTTGAGTGAACCAAAGGCATTAACGCATTCCGCACGGTCGAACCCAACAGCGGCACAATTTGTCCCACTGCTGGGTGAGACTGCGCGGAATGAGTAAAAAGGTTACTATATCAAAGCATTATATTTAACGCGATTAAAATTTACATTTAACTAAAAAAATTTAACTCGAAATAGATTGTGATACAGAATTTGAAAAAGTCTCGAGTTTTAGAAGGTCTCTCCAGTCTCGAGCCAGTTTGTGATAGTTACGAAAGTTACTTTTACATTTACAACTAAATTTAAAATCATTTAAAGCCGAAAATTAATGAAATAGTTTGTGGATTTATACAATCGCATAAACTACCAACAAAGTCGAACAACATCACATTATTCGAAATATTTTTTTAGTAATAAAATGTCAAATATGCCTGTTGGAGACATAAAGGTGAACTGCTATTCACGTCTGTTAAATGACACGCGCATACACACACACACACACACATATATATATATATATATATATATATATATATATATATATATATATATATAGGGTGAACCAAATGTAGGTGGACAGTAAATGATAACGTTTATTTTGAGAATACATATTTAATTTTTTTGTATACTATAATACAAAATAAAATTTAAATAAATTTAGTTATAATATTTAATATAATATAACACAAACACCATAGTTATAATGAACACCATAGTTATAATATAATATAACACAAACCGTATTCAACCTACTGTCCACCTACTTTTGGTTCACCGGTATATACACCTCGTTAACCTCGTTTGGGTTCTGTGCGTCGGTCTCTCTTCACACGAAGGTCAAGCTGGTGGCCCCGCCTCTAATCCTGGCTTGATGGAGGAGCGAGTTGTTCTCTTGCGCTCTCCACCGCGCATAGCCAGGTACACCCGACTCATCTGGTACCGTCCTGAGCCAGCCATCTAGTCTTCTCTTGAGGACTTCAACTTTGACCCCTGTAACGTTTCTGAGGTTCTTTGGAAACTGGTTAAAAAGTCTTTGCCCCCTGACAGCCAAGCTATTTTCCTTCAGTGTTGAGGAGGTCCCTTGTCGGGCCTTTAATTTGGGAACACTACACATTCTGCCTTTCCTACTTTCCAGCGTTGTTTGGATGGTAATTGGGTTTAGTGTGAGGTTCGGTACCAGTACAGGAGTACAGATTTAGTTTACGTAGTCTTTCCCAGTAGTTGAGTTCTTTGCAGCCATCATTCTTGGCTGTGAAATGTCTCTGCGTTTCTTCTAGTTTATTAATTTCTTCCTTTTTATATGGGGACGTCAAAACTGAGCAGTATTCAAGTTTTGGTATGATCAGTGTTCTCAGCAGGGGAATCATTACTGTCTTGTCCCTCCTTTTGAACGTTTTTAGTACCTGTCCCGCGACTCTTTTTGCTTTGTTTATTGCTGAGTTTGTGTTGGGAGTAACGCCGTTACGTAACGGCGTTACTTTTTTAGTAGCTGTAGCGGTAACGCCGTTACTTTCGAGATGTAACGAAAATGGTAACGGCACTACTTTTTAGAACGATTTCAATCGTTACTTTCAAACTGATCATTTGACTAGTATCAGTGGCGTACATAAGGGGGGGCCATAGGCCCCCCCATTGTAAAAATTATTACTAATCTCATTAAAGATATTTGAAAAAGAAAGTTTCAAAAATCGATAACTTTGCAACATTCACCACAAACAAATGTTGATGTCATATGGAATTTCAGTTATTTCATGGTTACCAGGACGTGTTATTAACTCAAAACTCGAAAGAAATTTTGGCTGGCTGATGAACGTTTATATATGTCTTTATACGTACGATTAATTTGTAAAAATTTAATTCTTTGCCTGTAAATTGGAAATAAAATACAACTGAAGCCTTTCAAGATGGAATTCATTTTGATTTCAAATCAATCATCATCAATTTTGAGCTGACACACAATAAAAATATATATATATATTAGTGTGTGTGTGTGCCCCCCCTTTAAGAAATGTTGTGTACGCCCCTGACAATATCATTAATTAGCTGTTAGCTCCTCCAAACGAGGAGGACTATCAGATGCCAATTTTGCAAAACTTGTGTTCCTGAAATCGAACAAACACACTCCTAAAAAATCTGCAACATTAGTTGTTTTTGGACAGGCCATTTTCTGAGTTGAGTTTTTTATTTTTTTCATATACTGTAGAGTATAATTTGGTATTATTAACGCTTTTTTACTCTTTAGACTTTCCTTAAAAGTAACGTAACGGTAACGAGTTACTTTTTCATAGAAATAACTGAAGCAGTAACGCTGTTACTTTTTTATCAATGTAACGGTAGAGGTAACGCCGTTACTTTTCTATCAATGTAACGGTAGCGGTAACGCCGTTACTTATAGAAAGTAATGTGCCCAACCCTATATATATATATATCCCCGCAAGGGGGTTCTAAGCTCGTGCTCTTGAGTGCTCTTTGTGCTCGTTTGTACGTGCTTGTTCCTGGAGGTTTCACGTGCGCCCTCCCGGCCCTAGCACCCAAGGATGATGGGGCTCGACCCTGCAGTCCTTGTCATCCTTGGTCTTTTTCCACTTCGACTGTCCCCTCCACCCTTTCTTTTTCCTCTGTCTTTCCTCTCACTTTTTCTTTATTTTTCCGCTGAGATATGCCCTTTAAATAGAGGCGAATCGGTTCTTCCTGAACTAAAAAAAAAAAAAAAAAAAAAAATATATATATATATGGGGGGGGGTAAGTAGGATTTGAATAAAGTCCTATTAATTAATTATTTAAGGAAAAATGTTGAGATTTAGCACCATATATGAACCATATAATGAAGAAAAATAATGCAATGGAAGGAAGCACCAATCAGAATGCAGGCTCTTTAAAGCTACTTTGCTGTTCTTGTCCATGAAGCTAATTAGGCCCATGGACACTAAGTGAAAATCGTGTAATTTTCCTTTTCTTTATTGCCATTTGTTACTCTTAATAAATAAATGATTAACAATAAATTAACGTTTCCTCAATTAATGTTTGTTAAATTTAAATGCTATGAAGCGGTTTCATAGTTCAAGATCACGAGTAAGAAAGAGAGCATTTTAGCCGACTTCTAAGTTAACCCATTTTGCCTCAATTGATTTGTTCAGCTACATTTCCGAACGAGAATAAACCTAACTTTTTATCTTCGTCTCTTTGTTAAGAGTTGAAAGTACGTTGAAATAGAATATAAAGGATTAATTATATATATATATATATATATATATATATATATATATATTTTATAAGCAATGGGCCTACCATCCTACATCGATTCTTAGCATTTTAACAAAATATTATTCTTTAGAACAAGATCCGAAACTCCGCCTACTTTTGTGTTATCCATTTTTCTCTTCTGCCACCTAGTGGTTGGAAAGAGAACTAAATTACCGCGAAAAAACATAATGAGCGTAAATTATATTTTCATAATTTGTATGATATAGTTTAATTTTTAATAAAATATAGGCTCAGTTAATAATAATAATAATAATAATATATGCGCTTCGGTGGTGTAGTGGTTAGCATCGCTGACTACGAATCACCCGGCCCCAGGTTCGAAACCTGGTGACAGCAGGCGGCGTGCGGTAAACCCATCTGTTTATCCTTCCACACAATAACTGGTTGATAGATAAATAGGTACCTTGGGTAGCCTAGTGGTTAAGACGTTGGGCTGGTGATCGGGAGGTCTGAGATAGAGTCCGGGCGAGGACTTTGCAACTTCTGACCGTCCGTGATGGGGCGTGGTTCGGATTCCACGTACCTCGTCATGAGGTATCAAAATCATCCAAATGGAGGGTAATAAAAGAAATATAAACGCTTTCTTGGATATAGATTTTTAAATGAGGATATATTCGATATATGGTAGTGTAACAATTGGAAAATGTCCCGTAACTCCTAAACTACTGTAAATGGCGTAATTATTAAATATTTTACATTTAATACCTTTATATTAATCCCAACATCTTTGCAAAATTTCAAGACAATCCATAGTGTTTGGTTTTTAACGAAAAAGTGAAAATTTCGAATGCTTTAGACCAGTGTTCCCAAACTGGGGTCCACGGCAAGATTTCAGTGGCTCGACGGCGGGCTATGGAAAGTTGGAAGTTTTTCAAGAAAATCTGGGAAATCTGAAATAAATTGATGTAAGTTTGTAAGATAATGATGAGTGAAATCCATTGATGATGTAATTATGTGATCATTAATATATGACTAATTTTTGTAAGTTGTCAACAATAAAAACGAAAGAAGGATGTTCTCTTCATCTGAGCAGAATTGTTTATTTTTTATTATTTTTATGGGTTTTGGGGAAAAAATGAAGGGGGTCCACGGGGATTTTGGAGGTTCCCCAAGGGGGGAATGGAGTGAAAAAGATTGGGAACCACTGCTTTAGACTGTGCATTTTCCAATTTTTCGACAAAAAGTCAGTTCTGTTGAAACTTTCCCATAATCATCCGAATGGAGAGTAATGAAAGAAATATAAACGCTTTCTTTGATATCGATTTTAAATAAGGAGATATTCGATATATTGTTGTGTAAAGATTGGAAAATGTCCAATAACTCCTCAACTAATTGGAGTAATTATTAAATATTAAATTTTAAGGAAATCCATAGTGTTTGGTTTTTAATGAAAAATTGAGGTCGCCGACGAGCCGCTGACGAGCCGCTGATCTCAGCCGATGAGCCGCCCGACCAGCCGACGACTAGCCGCCGAGCTCAGCCGATGAGCTGCAGAGCTCGGCGGATCAGCCGCCTACTAGCCGACCAGGCGACGAGTAGCCGACGAGCTCAGCCGATCAGCTGCCGAGACTGCCCCACGACGAGCCGCCAAGCTAAAACGACGACTAGCCGATTAGCCGCCGAGCTCAGCTGATGAGCCGCAGAGTTTAGCCGCCCAGCCGTTGAGCCGCGGAGCTCAGCCGATCAGCTGCCGACTAGCCGACGAGCTGCCAAGCTTAGCCGACCAGTCGCCGACTAGCGAGAGTAACTGTGAGTCTCTCTACCATGACTCGCTTTATCTCGTCATGGGTAAACATGACTCTCCTTACCTCGTCAGTAAATTGCGAGAGTAACGATGACTCCCTCGTCATTAGTAACCATGAATCTTTCCCTCGTCATTAGTAACCATGAATCTTTCCCTCGTCATTAGTAACCATGAATCTCTCTCCCTCGTCATTAGTAACAATGAATCTCTTTCCCTCGTCATTAGTAACCATGAATCTCTTTCCCTCGTCATTAGTAACCATGAATCTCTCTCCCTCGTCATTAGTAACCACGACTCTTTCCCTCGTCATTAGAACACACGACTCTTTCCCTCGTCATTAGAACACACGACTCTTTCCCTCGTCATTAGAACACACGACTCTTTCCCTCGTCATTAGAACACACGACTCTCCCTCGTCATTAGAACACACGACTCTTTCCCTCGTCATTAGTAACCACGACTCTTTCCCTCGTCATTAGTAACCACGACTCTTTCCCTCGCCATTAGTAACCACGACTCTTTCCCTCGCCATTAGTAACCACGACTCTTTCCATCGTCATTAGAACACACGACTCTTTCCCTCGTCATTAGAACACACGACTCTTTCCCTCGTCATTAGAACACACGACTCTTTCCCTCGTCATTAGAACACACGACTCTTTCCCTCGTCATTAGTAACCACGACTCTTTCCCTCGTCATTAGTAACCACGACTCTTTCCCTCGTCATTAGTAACCACGACTCTTTCCCTCGTCATTAGTAACCACGACTCTCTCCCTCGTCATTAGTAACCATGACTCTTTCCCTCGTCATTAGTAACCATGACTCTCTTTCCCCTCGTCATTAGTAACCATGACTCTCTTTCCCCTCGTCATTAGTAACCATGACTCTCTTTCCCTCGTCATTAATAACCATGACTCTCTTTCCCTCGTCATTAGTAACCAGGACTCTTCCCCCCCCGTCATTAGTAACCATGACTCTTCCCCCCCCCCCCGTCATTAGTAACCATGACTCTCTTTCCCTCGTCATTAGTAACCATGACTCTTTACTTCGTCATTAGTAATCATGACTCTTTACTTCGTCATTAGTAATCATGACTCTTTTTATGGACAGTTAGTAATTCCAGTAAAATATTTTGAAAAAAATACAACCATATGGGTCCTAACTTTTGGTCCCATTTTCATTTGTAAGTATAAAAATAGGCTAAATGGTAGGATTTTGAAGCAAAAGTTTGTATACTATTTAGCTATTTAATTCCTAACTATTTTTAACTATTTAAATACATTAAAGCTTGTAGTAAAATTGTATGACGATTATGCACATACTTTTGCATTATATTGCTGAAAACAGTAAAATAAAGCAGTTTTTTATCAATAGTTAGTAATTCGATTAAAAAATATTCAAAAAATATTAGTTCAAAAAGATAAGTGCACAAAATATGCTTAAAACACGAAGAAAAACAGTTTTTTGGCAAAAACTTTTTATTTTATTAAGATCGAATTGTAGTCAAAAAATTTTTTTTACGATTTCTGCTTAGTTTTCACGATATATTGTATAGAAACATAAACTAAAGCATTTTATGGACAAAAATTAGTAATTCCAGTAAAATATTTTGAAAAAAATACAACCATATAGGTCCTAACTTTTGGTCCCATTTTCATTTGTAAGTTAAACTGTTGGTCTAAGGTGGAATGACAAGTTTGACCTTCGTCAGAATGAACAGTTCGGGCGGAAGCAAAGTTAAATTTAACCAAGATATAATTTATCCCCACCAGGCTTCGAACCTTGGCCATCTGACTCGGAGACGCGGGCGTTGATAATCAGGTTACTACTGCCCTGTCGGAAGAGTGAACGTAATGGTCAACGCCAACATCTCCGAGTCAGAGGGCCCGGGTTCGAGTCCTGGTGAGGGATAAATTATACCTTGGTTAACCATGGTTTTGCTCCCGTCCGAATTGTTCGTTCTGACGAAGGTCAAGCTTGTCACTCCACCTTAGACCTACAGTTTAACGTGGAATCCGAACCACGCTCCACCAGCAGCCAAGCGTCTTAACCCATTTATCTACCATCCAATTTCTTTCCTGTGTGGAAGGATGAACAGCTGGATTTTGTTGCGCGCCACCTGCCATCACCGGGTCTCGATCCCGGGGCGGATGGATTCGTAATCAGCGACGCTAGCCACTACACTACCAATATATTATATATATATTATATATATATATATATAATATATATATGGGACACCGTATATATATATATATTATATATAGAGAGAGGAGAGAGAGAGAGAGAGAGCGAGAGAGAGAGAGAGAGAGAAGAGAGAGAGAGATTTTAGAGTTGGCTCGCCATATACTGTAACTGAATTATCGTGATGATATTTTAAATGTTTATTTTTTGTATGTGATCAAAATGAGTGCCATCCCAGTTAAATGACTTTCTCAATTTTTCTCATATTCACTATAAGTTCGTTTGCGTAAACTGATTAATACTTTTTTATTTATATATTTACGTGATAAGTTTACCCCACCGGGATTCAAACCCGGGACTTCTTGATTAGAAATTGCGAGCCCCTTTAACCTTCCTGCACTCGAGCCAGTGTGACGGTATTTAATTAAAATCTATTTTATACAAAATCCTGTAATTATTGCGTGATATTCTGTACAGTATTTTATTTAATCGTATCTATCTACCTATGAAATAATACGTCATATTTTAATTAATTTGAGCCCGGTAAAGCATAAACAATTTGTTAAAAAATGGGTAAAAAATTGTGATCTTGCAATATTTAATTTTTACAAAAAGTATTTTCATTCATTTTTAAATGGAATAATTTATTTATTGGTTCATTGAGTTATTTTTTTTTTCTTTCATTCATTGAGTAAACTTTTTCATTCATTTATTCTCTTCTATGCATTTGTTTATGCTAGGCCTACCAAGAAATTAGGAATAAGCCTAATTTTTGGAACCCCGTTTTCCAGCTGCAACTGTACATTTATTAGTGTACAATTAACAAATTGGGGTGTGTATATATATATATATATATATATATATATATATATATGGTACTTTGTTAATCAATGCTGTAAATTATTTTAACATTAGGAAAAGAAAGTTTAATCACGTTGTGGGTTTACGTACAGAGTGACCACAAAGTCCCTTTGCAGTGAAATTACAGCATATCTGGGTTGCCCTTGTGTTTCATGCAAAGGGACTTTGTGGCCACCCCATACAGCAGTGGTTCGTGAATATTCCCTTCCGCTTTAAAGTAAAACCTAAATACTAATGTATGGAGTACTTTGAATGAGTTTAATCGCAATAACCCCACTTAAGTGTGATGGGAAGAATAAAAGCAAAGTGATGACTTATCCCTATATGCTCTGTGAAGGCGAGGGAGTTCAATGGGGCATGATCAAACGTAGATTTTTGTCCTCGCTTAAACATTACTCTTGTAGGGTTCTGAATGACGTGATCAGCATATAGGATCGCTGGCTACGAGACCAGGCGACGCGAGGTCGAATCCCGGTAGCTCATAGTCACCCATTTTCTCGTCTTTTCTCTTTTCATCTACAGAATATTAGTCAAAATACTTCGCTTTACGAAGTGGTGGTAAGTACGATTGTGATTTCTGTATGGTTACCAAAATAGTTCAATAAAACAATTGAGTTATTAAATCTAATAATGATATAAGTTAATAGTGAAATCCAGGACCGATTGAACGAGTATTTTCAATGCACGAGTATTTTCGATGGTTTTGCCATTATACGTGGTCGCTCATGGACCCAGGTACTCGCCAATGTGCGTTGTTCAATCGTATACTAGTTGCTGCTATCGCACGTTTTAAATGGGTCTGAAAGAAAAACGAAAATCAGTTAGTATTTTACTGGGTTGACGAGACATTGTGGACACCCTGTACAATGTAATACCAAACCACAGATGTAAAATTTAATTTAACTTGAACGCTGTAAACTTTCTAAATGAATTACGGAAAGTTAACTGTATTCAAACTTTACGACAATTATTTACTGTTCGTTTGTATGTTTATGGTTGCGAGTCGCGTACAAAGACCTCCCCCCTCTCCCCCATACCCCACTTTCGCCGAAGAAAGTAAGGTACCCATAATTAAAATTTATATAAACTTTGTTCGATAGGCAAAAGGTAATGCGTATTTGTGTTCTGGGGGTTGTTTAATCTCCTTACCAACATCTAAGGTCATTGACGGAACGGAGCTGGGCTATATATAGCTTGACGTGCGATCCGAACCGCCGCCAGCTCACTCTAAAGGTCGAGAATTAAAGATGAGTCATGGGATCAATGCTGTGGAAGCTTTACCAAGACTCAGGAGCATTAATTATTTTTATTTTAAGAATATGTGGGTATATCGGGTATAAACACTGCGCATAACCCCTCTTCATTGTACTAATGAAAGTAGTTTATATAGGTACTTTGGCACACCTCAGAGGCTCAGACATCAATTACGGGTGAGTAAACAGGTAATAAAGGTGGATTCCCCTCCGTTGAAAGCGAAAAACCATCTGGATTTATGAGGATTTTCTCCATTCTAATAAATACACATCTTCATTAAACGTTATAAAAGGGATATATATATATATATATCGTAAAGAACGACGCTTGTATAGGAGATATTCCGCGCAAGACGAGAGAGAGAGAACGAAACAAATGAAAAAATGAGGTAACCACCCGGGAATCGAACCCGGGATCTTCCGATTGCCAGTCAGATGCGATACCATTACACCATGGGCCTCACTCTTCCAAATGCCGTAATTCTTCTACATACTCGCAGAAACCAATGCCCCAAGGGGCACCTCCCGCATGCCGTAACATTATATACATTCAACTGCAAAGAACACGCAGTATAAATAACGTAAAGAACGACGCTTGTTTCGTTCTCTCTCTCTCGTCTTGCGCGGAATATCTCTCATACAAGCGTCGTTCTTTACGTTATTTATACTGCGTGTTCTTTGCAGTTGAATGTATATAATGTTACGGCATGCGGGAGGTGCCCCCTTGGGGCATTGGTTTCTGCGAGTATGTAGAAGAATTACGGCATTTGGAAGAGTGAGGCCCATGGTGTAATGGTATCGCATCTGACCGGCAATCGGAAGATCCCGGGTTCGATTCCCGGGTGGTTACCTCATTTTTTCATTTGTTTCGTTCTCTCTCTCTCGTCTTGCGCGGAATATCTCCTATACAAGCGTCGTTCTTTACGTTATTTATACTGCGTGTTCTTTGCAGTTGAATGTATATAATGTTACGGCATGTGGGAGGTGCCCCCTTGGGGCATTGGTTTCTGCGAGTATGTAGAAGAATTACGGCATTTGGAAGAGTGAGGCCCATGGTGTAATGGTATCGCATCTGACCGGCAATCGGAAGATCCCGGGTTCGATTCCCGGGTGGTTACCTCATTTTTTCATTTGTTTCGTTCTCTCTCTCGTCTTGCGCGGAATATCTCCTATACAAGCGTCGTTCTTTACGTTATTTATACTGCGTGTTCTTTGCAGTTGAATGTATATAATGTTACGGCATGCGGGAGGTGCCCCCTTGGGGCATTGGTTTCTGCGAGTATGTAGAAGAATTACGGCATTTGGAAGAGTGAGGCCCATGGTGTAATGGTATCGCATCTGACCGGCAATCGGAAGATCCCGGGTTCGATTCCCGGTGGTTACCTCATTTTTTCATTTGTTTCGTTCTCTCTCTCTCGTCTTGCGCGGAATATCTCCTATACAAGCGTCGTTCTTTACGTTATTTATACTGCGTGTTCTTTGCAGTTGAATGTATATAATGTTACGGCATGCGGGAGGTGCCCCTTGGGGCATTGGTTTCTGCGAGTATGTAGAAGAATTACGGCATTTGGAAGAGTGAGGCCCATGGTGTAATGGTATCGCATCTGACCGGCAATCGGAAGATCCCGGGTTCGATTCCCGGGTGGTTACCTCATTTTTTCATTTGTTTCGTTCTCTCTCTCGTCTTGCGCGGAATATCTCCTATACAAGCGTCGTTCTTTACGTTATTTATACTGCGTGTTCTTTGCAGTTGAATGTATATAATGTTACGGCATGCGGGAGGTGCCCCTTGGGGCATTGGTTTCTGCGAGTATGTAGAAGAATTACGGCATTTGGAAGAGTGAGGCCCATGGTGTAATGGTATCGCATCTGACCGGCAATCGGAAGATCCCGGGTTCGATTCCCGGGTGGTTACCTCATTTTTTCATTTGTTTCGTTCTCTCTCTCTCGTCTTGCGCGGAATATCTCCTATACAAGCGTCGTTCTTTACGTTATTTATACTGCGTGTTCTTTGCAGTTGAATGTATGTAATGTTACGGCATGCGGGAGGTGCCCCCTTGAGGCATTGGTTTCTGCGAGTATGTAGAAGAATTACGGCATTTGGAAGAGTGAGGCCCATGGTGTAATGGTATCGCATCTGACCGGCAATCGGAAGATCCCGGGTTCGATTCCCGGGTGGTTACCTCATTTTTTCATTTGTTTCGTTCTCTCTCTCTCGTCTTGCGCGGAATATCTTCTATACAAGCGTCGTTCTTTACGTTATTTATACTGCGTGTTCTTTGCAGTTGAATGTGTGTATATATATATATATATATATATATTTTATAATATGTATTTAATGGCCAGTTTGTAGCCATGTTTGATGCGTAAACCGGCACTGTAAGGAATGATGTTTATAATCATGGTTATAAGTGATTGTTATTAATAAAATAATCAATGGTAAATGCTTTGGCCGAGGTCACCAGATCTTTTAGATCAAAGAATGTTATTAAGTTATTAATTCGGTTGATGGATAGAATTAGTTTTCTTCCTTTATTACACAAAATAACGATTTATGAATGAGATAGCCTTATAAAGCGGCTGAAGAAGGCGGAAGTAGGCGGAAGATGTACTACATAAGTGCGCTAAAGAATTTCAGTCCAGAAGAAAGAAAGAGTAGACATGAGTTTGTAAAGGAAAATGATTAGCGATTAAGGGGGAGAAAATTATTACAAAAAGTACAGAAAAATAATTCAAATTATTTTTGTGGACATCCTAAAAAAAAAAAAAAAAGAAGGCGTAATATCTTCTTCACAGAGAAAATATTACGATAATTACATTCTGAAACTTCATATTAATAAATTTCATTATTTGTCTTTCTGGTCGCGTCAGGAAGGGCATCCAGCGTAAAACCTTGCCAATACCATTATGATATGCGGATCGAGGAAAATGTCGTAAATGTCGTACATGCTAGGGCGTCCGCCGTAACCGACGCGCGGGGGGATCGCCCTGACCCGTGGAAAGTGGACGAGGGCTACCGCACCATGAGCGGATGCGGCTGAAGAAGATAGCTCAGAGAAGACGAGCGAGGAAGGAGAGACCATGCGAGGGGGGACAGTGTTCGGGACGACCTGAGGGAGCGGGAGCTGGATGTCGAGCTGGTACAGGATAGACAAGAGTGGAGAAGGAGGATCCGCAGCAGCGACCCCGCGCAAGTGCGGGACTAATAATGCTGTAGAAGAAGAAGAAGAATGAAATAGAAATATGTCGTTTACAGTTGCAATAATGTATACACTTGAAGTAATAACGCGCGAGGTAAAGGATTAGTCTTTACATAAAGTTAGGTAAATGACACCAGGCCAAAAATGGGGCCTGCACGAATGATGTTCACATGGTGGTAGCTCGTGGGTAACTAGTTGGTCTTAGAGAGAGAACAGAGAAGACGCCGTGTTCAGAAATCCTTGAAATGAAATCGAGCTGTTGTCTTGAGGTCTTCCCGCGCTGTGACGTCATCTTATGCGTGCCTATGTGACGTCATCTTGCTCGTGTTTGGTTTGATGAGTTGTATCGCTAATTGTGTTGATGGAATATTGTAAAGGTGTTTGCAAACGTCTCTGTCACTTCAGTTGGTCGCTACATACGAGGGTAATTCAATAAATATCCGCACTTTTTATTTTCACAATTTTATTTTCATATCTTATAGATTATAAACACATCACTTCTCAACATAGTCTTCCTGTTTCTCAATACACTTAGTCCAGTGATCTACAAGCTTCCTAATGCCATCACAAAAGAATGTTTTTGGCTGTGTGCGTAGCCAGTCATACACCGCCTCCTTCAGGTCATCATCGCCTTGGAATCGCTGACCTCTCAAAGCGTCTTTTAGTGGTCCAAACAGGTAAAAATCCGAAGGTGCCAGGTCTGGACTGTAGGCTGGATGGTCGAGAACTTCATATTTAAGTTCTTGAAGGCATTTTCTAGTCTGTGCAGCGGTATGAGGGCGCGCATTGTCGTGTAACAGAATAACACCTTCCGACAATCTCCCTCTGTTTTGTGCGAATTGCTTGCTTTAACTCATTTCGAAGCATTTCAGAATACGATTAATGATAATGATAACCTTGAACATTATCTAGAGCAGTGGTGGCGAACCTATGGCACGCGTGTCCATTTGGGCACGCGATCAAATTTGCCTGGCACGCCTAAGCAAAATGCAATAATGAGTATAAAATAATAGACTTAATGTTTATAATTTGGTGTAGTATATATAAACTTTGGTGGGCACGCGAATTTTTTTTTATGGTTTACATGGTTTTTTTGGCACGCGACTGTAAAAAGGTTCGCCACCCCTGATCTAAAGCGTGGAACTACAGTAACAAGTGCATCGTATTCTGACATGCTTCGGAATAAGTTAAAGCAAGCAATTCGCACAAAACGGAGAGGGGGATTGTCGGAAAGTGTTATTCTGTTACACGACAATGCGCGCCCTCATACCGCTGCACAGACTAGAAAATGCCTTCAAGAACTTAAATTTGAAGTTCTTAACCATCCAGCCTACAGTCCAGACCTGGCACCTTCGGATTTTTACCCGTTTGGACCACTAAAAGACGCTTTGAGAGGTTAGCAATTCCAAGGCGATGATGACCTGAAGGAGGCGGTGTATGACTGGCTACGCACACAGTCAAAAACATTCTTTTGCGATGGCATTAGGAAGCTTGTAGATCGCTGGACTAAGTGCATTGAGAAACAGGGAGACTATGTTGAGAAGTGATGTGCTTATAATCTATCAGATGTGAAAATAAAATTGTGAAAATAAAAAGTGCGGATACTTATTGAATTATTTATCCTCGTATATAATGAAAATAAACACGAAGGAAAAAGAAAACGTGAAATAGTGCTTTTCTTTTTCCTTCGTGGTTATTTTCATCAAAAATATTATTCACGCGTTACTTTCATGAAATAATTTTCATATATTGCTTTTTTTTTCTGGTGGAACGCGCCGGAACGACGTTCCGGTACCTTTTATTTTCAACAGGAAGAAGAAAATGTCATGTTTTATTTTTATTCCGATTTTATTTTATTTATTTATTTTTTGATACATGACAAATTTTTAGAAATAGGAAGGACCCTTTTAGGGGATTGGGATGGGGTAACAAATGGCAAAAAGGTGATAGGAAATTTAGAGCAGGGTTCCGGAACCTTTCTTTCCAGAAAACAACATTATATATTTTTTGGTGTAGTGGTTAGCGTCGCTGACTACGAATCCATCGGCCCCGGGATCGAGACCCGGTGACGGCAGGCGGCGCGCAGCAAAACCCAGCTGTTCATCCTTCCACACAATAAAAAACAATTGGTTGGTAGATAAATGGGTACCCTTGGTAGCCTAGTGGTTAAGACACTGGGCTGCTGATGGGGCGTGGTTTGGATTCTACGTTAAACTGTTGGTCTAAGGTGGAGTGACAAGCTTGAACTGCGTCAGAATAAACAATTCGGGCGAAAGCAAACCCAAGGTTATATATTATATATATATCTTTCCCGATAATAGGTCAGTAATGGCAGCAAAGTTTTTGCGTAACTTTTAGAAAATTTTTGATGTCTTGTATTCCTTTGCGACTATTTTTAAAATAGCAAAACAATTTGAAGCCAATTGGGGTGTATTGCAGAGCATTTTCAGACGTCAGAAATTCAGCTCCACCAGCAGAAACATATTTTCTGACGAGGGCTTTCTTGCACCTGCAGTAAAACACAACAAAGAACGTCTTTGTTTGAGTTTTTGTTTACTGGTACAAGATTTACACTTGCTCTTGGACAATGATGAAGAGTTTTCTGGCACCTTTTATCGCTAACGCTTGACACTAAATTAACCTTTGAGGAGAACATGGTGAGGAACTTCAAGTTTTAACGGCTTGCTTGCCTCGAGACGTTAAGGGCTAAGTTTAAAAATAGTCCTACTCGAAGCACAATATCGAGAACATTTCTACAACAGGCTCTTTTACTTAGCCAACTGCGGTCAGTATTCAGTGTCTCCGCATAGACCTAACTCACTTGGCTTACGGTGTTCTTACAGTATCGTATTAGGCTTTGCGTTATACAGCCTAATTCTCCATAGAAACTCATTCCGCATAGGATAGGCTAACGCATTTTTAAAGTGCCAATGATGCTGATTACTCTTTACTTTACAATGAGCGCGCAAGTAAAAAAATTTAATTACGATGGTTGACAAAATTCAAGCCATCTCCAGCATGACTCCCTCCTCTTCACGGAGCCCATGCCCCTTCTTAGTAGACAACAGATCTACTCACAATTACCCAAGTCCCGCGTTGCAAGAAAAGCCTCCTGCACTCTTCACCGTCATGTAGATCTCTTCTGCGGAATTGCAGCTGACGGAACGACAACAACCATCGACGAAAACCCACCCAGCACTCCATCCCTTTTTTGTATTAGGGCGCGAAATTCTCCGCTGGGCACTATGAATACCGTGTAATCCCCCCCCCACACACACACACACACACTCTTGGGCTACGTCTTAGCCAGTTTAGTAGCACCGCTTCCCGTTGATCAGCAAAATTAAGCGAGAGTGGGTCTGGAGAGTAGTTGGATGGGAAACCGTCCTCCGCTTCCAGATTATGTAGCGACCCGTGGTTCGGATCCCAAGTAAAGCCGTAGGTTCCCTCCGTCATATGACCTTAGATGTTGCGAAGTAGGTTAAACAACCCCATTATTACATTTGTATCCCCCTCGGCCGATACATTAAGTTTGACTCACCCTCCACGGCGTCATTTGTTTCGCCAAAACCTTCACCAGATTATTTGACGATCCTAAGCAAGGGACCGCCGCGCGCTAAATCATTTGGCGGAATTTCTCTATGGCGACACGTCCTATTCGAAGAACGACATTGATCCTACTCCTTCTAATCCTGACAAGAGGGCTTCAAAAACGTTCTTAGCGAGCAAGCAAGCAAGCAAGTACCCGAGTAAGCAAGCACTCCGCAAGCAGCAAGCGCCTGAACAACCAATCATCACACACAGCATCAACCATGGCTCGGTGGAACGCTCCCCGCCATCCGCACTCCGCTCGCATCAACCTTGTGGAATGCCTGCCAACTGCACACTTCTACTTGCAAAGTGAACGACGCCCTTACTTCCTCTTCATCAGAAACAGATTCACCTATCGACGGGAACAAATACAACGGTTTTGCGGGCAGCACACGTGAACTAAGTCCAGTTCTCCCGCCCCCCCACCCCCGAACAATCATTGTATTTTTCTCCCCTGTCCGCTTTGCGTTGAACAAAAAGGACCTATTTGAAGTAGGAAAGAGAAGCTTCGAACAATCGGTCTTTTCATCCAACACACGCATGAAAAAAATAATATATATATATATATATATATATATATGTACAGGGTGGGCGGAAAGTAGCTCCCTATTTTGGATTGGTAAAAAATACGTATATTATCCATTTATTTCAGAAGAAATAATATGAAAAGGTAGGCATACATGGCAGGTTTTTTCTAAAATTCAATGTGGGCTCCAACTCTTTCCACCAGCTTCTGGAGCCGCCCAGGAATGGCGTCCACTGACTTTAGCAGGAACTCCGGCGGGTGGAGGACATGACTTCCCGAATTCGGTCCTCCAGTTCTTCCAATGTCCTCGGTTTGGTGCGGTAGACTTCTTCCTTTACCCACCCCCAAAGAAAGAAGTCGCACGGTGTCAGTCGGGGCTCCTGGCTGGCCATTGATGTGGACCACGACGACCCATCCAACGCCCAGGGAAGTGGGCATCCAGCCCTTCTGCATCCAGCCCTTCTGCGCAACACCATGAATGCTGAGCGGTACCTTGCTATGTTGCGAAACGAGGTCTGGCCGGTTGTCAGCACATGGGAGAACATCGACGATCTGATATTTATGCAAGATGGCGCCCCTCCGCACTTCGCTCTTGTTGTCCGTGAGTGGCTGGATGCCCACTTCCCTGGGCGTTGGATGGGTCGTCGTGGTCCACATCAATGGCCAGCCAGGAGCCCCGACTTGACACCGTGCGACTTCTTTCTTTGGGGGTGGGTAAAGGAAGAAGTCTACCGCACCAAACCGAGGACATTGGAAGAACTGGGACCGAATTCGGGAAGTCATGTCCTCCATCCCGCCGGAGTTCCTGCTAAAGTCAGTGGACGCCATTCCTGGGCGGCTCCAGAAGCTGTGGAAGAGTTGGAGCCCACATTGAATTTTAGAGAAAACCTACCATGTATGCCTACCTTTTCATATTATTTCTTCTGAAATAAATGGATAATATACGTATTTTTTACCAATCCAAAATAGGGAGCTACTTTCCGCCCACCCTGTATATATATAATATATATATATATATATATATATATGAACGCTGGTTTATCGAACGGAATAACGTCGAAGTCTAAAAACTGGGAGCAGAATAAAGTCGACTGGAAGTAAATCGAACGTACTGGAATTAAATTTAATAACAGTGGAGTTAGGTCGCATTACTACTTGGTACCCGGTTAAGTTACTTTTGTAACTGTTGAGTGTAGGATTAGTTTGATTACACGATGGGGAGTTTATGCAAATTGAATTTATGCCGAGGAGACCTTATCCAAGTGTTTAACATTTTGTGTAAATGCTAAACCGTAACTGCATTCCACATTGTTGCAGACTCTTCAGATTAACTTAAACTATAACCTAACCTAACTTATGAATTAACCTATCGTACGTCTATAACAGCTAGAAAGGTAGTCTAACTGAGCATTTACATTGCTTTTGTCTCGCTTTGCTAAGCAAAAGAAACCATCGTACCCCTAAAATCCAACCAAAACGTCTACCCTAATCAAACTTAATCCGAAGCCAAGCTGGGCGTCAATAGTAACTTAATTTAACCTGATTCGACGTTATGCGGATATAGCGAATTTCGACTTTGTGCGTGTGTACTGTATGGAAGGTCAAATTCAGTGGCGTAGCCAAGAAAGGTGCCCGGGAAGGCAACTGCGCCCCCCCCCCAATAAAGTGCCGATATCAAACTGAAACAATTGTAAAAATAAATTATTACTTTTAAAACAAGATGTAATAATAAATTCTACACAACTATAAGTCGGTTACATTTATTACATTTACGTACTACAAGGTGTCCACAGTGTCTTCCCACCCCAGTAAAATACTAACTGATTTTCGTTTTTCTTTGAGACCCATTTGAAATATGTGATAGCGGCAACTATACGACTGAACAACGCATATTAGCTATTACCTGGCTCCATGAGCGACCACGTAATGGCAAAACCATTGAAAATATTCGTGCAGACTTCTAGGACTACTGAATCGGTCCTGGAACCCAATCTTTGGCTAGAATTAAATCTTGTTGATTATCCGGTTTGAGGATTTTGGAAATATGCGGATGATGATGCGCCTGAAACCAGAATCAATAGTGCGCGAGAATTGAAGAAGAGGATAGCAACATGTTAGCCACGGGAAATTCAACGTTTCATTCAAGCTGCAATTTGCCAATGACGTAGAAGCTACAAGCTGTTGTTTGAGTTGATGGTGAACATATTGAACCCTACCTCCGACCAACAACTACCCCTAACCCACCACACTGACTGCGGGCCAAAATAAGAGCAATTTTCCCTATAATAGGTCAGTCATTATAGGGATATGACGCAATCTTTTAGATCGCGTCACGTCAATGACTCGTACCGAAGATCACGCGAATACGAGAAAACGTGATGCAATAATGACAAAAAATTTTGGCGGTAGGAAATTCTACCAATGGGCACTAATGGGTTAAAAACAAAATTAAAATTCATTACGTTACTATTCCATGTTACGGCGGATATTTAAGACAAACAATTCAAAACGATCTTCACGGACATAATAACCCCTTTTTATGCACGAGTGGATTTTAATTTTGATTTGTGTTTTTCAATATTTAGTTTATTTTTAATTTTTTATCTTTTCATATATTTAGTTTTTTAAAGTGTTAAAGGTTTATTATTACTAAAGATGGGGATGTTAGAACTTCCGAAACGTTTGGGAATGACGGATGTTTCAAGCTTCATACTAAAGGTTGAATTTCCTGCGAGTAAACCCAATTCTAGAAAAAAAAATATATATATATATATATATATATATAGTTGCCCCTCGCCTTAGTGGGGAATGTGTTCCCGGAAAACGCCGCCGCGTAAGGTAAATAAATAAACTTAGAAAAATACAAATCGGTTCCAACAAAAAAAAAATGTACTCTTGAACAAGTTTTAAATACAAAATATTTTACATTAATTTCTATTTTATTTATTAAACCAAACTGCACCTGTAAAATTAATATGTACACTATGTAGGTTAAAGTTGCCAATGGTTGCCCATCATTATTGATGTCGCGCATTTGACTTAACCCCCCCCCCCACACACACACACACACACACACAAAATACTGTTACAATGAAGGAAATAAAATTGATGTGAAACGTTATTTTACTCTAGAGTCTAGAAGTAACGTTTAACCTCAATTTTATTTCCTTCACTGCAACAGTATTTTGTGGGGAGTTTTTTTATAAGTGAAATGCGCGACATTTAGGACCGATGGGCGACCATTGGCAACTTTACATTAATATTATATAAAAGAAATTAAACATTAACATTTTTTACGCTTCACGCGCTATTTTTACAGTGTCATCGGACAGCTTCCTTCCTCTCTGGCCAGTGAAGTGGTCTGCGCTTATACGTCAGAGCGATGCTCGCGCGCCATTGGCTAGTGAAGAGGGCGGGACCATACATCAGTTGCGCGGGGTTCGGGCGTGCGAGTTAACCGTGTTGTCTCAAAATTGCATCCGCGGACGGCGAAAATAGGTAGTACTGTAATATGTTAGTGTGGTCGAGTGAAAATGCGCACCCCAAAGCGCGTAAGGCGAGGGACTACTGTATATATATGAGGGGTCCCGCGTCTTAAGGTACCTAAGCGCCCAAATTAAAATTCGTCAGAAATCGCCTCCAAAGTTCAGCAATATTCTGGCAATAGTATCTCTGTTATTAATTGAGCTAGAACGTTCATTTTTGGCTAAATTAGAGTTCTAAGTCTGACAATGAAGATGTTGATGAGTTTTTGCAATAGATTTTCATATTTTATATTTTATATATATTTTTTTTAATTTTTTATTTTCTTATTATGTCGAACTTTGGGTGAACGTTTGGCTGGCGATAGAGGTGAAAAAAGTAGTTCGCTTCATAAGGTTTTCAACCATACTTCTAGTGTCGTAAGGTCATTATAACCCAAACCACGCGATAGAGGAAGGGTGAAAATAGTGATATCCATCAAAAACACGTTTTCGCCTGTGGTGGCGCTTAGGTACCCTAAGACGCGCGACCCCTCATATAACCTTGGTTTTGCTTTCCTCTGAATTGTTCATTCTGACGAAGGTCGAGCTTGTCATTCCACCTTAGACCTACAGTTTAACGTGGAATCCGAACCACGCTCCACCAGCAGCCCAGCGTCTTACCCACTAGGCTACCCAGGGTACCCATTTGTCCCCCAACCAAATTTCTTTATCGTGTGATTGGCTAATGTAGCTTCATTCAATTTAATTATTTTAAGATTGCTTTTTGATTAACTGTACATACTATTAATTTTATTATTCGAACATTATCGAACATATTTTGCAATTAAACATCACTTTTAAACCATTTCGACTCGGAAACCTCGTACATCTGAATAAAGCCTATGGTGCACGACTTCAGAGACACCCTTTATATCAGGGTTGGGTCGATTAACTTCCAAAATTAACTAGTTAAGTTAATTTTGAAAGTTAATCAATTAAGTTAATTAATTAACTTTTTCTGTCTTGGAAGTAGTCTGTAGACTCATCATTAATACATAAGTAATGATAAACCTGTAATTATGTGGGATCACGCAAAAACTTCACTTTTTTCCACGTGAAGGTCAAAATATGAAAATAAAAACCCACTCTAATAGACAGTTTATTTCCACAACAGTTTCGACGCCCACTGGCATCCTCCTCGGGTGGATACAGAAAAACGAATGAACCAAAACAAGAGGGAAAAACAGTCCAGGGACCGACCGTTAAGAAATTTGCACCTAGGTTAGATCCCATTCTCCCGACACCGGAAGGGCATTTTCATTTAGTACATTCGCACAAATTTGAAACTATCTTCCTGTTCTAAACATACAGATTCTATTTTTTTTTTTTTTTTTTTACATAATTATTACAATTATTAAATTTATTACATTTAATATTGCATAATTATTTATTACAGAAATTATAAATTTATTATTACTTTGGTTATTACATTGTTGTTTATTATACAGAACTTATAAACCGAAAAACGAATGAAAAAGGCGATTAGGAAACAATCACAGAGACCATTGAGAAATTCGCACCTAGGTTAGATACCGTTCTCACGACACCGGAAGGGCATTTTATTACAGGGTCCCGCTTATAAGTACATTCGCACAAATTAAAACTATCTTCTTGTTCTATACATACAGATTCTAATATTTTGACATAATTACTGCATTTATTATTGCATTTACATTTTTTTAACATTTATTATTATTACCTTTACCCTAATTATTAAATTTATAATATTACCTTTATTATTACATCTGTTGCATTTATATTTATTTCCACATTTATTACTTCCATTATTACATTTACTAAAAGCGAGTAAGGAAACAATCCAGAGACCTTTAAGAAATTCACACTTAGGTTAGAACACGTTCCCCCGACTCCGAAAGGGATTTTTTTTAGCAAGAATCTCATTAAAGGGTCTAACTTATAAACTTGTACCTTCGCACAAATTAAAATTATCTACTTTTTCTATACACACAGATTCTATTATTTTTCTTTTGACATAATTATTACATTTATGAAGTATCTTACTTGATTCCCAATCTATAGCATGATTATTTTGGCTGGCGTGATAAAAAATGGCATTATTAGTATTGCAACTTCTGAAGGCATATTTGTGCTCTTTAATACGGGTTTCAATATTTCTTCCAGTTTCTCCCACGTATACTAAATCACAACTTTTACAGGGAATGCTGTAGACCCATATTAAAGAACACAAATATGCCTTCAGAAGTTGTAATACTAATAATGCCATTTTTTATCACGCCAGCCAAAATAATCATGCTATAGATTGGGAATCAAGTAAGATACTTCATAAATGTAATAATTATGTCAAAAGAAAAATAATAGAATCTGTGTGTATAGAAAAAGTAGATAATTTTAATTTGTGCGAAGGTACAAGTTTATAAGTTAGACCCTTTAATGAGATTCTTGCTCAAAAAAATCCCTTTCGGAGTCGGGGGAACGTGTTCTAACCTAAGTGTGAATTTCTTAAAGGTCTCTGGATTGTTTCCTTACTCGCTTTTAGTAAATGTAATAATGGAAGTAATAAATGTGGAAATAAATATAAATGCAACAGATGTAATAATAAAGGTAATATTATAAATTTAATAATTAGGGTAAAGGTAATAATAATAAATGTTAAAAAAAATGTAAATGCAATAATAAATGCAGTAATTATGTCAAAATATTAGAATCTGTATGTATAGAACAAGAAGATAGTTTTAATTTGTGCGAATGTACTTATAAGCGGGACCCTGTAATAAAATGCCCTTCCGGTGTCGTGAGAACGGTATCTAACCTAGGTGCGAATTTCTCAATGGTCTCTGTGATTGTTTCCTAATCGCCTTTTTCATTCGTTTTTCGGTTTATAAGTTCTGTATAATAAACAACAATGTAATAACCAAAGTAATAATAAATTTATAATTTCTGTAATAAATAATTATGCAATATTAAATGTAATAAATTTAATAATAAATGTAATAATTATGCAAAAAAATAAAAAAATAATAGAATCTGTATGTTTAGAACTGGAAGATAGTTTCAAATTTGTGCGAATGTACTTAATGAAAATGCCCTTCCGGTGTCGGGAGAATGGGATCTAACCTCGGTGCAAATTTCTTAACGGTCGGTCCCTGGACTGTTTTTCCCTCTTGTTTTGGTTCATTCGTTTTTCTGTATCCACCCTAGGAGGATGCCAGTGGGCGTCGAAACTGTTGTGGAAATAAACTCTGTCTATTAGAGTGGGTTTTTATTTTCATGTGGGATCACCTTGAATGTGTGGTTGTCAATGTCTGATAAATTATATGTATTTTTTTTGCATATTATACAGGGTAAGACGTAAGGATAATTTTTTTCTAGAGGCTTTTATTATTTTTCTGTTTTTTATAAATAAATTAAATTTGTTTATGGTCTCCACTCAACTTTTTTCAACAAGTCCCAACTTTTAGGCCTACAATAGTTTTCCATTGTAAAAATGAAGGCAAAATTAATTTAATAAAAAATTGTTTTCTAAACTGTATGTTTTATATTGTACACTATTGACACTGAACATAATCCACATTCCTTACCAACAATAGTCAAATGAGACTCATAAAATATATACTTCACTTTACAAATTAAACATACTTGTTAACTTTACACAAGATGAGGTTCTCAAACCTTTCATCTGTGAGCCTATTACATTTCACTCACAAAGATAAAAACACCATTTTTATAGGAAAATTAATTAAAAATTAATTGCAGTTAAACAATTAATTTGGAGATATTTCAGTTAAGTTAAGTTAAACTTTTTGAAAAATTTAATTAGTTAGGTTAAATTAATTAACTTAATCGGTTCATATATATATGGGGTAAACGGTATAGAATTGGAGGGTATATAGAAAGGAGGACCGGGACGTAAATAATAGAGCAAAATTAACTTAATTGGCCCAACCCTGAGATATATATATATATATATATATATATATATATATATATATATATATGGGGTAAACGGTATAGAATTGGAGGGTATATAGAAAGGAGGACCGGGACGTAAATAATAGAGCAAAATTTATCCTCACAAAAGTTTTCAAGATTTTTTAATTTGTGTGGAATGTGGTTGACTTTATCTCCCAACTTTCGATATAAATTTAACTGTTGGCCTTGTGTTTGTGAAGTTTGTGTATATATATATATATATATATATATATATATATATATATATTACATCGGTAAAAATGCAACGGAAACAACTGGAAATTATGGCGGCCGAGAAAGAGAATCTTGGCGATCTTAACAACTCTTTGATGAAAGAAATCGAACGGGTGAAGGCGGCGATGGAAAAGATTCGAGGAATTGTAGCAGGAGACAACGAAGGACTTAAACAATTACAAACAGAGAGAGAACAAATGGAAAATTTTAACAAAGCCTTGAAGGAACGTCTGTGTAAACTTCGTGCGTGTTACCAAGAGAGGAAAGGAGTCTTAGAGAAGCTGAGAAGGGACATTATTTTCAATCAGTTGACAATTAAGGATTTTCAAACATAGTAAAAATGTAGTAAGGAATATTAGTCACGTGATTTGAGCCTCAGAAACAACGATATTAATTACAATCAAAGCGATCAAAGTAAACTTTTCTGTTCAAATGAAATCTGACGACTTGATTTCAAATTGTAAATTAGAAAAAATACTTTATTATATATATATATATATATATTATTCTGTGGGAGAAACCCTCGTCGTAGGCGCCGTTAGTGCTACCCTGGTGCAAGGGTGGAGGATATAACTAATAGTGTTGACCATTTTACAGACGGTACCTCTGAGGACACAACGTATGTTATTCATGTCGGTACTAATAACGTTTTAAATTCTAGATCGAAAGAACTGCTGACTAGGTACAGGGACTTACTAGAGCGAATAAAGGAAAAACTAATAAGATTGTTTTAACAGGTATACTTCCTCGAATTATCCAACGTAGCGATTTCTACAGCAAGGCGACCTATATCAACACTAACCTAAAGTCTCTTGCCAACAGGAAGGAGTGCATTTTGCGAATTTTTGGAACAGTTTCTACTGCAGGAGGGACTTCTTCCTCGGAGATGGACTTCATCTTAATGACGTTGGATCTGCGCGCTTAGGAAGACTATTTCATAATACTGTCTCTTCTTTTCAGGCTGCCGTAACTCGAACGGCCCCAGCGTAATTTCCACAAATTTCCTCTGCGCTCGCGAAGGTGTCGCAATTACAAACAATTTGAAGGTTCTATCCTTAAATGCTCGTAGCCTACGAAATAAAATAAACGAATTTTTTTCTTTAATTGCTTGTATGGACTATGATTTAATTGCGATAAATGAATCGTGGTTTAGCACTGAAACACGTGACTTTGTAGGGGAGTATCAAATTAGAGGTTATAGACTTTTTGTTAAAAACAGAATAGCTAGGCGAGGAGGCGGTGTTATGTTGTATATCAAAGATAATATTGCGAACGTTATAGAAGAAAAGCACACAATTCCAGAACCGATAGATTCGACTATAGCAGAACTTAAATTGAACGATTTCAAACTTCTTGTTGCGGTTATATACAGGCCCCCTAATCAAACAGCTGATACGGACGAAGCGTTATATCGTGAACTAAAGAGAATAATTGGTAGTGAGCAGGCCTTAGTTATGGGTGACTTTAATTGCGCCAACGTGAATTACGATACAATGCAGTGAGACGCGGAAGGTAATCGTTTAGTTAATTTTCTCAAGGATAGCTTTCTTATTCAAAATGTTGGGAACCTACGAGGTTGGACAGTATTTTAGATTTAGTAATAACTACGGATGATAGGCTAATCACGGATCTTCAAGTAATAGAACCGTTAAGCAATAGCGATCACAATATGGTAGAGTTTGTTCTCTCAGTAAGTCACTCGAAACCAACTAACTCGACTAAAATTCCCAACTTCCAGCACGCAGACTTTTGTAAATTTCGAAATAAATTGTCACACGTCAATTGGGAAAACGTAATGGGGATCTCCAACGCAAAACTAATGTGGGAATCGTTTGAAACAGTATTTAGGACTATAAATGAGGAATGTGTACCGTACAAAATTAAGCATGCGAAAGTAAACAACAAGCCCTTGTGGTTTACTTTTAGAGTAGGAGACATTATAAAGAGTAGGGATAGGGCTTATAGGCTACATAAGTGCGATAAAGACAATTTGTGGTTACGAAACAACTACATATCTCTAAGGCGTGAAGTGAAAAGTGTAATAAAAAAGTCCAAGAGCGAATTTGAAATCTTCATAGCTCGTGACGGTAAAGAAACCCCCAAGCGATTCTTTCAATACGTCAACAATAGAAATCCAGTAAAAAGTGTCTTGGGGCCGTTGAAAAATGTTAACGGAGAGCTAGTTTCTGAAAACAAGGAAATGGCTACCTTGTTAAACGAAATTTTTACGTCAGTTTTTACTATAGAAGATTTAACGAATATCCCTACGGTCATAGACATAATACCTTTTGATAATGGTAATATTTTGGATAATATTATGGTTAGTGAAGGGGAGGTAAAGCGTTATATTGATAAAATGAAAATGCGTAAATCACCGGGACCGGATTCCATATATCCCATACAACTAAAAGAATTAAAAGATAGCATTGTGGTGCCGCTAACAACGATTTTTAATGCGTCTATTTCTGAGGGGTGCGTACCAGATAATTTCAAGTTAGCAAACGTAACACCTATCTTTAAGAAAGGCGATAAAGGTGCGGCGGGAAATTATAGGCCAATCAGTTTAACGTCTGTTGTAGGTAAACTACAGGAATCAATAATTAGGGATCGTATAGTTGAACACTTAGAATTGCATAACTTAGTTAGAAATACGCATCACGGTTTTAGGCGAAACAAATCTTGCTTAACCCTTTACGGACGAGTCCGCAGCATATGCGGTCACTCTTGTTACCAGAACGTATAGGTTTTATTGTTATTCAAAACTAAATATTTTAGTAACTAGTCACTGAAATGATACACATTTTGGGTTCCTTTCCCGACAACTAAATGATATCTATATATAAACATGTAGAAACATTTATAGAAAAAGCATTGTAGTACAATTTATATTATTATTTCTGGTGGACCTTAAGGTACATCCGTCGTTAAAGGGTTAACTAATCTTTTAGAATTTTTTCAAAGCGTAGTTAACGTTTACGATAGTCATTGGGCTGTTGATGTAGTGTATTTAGATTTTCAAAAAGCGTTTGACACCGGACCGCACTAAAGACTCAGTGGAAAAACTAAGGCTCATGGAATCAGGGGTGTAGTAATAAATTGGATAGAAGAGTGATTGCGAGGTAGGAAACAGAGGGTGGTCGTTCATGGAGTGGAGTCGTGTTGAGCTAATGTAGCAAGTGGCGTTCCTCAGGGTTCTGTATTGGGCCCCTTGCTTTTTCTTATATATATTAACGATTTAGATGTCGGCCTAGTCAGTACAGTTTCAAAGTTTGCGGATGACACGAAGCGGGGTGGTAGGGCGATTAATGACGAAGATAGAGTAAAATCCAGAAGATCTGAATAAAATCGTTGATTGGTCAGTCACATGGCAAATGAGATTTAACGTCGATAAGTTCAAAATTTTGCATATAGGTCGCGTAACGGTAATTTTGCGTATAGTATGTCAGGGAAGGAGTTAACAAGCGTAGAGCAGGAAAAAGATTTAGGAGTTATAGTCACTGGTGATTTAAAAGTAGCGAAACAAAGTACAGCAGCGGTCAATAAAGCGAACAAAATGTTAGGTTTTATAGCTCGGAATAATGGCAAAAAAATTTGGATGCATACATTTTACCATAATATTAAGGGTGTCTATTTACTTCTTGCATGACTATAATATATATATATATATATATATATTAATATATATATAATATTAGGGTGTGACCGTTGCCCTCCAAAAATCAGAAAATGGTCCTACAATGCTGTTGAAAGTTAGTGTTGTGTATTTATCTAGGAAACACTGTAAATTTTCTTGGAGATCGGTGCATGTTTGAGCTAGCGCCGTCGTACCAGCAAGTATTGCTATTTCAAGGAGACTTGATATCAACAGCAACCAAACAACTTCTGGTCGATTGGGAGTGTGAACAGAATGTCGTTGGTATGGTTTTCGACACAACTTCATCCAATCCAGGTAAACCTATTTTAAACATCAGCGTGAATTTATCACGACATTAATACCAAAATACAGTGAATGATTTAACAGAAATCTGCAAAAAGCACGTGCCTGAAATGGTGGCCTTAAACTACAATTACATTTTTTTTTCAGGACAAAAACAGCTGCTTGCGTCTCCCTCCAAAAGGAATTAGAGCGTGCCGTATTCTGGTGCGCCTGTCGCAGGCATGTGGGCGAAGTCATCCTAGGTGTTTGCTGGGATTGCTTGAAAGTGGAGGGCTCTTCAAGTCCAAACATAATGGTTTTCCAGAGGTGAGTCATAAGCTTTACAAAATAACAAGGAATATTATTATCTAATGAACAAATTTAGTGGAATTTCTTTCATTAGACTTATAAGATATACTAACACCAAGCAAATGATCGATCATATCAATCTTAATACCCCTAAAACAATATTATAGATTAGTACGAAATACAATAATCCCAATAATTGCATTTCTAGGTTCAAGAACCATTTCTCTCAACTGGCGTACAAGAAAAAAAGAAATACTACTACCCCGCAATGCCTGGAGTGTTTGAGGAGCGCCAGCAGGAGATGGCTGACTTCTTCCGTGAATCTCTAGCCCAACCATTTACACGTGGCGACTACAAGGAGCTGGTAGAGCTTTGTCTGCTGCTTGTAACTAAAGGATCCGAGCCAGTGAACTTCACAATGGTCTACCCCGGCGCACTTCACAAAGCAAGGTGGATGGCTAAACTGCTCTATACCCTCAAGATTGTTCTTTTGTCAGGCCAGATCAAAGAGAAGTTTCCCAAAGCCGAGGTTGTGACAAAGTCAAATCAGCAAGTTAGAACGGTTTGCTGTGTTCACAGTCGCTGTTTATGTCCCATGGTGGATTGTTTGCCCCGTTCCAGCAAGTGCGCCACTGAATGACTTGAATTTGGTCGAAACCTTGGCTGAATTTGCCCCATATGACGCCACAATAGTTGACAAAGCACGTGTGGCACTCGGTAGACACACTTGGTACCTAACTGAGGAGTTGGCCCCACTGGCTTTGTTCTGTCCCAAGTACAAGAAAGGACAAAAGAGGAGATGAGGAAGGCCCTTCTTTGCCATGAAGGCACTGAAGTTACTAAGAGAATGGGGCTCAATCATGGGGGCTATGGAAAGCCATATCTTCCCCCTGTCCCAGAAAGTGGCACTGCCCAGGTGGACCTAATTGGGCCTGACTCAAGCCGGTTCTTCACCATTTAAGGCATGCCCTATCAGTTTCTCCACAGTCCAGCCAGTGAATGGGCGGATCATGACGACTACCTGAACATGAAACGGGTTGTGGACAAGCTTCAGGTCGTCAATGAGGCTGCAGAGCGTGGTGTAAAACTTTGCCATGACTTTCTTAATGTTGCCAAGGATGAGGAGCGCTTTCAAGAAGTCCTTCAAGTAGTTGAAAATGACAGACTCCGCGTTCCTAATCAGCGCAAACGATCATCTGTTTCCGAACAGAAATCATGGTTTCTTGCTCTAGAGAAATAATACCTTGTGAATATATGATAAAACCCCTTAATGTACCATGAGAGAATAAGAATGATTAACTTTTTTGTGTTAGTGATAACAGCTTTTAATTAAGACAGGCAAATGATTTGTGTTAATATCCCTTATGATGGTTGTGTAATCTCATATATAGGCGCGTATGCCGTATAAGCAAAATCGCTATTTTTCAAATTGCTGGTGCTCACTCGAATATGCATGAATCTTCAGAAAATTGCACGTAGGTATTTTTTATGTCAATATGCAACACCAAAATTTTGAACAGCATTATAGGACAAAGTTGGGGCAACTGTCACACCCTAATATATATATATATAAAGCAGCAGAGGGATGGCAGACCGACTGCTTTATTTGCCAAGAAACCCTATGATGATGGCGCATACCAAGTACGGGCGAACCGACGCCCCTTCCCTTCCTGGTCCATAGGAGGGAGGTGACAAACGAGAAGAACCTGGAGCGAAGACGCCATCTGGGAGACTCGACCCGGCTTCTAAGCCGGATGGGACATAAGTAAGTATATATTATATATAATACATATGAAATGTATATATGGGACAACACTGAAATTTCTACACTTCATGGTTGACTTTTAATAACAGCCAGAAATTGTACAGATAATTCTCGGACACCCGGTATACTAAATTTGGTGCAGATTACTGTAGCGTGTACAAACAAACAGATCATCATCCCCCCACATACATATATATATATATATATATATATATATATATATATTAGGGTGGTCCTTGTTTTTCAACTTTCAAATTTCCATGCTCTGGCCCCATCAAACTATGCCATTTGATGTAAAAACAGAGTATACAAAATTTTATTGAGATATATTAATATTTAGAGGTCGCTCAACGGCTTCATAATATTGGATTATAAGATTCTCATAAAGTAGGAATATAAACAATTGCCAAATGCATTTCAACATTTAATTATGTAGCTACAGTACATTAGCAGGAAGTACACAAGACCCTTTGTTAGCTTAAATTGTGATCTGAACATCCAAATCTTTAGGGAATAGATGGCCTTTGAGATCCATCGTGCCTGATGCATTGCTCCAGGAGCATAAAAGACTACACCACAATTAGAGGCAGCACCAAGAAACAGATATGCCAGTTCAAGTAGCTCAAGTATGCACCTGTTTAATACACACACATCCTACCATTAAGGTGGCTGACACGATACTCGAGAGGGTATAGCGAGGAATTGTGTGGCAAGTAATGACGCATTATATTGCACAATTTTGATGGCCTTGAGCGACCTCTAAATATTAATATTTTCTCATGAAACTTCATAAACAGTGTTTGTGTATCCCCTGTCACATTTCTAGAGGGTCACACCGAAACATTTTGATGTTTCATTTTTCATATATACAGTATACACACACTCACCCTAATATACTGTATATACACACTCACATCAACAACATAATGAAATTTTCAATATTCATCAGAAATTATTAACTGGTTGGAAAAATATCGACCAAAACAAAAGTCGTCCCCATTTTTTTTCTTTTTCTTGGTGATATTATTTTTTGTCCAATATGTCGTTCCCACAATTCGAATCGGATGATATTTTACAAAAATTTAATTAAAAATGTTTGAAATTATATTGGGTAGGTTTGTAAAAATTAAAATAATGTTTGAACCTACGTACAAGTTAGTTACAACCTAACTCACTGGTCTTTTTTGTTTTTTTGCCGCGACCCTAAATTGGCCACCAACGGGACCTCCCGACCCTCGGGCTTATGATAAAATTTAAATATATATATATATATATATATATTATATATATTATATATATATATATATATATATACAGTTTATATATATATATATATATATATATATATATACAGTTTATTATATATATATATATATATATATATATATATATATATATAGGAGAAATCCAATGACAAGGAGGAATGTAAATGCCATGAAAAGTCTTCTTTAATGCGCAACGTTTCGAGCAATACGCTCATCATCAGGCTAGATAATAACAATATGAAATTAGAATCAATAAATAAATGTGAACAAGACAAATAATTTCTATAAAAAGACTAAAAGAAGAGGGTTAAATTCAAAGTTATAAAAATTTACATATAAAATTACAAGAAATTTAAAAGCTATTTTTAAATTACATATAGTAAATTTGAAATTAGTACACTGGAATAATTAACACTAATACAATGGAATAATTAACACTACGAACCTTTCAATGCTGGTTCCGAGGCACGAGTAATTTAAAACAAAACAAACAGGAAAAAGCTATGGGTTGGGCGGTTGGAGTTATAAGTTAGGGGAGGGGGGGATTATAAAAAAATTGGGGAGTTGGGGAGGGGGGTTTATAAAAAATTTAGAGGGACAGCTGAGGAATCCACGTTTAGAGAAGGGGTCAATGTTTTAATATAAAGATTCCAAAATTCTAAGTGAGTTAGGACAAGAATTACAACCGAGAATTTAAATTATCTAAAGTGACATCAGTTTTACATTTTATACTGTGTTCCCGAATACTGGAGGCTTCTTTTTTATTTAAAATTTTACCTGTTCGGCACTTATTCCCATATGCGAATAAAATCTAGTCCTGAGGGAGCGCACGGTGCTGCCAATGTAAGTACCAAGGAGACACCTTGGGCAGGTAAATAAATATACAACACCGCTACGCAACGAATCAGGAGTTCGATCCTTCGCTGAGAAAAAGCTACCTAAAGACATTTTGTTAATAAATATAATGCGAAAATCAGTATGATAAAAAAATTTTCTTAACAACTTTGTAAATTTCACGAATGTACCTGTATCAGAAACTATTGCCATTATTTTAGATAGGGTTTTTAGCTCTGATGATAGTTTTCATGGTTTTTCATGGTCTTATTTTAAGGAACTTTTAGAATTGGTTTTTAAGCAATGTTATTTTACTTTCAATAATAAAGTTTACCAACAAATTGATGGTGTTGGGATGGGATCACCCGTCGGACCTCTATCAGCTGATTTTTTTATGACTCATTTAGAAAGTGTAATTTTTAAACAATCTCCCACCCATTGTAAACCAATTTTCTATCGACGCTTTCGTTGATGACTCGATAGCTGTTTTTGATAATGCTGTACAAGCGCAAACAATTTTTTAACTTCTTAAATTCTCTGCACCCAATATAACTTATACAATGGAAACTGAGAAAAATGGCTCCCTTCCCTTTTTAGATCTTTTAATTTCGAAAAAAGGTGATTCTATTACTACATCAGTTTACAGGAAACCCACTTTTACTGGTTTGGGCATGAATTTCTTTAGTTTTACTGATTTTAACTATAAGATGTCGTGTATTAAAACTCTCTTGTTCAGAGGATATAATTTGACCTCTAGTTTTACCTTACTAAAACGATGAATTTAATATTTAAGATCATATTTTACAATAATAGTTTTCCTGTTCAATATAGATAATAAACTAATAAGATCTTTCTTAATAATGTTTATAGCCCTCAACTTTCCTGTATTTCAGTGCCTAAAGATATAAAATATTTCCTGGTACCTGAAATGGGTCCATGAATAAAGAATTTAAACTTAAATTTACAAAGTTGTTAAGAAAATTTTTTTATCATACTGATTTTCGCATTATATTTATTAACAAAATGTCTTAGGTAGCTTTTTCTCAGCGAAGGATCGAACTCCTGATTCGTTGCGTAGCGGTGTTGTATTTATTTACCTGCCCAAGGTGTCTCCTTGGTACTTACATTGGCAGCACCGTGCGCTCCCTCAGGACTATATTTTATTCGCATATGGGAATAAGTTGCCGAACAGGTAAATTTTAAATAAAAAAGAAGCCTCCAGTATTCGGAACACAGTATAAAATGTAAAACTGAGTGTCACTTTAGATAATTTTAAAATTCTCGGTTGTAAATTCTTGTCCTAACTCACTTAGAATTTTGGAATCTCTTTATATTAAAACATTGACCCCTTCTCTAAACGTGGATTCCTCAGCTGTCCCTCTAAATTTTATAAACCCCCCTCCCCAACTCCCCTCCCCCTCCCAATTTTTTATAATCCCCCCTCCCCTAACTTATAACTCCAACCGCCCAACCCATAGCGTGTTTCCTGTTTGTTTTGTTTAAATTACTCGTGCCTCGGAACCAGCATTGAAAGGTTCGTAGTGTTAATTATTCCATTGTATTAGTGTTAATTATTCCAGTGTACTAATTTCAAATTTACTATATGTAATTTAAAAAATAGCTTTTAATTTCTTGTAATTTTATATGTAAATTTTTATAACTTTGAATTAACCCTCTTCTTTTAGTCTTTTTATAGAAATTATTTGTCTTGTTCACATTTATTTATTGATTTCTAATTTCATATTGTTATTATCTAGCCTGATGATGAGAATATTGCTCGAAACGTTGCGCATTAAAGAAGACTTTTCATGGCATTTACATTCCTCCTTGTCATTGGATTTCTCCTAAATATTAAATTGAAGCTTTGTAGAAGCAAACCGCATGACTATATATATATATATATATATATGTAAACTGAATTAAGAAATAGCGAATATAGTGACCCTTCGCGACTCTACTTGAGGACCCCCGCGACCCTGATTTGGGTTGCAACCCGAAGTTGGGAACCACTGACCTAACCTAAGGTTTATAAATTAGGAGGGGGAAGAAATTTTTGTTAAAGTTTTCATTGGTCCACTTTGGCTCAGAGTTATTTTGAAGATTCTGTTTGTCATTTAAACACTTCTAAATTTATAGTTCTCAACGCGGATATTTGTTATTTATTTAAATCGAAGTTCTGCTCTTTACATTTCTTTAAGAATCGAATAGCACCCCCGAGGAAGAAGTGGCTAAACGACAAAATTAAAAAATGTCCGAAAACGCTTTATAAAGTTGTACCAATTTGAAAATGCCAAAACTTTTGAACTTTCTGAAGATATTTGAAGTATCTTCAAAAATTAGTTACTTTCAGATTTGGTACCACTTTAACTACGTTTTCTGGCGTGTTTAACTTTTGTCGCTTAGCTACTTCTTTCTAGGAGGGCCTCGTATATAGAAGATGCGCAATAAAGTTGCGTATGACGTGAAAATTTTAAATATTTTGGTATTACGTCTCAAAACCAGCGTTCGATGTTCGGTGGATCCCAAAAAAATTTAAGATTTCTCTCAAAATTCAGTTCCAAATTGGGGACTGCATAGACACTAACCAGGAACCTAAGGAACCTACCTTTTTTTTTCACCTTTGACCCTTTATTACTTGGAACTTTAAAGTTAGAGAAACACCATTTAGGTACTTTCACTCGAAGGCTTTAAAAACTCATTGTTTATATATTTATTATCTAAAGTCCCAGCCAAAAGGCATCCGTTCGGCTGACGTTGTTATTGGGTACATTCGGTATCTGGACGTTGGTATATTCCCAAATATCAATGTCGGCTCGACACATGCTTCGCATCTGGATATAGTCGTGTGAAATGCAAATAAGGTATTCATTATTATATTTATACTATCTTTACCTAAAAGTAAATTATGAAGTAACACACACACACACAAAATGTAAAGTGGTCCTTTCTACACACCACAAAGTGGGAAGGAGGTCATAAAATAAAAAGTAAACAAATGAAGTTATCGTGATGACTCTTACCTTGGTTCCCTTTAAAAACCTTGAGGGAAGAATGGAGAATTCCGCTCATTTTGTGAATTTCGTTCATATTTCCAGAATTTGATCTTCCTCAATTATTTCACTTTCCAAAGAAGAAGATTTGAGTCTTTTTTTACAATCCAATTTCTTATACCCAAATCGTTATTAAAAGGGTTCTTGGTATAGAAATTTGGGCACTGAAGCAATTGTTTCAGTGATAGGGCGCAGTAGGGACCAGAGCATACCCAACAGTATTATTCTCTTATTTATAAGGTACTCTATGTATGTGTGTGTGTATATATTATATATATCGCTAATTATTTTTGGAGTAAAAACTCCTTAACTTATTAGAATTCTGTTTTGAGTTTCTGTCAAATTATAAATTTTATGATTTATTATAAGCAAATTATATTATTCCTAATTATATATAATTTCCTAATTATATAATTTAACAAAAGAAAGAAACAAAACGTTTCAAAAAATTATTTCTCGAATTTTAAACCTGGTTTCCCATTAATAAAAAAAAACACTTAATTACTCTTAACAATTTTAAATAATATTATTATTAATATTATTATTATTATTAAGTGTTGACGGTTTTTACGAAGCTTTTTTCGCTTTTAAGGTCTGCCCCAAGCTAGTCTAAAAAAATGGGGAGGGGGTGCAGTGACGATCCCGCTGCACGTAATTTGGCTCGCACATTTTCTCATTTTAAAGGGGACTTTATTTTCCCTGGTTGATGGCAGCGTTATCGCTCGTTTCAACGCCCTTTGGTGAACGAAGGACGTAAAACCGAAATAATCCCTTTTAATTCCGCATTCATAGCCTCTTCAGTAATAATGACTATGGGGGGGTTAACCCCCCCCTTTTTAACATCTTATGAAGTCATAAGGGAGACCCGAGAAGCGCCTTAATCCCCGAGATCTGAAAGTCTGAGCCGAAACTCGAATTCAGGGCCTTCAGGTAAACAGCCGAGCGTTTTACCAAGCGACTATTTGGATGAGTTAAACTCTTGAACATATGAACAAAGTTAAACATAGTTCATAGCGTTCAAAGACTCTTGCACTAAATTATAACTGCACGCATACGTCTATCTCTAGTTGATGCCAGGGACCCGTAGTAGTAGTTCGGTGGGTAAACGCCCTTTCCTTTATAAACGAAGTAGGCACACCGAGGACCGGGGTTCGATTCCCAGTGGTGCTGGTTATAATAATCCAAGAATTAACGTAATGAGCCGTATTAATTGGCCCTCGTAATTATTTTTTATTTATAGTAATTAATGTCCTTCGAAATTAATCCATTTTCCGCGTCTACATTTTCCTTAACTGCGAAATTTTTGTTTCTTCTCTCATTATATATTGTAATTAATCACTTTTATCTTTCGTTTTCGGCGTGTAAAAGTTCGATTAAAGGATGAAAATAGGTACGTCGACTAAAACGCGTTTGCATATTTAGTACTATTAATTACGAAGACTTTAAAACGCTTTTATGGTTAATTTCTTAACGGCTCTTTTAACAAAATGTTTGATGGGTGTTTTAACCAAATTCTTTAACCGGTGTCTTAACGAAACTTTAACAGATGTCTTAATTCTCAGTTCGGCTTTTCTTCGTATTTCGTTTTTGTATAAAAAAAAAATATTTATTTGTTTGAATGCTACATTTGAGTTGTTTCTTTGTTTCCGATATTGGACGGAAATACGCGGAAAAAGCTTTGAAGCCATTTTGACCATTTAAATTGAATATTCCTAAAATAGAATTTAATTGATTTGGGTGATGAAGGAATCCATGATACGCAGACCCTTTTAAATGTCGGATCAACAACAACATTCCTTTCGAGTTATGGTGTTGGAAATTGAAGAGAATTATAATGGGAAGGAATTCAATTCATCGTATCTCATCTTGGGACCGAGTTACGTGTACAAAATGCAAATTATTTCAGTTCCTAAAGACAAAGGAAACGTATACGAGGGTTTTGGTTTTGGTTTTCTTTGGGTTTTTAACTGTAATTAATATGGTAAAAAAAAATGTATTTAAAAATGTATTGGGCAACCTTTTAGTTTGAATTTTTGTACGCGATTTTTATCGCGTATAACGAAGATAACGCTAATTCCTTAACTAAACTAACCTGGCGTGGATCTTTACCCTTACTTTTGCAAAACTACGATTTAAATATTGAGTCATACGGTTAATCGTGTACGTATTAAGTGGTTGGTTGGTTGGTTGGTTGATGGGGTTGTTTAACCTTTGTAACATCTAAACCTATATGAGGGAAGGGGACACGCACCTTTACGTACGATCTAAACCACGGGTCGCTACATCACCCGGATGCAAATGACGGTCCCCCCATCCAACTACCTAGATCCAATGTCGCCTTACACGTAAGTGTGAAATGGTGTACGTCAGTAATAGTGTTAACTTTCAAAAATCACATGACCAGTGAATGTGTTATGAATATTGATAGTTAGTATACAGTACACGCATCTTAGGGAATAGTAACAGAATGTTATACTTTTGTCGCTTAGCCACTTCTTCCGAGGAAGAAGGAACGAATTATATATATAGGCCTTCCAACTGAACGTGACGTAGCGTAACCTTGATTTAATAGAAGCCAAGCTCGACTCATCTTACTCGAGTCGGATGAGTCTACAGTAGGTCTTAGGTGAAAAATAATAATAAAAAAATACTTAAAAGTTTTTACAAAAATTTTAGCTTAAAAAAATACTTTGAAAACGACTATTTTGCTAAATTTCATTAATTTCAAATTAAAAAAGCGAAAAAGTGGCGCAAATGTGGGGCGCTTTGTTAGTGATTATGGACAGGGACCGCGTTTCATTCTTTACAAAGACTGACCAATCAGAGGAAGGAAAATAGTTTGATACCTTAAATCCGATACTATTTCTTTATAATAGCTATACAGTTTAGTATGACTAAGGTCAATTTTAATATTTTTAACATAAACTGTGAAACACTGACACGTATTATTAAATTCAAGATTGGTAGTTTACAAACATTTGAAATGTTAAATTTTCGATTTTAGATATATAATTCTTCTCGTTTATGGGTTCAATATTTCGATGTTAATTTAACCTATTATTGAAGTTTATAGAACCATTAAATGCTTTATGAACGTACTCATCAGATTACAATAAAAATAAACCTCTAAATATTTAATAGTGTTCATTTGTTTCTAAACATTTTCAAAGAAAATAAGGTCCAGAGTCTGTTTCAAGGCCGCAAATCCCAACCACATTCTCTCTTCGTTTTGCCAAAATAAATCCGGTCACTTTTTCATTTTTAAGAACCAAACATATAAAAGTCCGTTAAAAGTGTATGGTTGAAAAATATTTAAATCGCAGTCATTTTTTAACTCTGGAAACATTTTTGAAGCAGCAGTCCTTCCCACTGTGTGTATATATATATATATATATATATATATATATATATATATATATATATATATATATATATATATATATGAAAATTAAAAGGTTTATTGGCAAACTAAAGTTCCTATGGCAAATATTAATAATACAATGACAGTTCACATACTAAGGATATATATTAATCAAAGCTGGGCACTTGCGTTTTTTTTTGCGGTACTGCGGTACTACCGCACTACCAAAACGGTACCGCATAACGCAGTACCGCAAAAAATGCGGTAGCGGTACTGCTGTACTTTCAACGATCCTTTGCGGTACTGCGTTATGCGGTACCGGTTTGGTAGTGCGGTAGTACCGCAGTACCGCAGTACCGCAAAAAAAACCGCAAGTGCCCAGCTTTGATTATATATACCTTTGGTAACATTTGGTTAACTTCCGCCCGAATTGTTCATTCTGACGAAGGTCAAGCTTTTCACTCCACCTAAGACCTACAGTTTAACGTGGAATCCGAACCACGTCCCACCAGCAGCCCAGCGTCTTAACCACTAGGCCACCCAGAGTACCCATTTTTCTACCAACCACTTTCTTTTTTGTGCGGAAGGATGAACAGCTGGGTTTTGCTACGCGCCGGTTGCAGTCACCGGGTCTCGAACCCGGGGCCGATGGATTCGTAGTCACCGTGCATGGAACAAGAAACTTTTTTAGGAAAATTAAATCCACTGTAGTCCGAATAAGTAATGGTAAATGACAAACACTATAGTTTTTTTCTTTTTCATGATGCTAGCCCGACGTGGGCAACGGGTCATTTACCATTACTTATTCGGACTATAGTGGATTTAATTTTCCTAGAAGAGTTCCTTGTTCCATGCACGGTCTGTGTGTATCATGAAAAACCTCAGGGAACCATTCTGAATTCACACACACACACACACACACACACTTCAGTTATACATTACTGTTAAAAGCTTTATATGACTTTTCATGCAATCTTCCTTAAGGGCAGATGCTTTAGCGACTAATGGAAAACGAAAACCAACTCATGTTTTGGCATGTTTGCAAAAAAAAACAAAAAACAAAAAATCTGAGGAAAATTCTATTCCTATTTCGTTTATTGTAGTGAAAAGCGGTGAGAAAAACGCATACTGTGAAGATAGATGAAGAAATAAGTTTGCAAAATGTAAATAAAACCTCGAGTTTCTGTCAAGTTGATGATATGCTTATTTGAATTTATACGCGAGTATATTTGAGCTCCTCCGAGGAAAAAGTAGCTAAACGACAAAAGTAAAAAAAGTTGCCAGAAAACGCGGCTAAAGCTCGTATAAAATTTGAAATAACTTTTGAAGATATTTCGACAAAATATCTTTAAAAGTTAAAAAAAATTATGGCATTTGCAAATTTGGTACAATTTTACCCGCTTTTTGTGGCGGTTTTTTTTTTTTAAACCTTTGTCGCTAAGCCACTTCTTCCGAGGAAGGCCTCATTTTATTTACCATTCATGCATACCATTTGATTAAATCTCGAATTTTTGTCTATTTTCGCAGGAACGAATTATATACAGAGTGTCCCAAAAAAAACTATATACTCTTTATAGCATCATATATTTTATAATTTAAAAAAAACCAAACAATATATTGTTATAGCAATTGCCAATGAAAGGTAAATTAGTAATCTAAGTGACCAAAATGTTATAGCGAGTTGTTTGCATATAAAATTTAATTAACTACGCCAAGTGCTCAAAATGTTCTCCGGCGGCATGAATGCACTTTTGAATGCGTCGACTAACTGATTCACAGACATAGACTAATGTGGATGCTATGATGGTCCCGCACTTTTCCCTAATTGCATCCTTAAGGCGTTCGAGTGTTGCGGGTCTTGTACCATAAACTGCATCCTTCAGGTAGCCCCACAAGTAAAAATCAAGTGGAGTCAAGTCCGGTGAACGTGGAGGATACTCAACGCTTCCTCTTCGTCCTATCCAACGGTTAGGCAACGTTTCATCGAGGTACCTTCTGACATCACAATGATAATGAGGGGGGGCTCCATCTTGTTGAAAGTAAAAGTCGTCGTTTCCAAACAACTTCCGGACTGCAGGTATAATTTCTGTCCGCAGCGTGTCGAGATATGCGGCACCGGTAACTGTCCCATTAAAGAAAAATGGTCCAACCAAACCCCTGGATGATAAACCACACCATGCTGTTAATCCTGGTAAATTAACATGTTTATCCACATAAACGTGTGGATTATCAAGTGACCAGTACCTGCAGTTGTGTCGATTTACTGTGCCATTCAGCTTGAAGGTAGCTTCATCAGACCACACGATTTTGTTGTATTGAAAGTGCATTCATGCCGCCGGAGAACATTTTGAGCACTTGGCGTAGTTAATTAAATTTATATGCAAACAACTCGCTATAACATTTTGATCACTTAGATTACTAATTTACCTTTCATTGGCAATTGCTATAACAATATATTGTTGTTGTTTTTTTTAAATTATAAAATATATGATGCTATAAAGAGTACATAGTTTTTTTGGGACACCCTATATATAGGCCTTCCAACTGAACGTGACGTAGCGTAACCTTCATTTAATAGAAGCCAAGCTTGACTCATCTCACTCGAGTAGGGTGAGTCTACAGTAGGTCTTGGGTGAAAAATAATAATAAAAAATACTTAAGAGTTTTTACAAAAATTTTAGCTTTAAAAAATACTTTGAAAACGGCAAATTTTGACTTTTGCAGATTACGACAACTGGTGTTCACGCGTTTCCGACTACGACTATTTTGCTAAATTTCATTAATTTCTAATTAAAAACGAAAAAGTGGCGCAAATTCGATAAAATGAATTTACACGAGAACGCGAGTTTCCACACCGTGTCCCTCGAGCCAACTCTGTGTTCCGCGGTCCAATATACAAAATCAGAGTGAAATTATAGCTTATTTACAGTGAAAGGATTAGGCAAAGATGCCGTAATTTGGAGAAAATGTGAAATCGTATTATCTGGGTACAAAAAAAAAAAAAAATCCCAAACATTTTAAAAGTTTTCCAAAAATCATTTTATTTTATTTTATTAATTGAATTTAAATGCAAAAATTTAAGAAAGCGTCAGTATGCGGCCCCCTTTAAAAATGGCCCTTTACTGGAGAAACTGGAGAACTCCCACAATAGAAGATGAAATAAAAAAAAAATTATTATTTCTCGAACATATACGCACGCATGAAGTCGACCTTCTTAAAATATATACTCGCAAAAAATCCAAAAATGGATACTTAAATTTTTGCATTTAAATTTAATTAAAATAAAATAAAATTATTTTTGGAAAATTTTAAAAATGTTTGGGACTTTTTTTTTTTTTGTACACAGATAATACGATTTCACATTTTCTACAAATTACGGCAGCTTTGCTTAATCCTTTCACTGTAAATAAGCTATAATTTCACTCTGATTTTGTATGTTGGACCGCGGAACACAGAGTTGGCTCGAGGGACACGGTCTGGAAACTCGCGTTCTCGTGTAAATTCATTTTATCGAATTTGCGCCACTTTTTCGCTTTGTTTTAATTTGAAATTAATGAAATTTAGCAAAATAGTCGTAGTCGGAAACGCGTGAACACCAGTTGTCCTAATCTGCAAAAGTCAAAATTTGCCGTTTTCAAAGTATTTTTTAAAGCTAAAATTTTTGTAAAAACTCTTAAGTATTTTTTTATTATTATTTTTCACCTAAGACCTACTGTAGACTCGCCTGACCTCAAATTCATGGTAGTGGTATTGGGTCAAACTATTTATGCGATTGGGTTCTCCAAGAGATGCCAAAACAGTGTTTTGTTTTTCAAAATGACACTATTTCTTTGATATAATTTTTGTTGTTGTTAATGGGCTAACGTTGGTTCAAAGTTTCTAACCCCTACCCCTTTACACCCTGACGGATGAACCCCACTACAGTATTATCCCTCCCTTTGGAGGGGGGGGGGAGGGATAAGGCCTTTTTTTTAGGGTAAGATGGGGTAATTTCGTGCGCGGTGAAAAATTTATATATAAATACTAGAGATGTACCGACTAGTCGGTAGTCGGCACAGTCGGCCTATTCAGCCAACTATTCGTAGTCGGTTCTTATTGGCCGAGTAGTCGGGTGAGTTACTAAATGTTTGCTAAATATCTAATTTATCATTATTATTATAATCATCAGTATAAGTACAAAACATAACCCATTTTATTTAAGTTTCCTTTTGAAATAATTTACATACAGTTTTCTATGATGTTAAACAAAAGAAAATGGACCCAATGGTTAAGGTATGTGGTAATGTCTAGGTGACCTGGTGACTCAAAAATGAAATCGTATTATTTATTGGTTGCTCATTTTTGGCTTGAATATGTCGATAATTACATATACCCAGAAACTCAAATTTATGAGTTGTTCTCTTACAAGTGCAAGGGCGAATCTAGAGGGGGGTTCTGCGACGTCCGGACCCCCCCCCCCCCCCCTCAATTTCTTGTAAGTGCCCTATTTGAATGATGCGTATGCCTCTGAAAACAAATTTTGTTTTTGTAAATAAATCATGGTTATTTTATTTTATTTAAATTCTATTTTGAGTCTTTATCTGTATACATTGTCCTTCCAAATTTGTAGTTGTAATGGTTTTCATAGGTGCCCTTAGTACTGGTGCAGCCATGTCACTATTTTTATCTTCATCTTATTCTGATAGCAGGCCCATAGCCAGGGAGAAGGTTATTCGATACCCCCCGTTCAACCCCCCCTTGGCAGGAATGGTCCACTTTTGTAACCATAGTTATAACTTATGATGTGATATAATATACAGGGTGGCGCAAAAGTCAGGAACCATAGGCACATTTTAATAATTTGTGTTTTAATATGTGTTTTGTTCTTTTCAGATTTGTTGTTGAACCTATGGCACAGAAATTGACAATAGATGAACGGGTGAAGATAGTTTTAATGTGTGTAAGGCATGGTAACACACCGATCAGTTGCTACTGCTTTTAATGACAAACAACAGGCAACAGTTGGAAAAGGAACGGGAAGTGTTCATGATCGGCCACGTAGTGGCCGGCCAAAAAGTTCAACCAATGCAGCAACATCACTAACGGTACTCAATCACTTCGAAAACAGCCCACGTAAGTCCTTAAGAAAGTTATCCCAGGAAACGAGTGTCTCCAGAAAATCCTTCAGCGAATTCTTACAACAAATCGTTTCCACCCCTACAAAGTCCAACTCGTTCAGGAACTGCACGGTGACGACACAGACCGTCGTGTAGAGTTCTGCCAGTGGTTTATACAACATCGACAGCTTCAACGAAGGATCATGTTCAGCGACGAAGCGATATTTCACCTCAGCGGTCGTGTCAATAGGCATAATGCACGTCTGGATGCACGCCTGGCTGCACACCTACACTGGATGGAGGAAGGACATTCAATTCGATCCACGAATTATGGTGTGGGCTGCACTCTGAGGGGATCGGTTAATTGGTCCGTACTTTTTCGACGGCAATGTAACAGATGAAACATATCTGCATATGCTGCAAACATTTCTAATGCCTATACTGGACGACGACATTCCATTGACAGAACGGGTGGAGATGTGGTTTCAGCAGGATGGTGCACCACCACATTTCACAACCATCGTCCGGAGCTCTTTAGATGAAACATTCCCAAGAAAGTGGATCGGACGGCGAGGGCCCGTCGAATGGCCACCTAGGTCTCCAGACCTCATGCCTATTGACTTTCTCTTGTGGGGCCATTTCAAGTCGGTAGTCTATGCTGATCGACCCGGAACCATACGTTCTCTAAAGGATAAAATCACGTCTGAGTGTGCCAAAATCAGTACCAATGTTAAGGAACCTTTCTACAATTTCGACCCCCCTTGGAAAGTCCTTGCTGCGGGACTGAATAGTTCTTTTAATTGGCAAGACATTTGTAATTGTTTGAAAAATTTTCTGTGATAATTGTTGTACCCAAATTAGAGTTTTATTTTGCATCATTTGTGAATGAGACTGATCTAATAAAACGATACAATTGATTTTACACTCGCTCATTGATGGTGTGATTTAAGAAACAATTTTTAATACTGTGCCATTTTTTTGGGGGCCCCCCCTTAGTGAAATGCCTAGATCCGCCCTTGAAGTGATATATATTTTTGCAAATGAGAAATAACGCATCTAATATAAGCTACAAATACAAATATTTTCGAACGTTAAGTCCTAATTAGACAAAGTTAGCTGAGCTTTAACTTCCTAAGCTTCCCTTAAAGTTAGACCTTTGACACGCATAATTCCCTAACATATCTTATTTTAGGAATTTGCATTAACTTTCGTGTATTAACACATTTTATAACACCTTTTATGTCTTTCCAAATCTATTAACATAATAGCGTAGGTTATATAAAACAATGAATTAAATTGAATTTGAAATATTTCATTTCAGGGTAGCCCTATTGTAGCTAAGTCCTCCTTCAGGACTTTAGTTTGAAATAATTAGGCATACTATTTCAGACTAAAGTAGTCTAACTTTATTCAGTACCGTAGTCGTAGTAAATGACTATGACGGTAGTCATAGTAAAATACTAGGACAAATAATATTCTATTATGGTGAAATGACTGTTGTCGCCATTGAAGTATACATTAAATTCATATGAAACATATACCAAGAGCTCTAAATTGCATATGCATTACAGATATATTTAAATATAAATTAAGAAGTGTGTAGAAACCATGAAATTAAAATACTTTTGTCTGCAAACCTAAGTAAGAACGAGTTCTTATAGTCGGCCATAATTCGCAGTCGGTACAGCTCTAATAAATACACATATCCTCAAAGATAATGGGCTTTGGGGGAAGATTATATTCCTCATCCCGTCCCCCCCCCCCCCAGTTTCGTTTGCTTGTTCTACCATTCGCACTTTTAAGTCTCGACCGATTACGTCCATCGCCTCCCCTGTTTTTCGCCCTATTCTTCAGTGGAATTGTCGTGGCTTTCTCCCCAATTGGGAGGACTTCCTTCTTATCCATGATTTTTCTCCGGTGTGCCTCTGTCTTTAGGAGACGCAACTTGAGGCCCGCTCCTTGCGCCCTCTCCGCAGGTTCTCTTCGTACCTGTCCCTCCCCCGTGGAGGCGCGGCCGTCTTCGTCCGGTCCGACGTGCCGTCTACTCCCCTTCCCCTCCGTTCTCCTCTCCAGGCCGTTGCGGCCCGGGTTTTCCTTGACCACTTATACGCGATTTGTTCTCTATATCTACCCCCGTCACGGGAAGTTTCTGTTAATGACCTTACTGCTCTCCCTTTACAGTTCCCCCGACCCTTCCTCCTCCTGGGAGACTTCAACACGCGCCATCCTCTGTGCGGTGATACTGTCACCAATCAACGGGGTGGCGTTGTGGTCTCCCTTCTCTCGACTCCTTCTGTTTGTCTTCTCAATACCGGCCAACCCACAGCTTTTCACCCCAGAGCCGCACGTTTTCCTCCATAGATCTTTCGCTTGTTTCTCCTTCCATGATTTCTCTCGGTCTGTCACTACAGACCTCTATGGTAGTGACCATTTTCCCCTCCTCCGTACATTTCGGGCCCTTGGTTCCTCCGCTCTTCCTACCCGATGGTATCTTGCTAAGGCTGACTGGCCTCTTTTCCGAGCTGAATCTCAAACCTTCGCAGTTCCAAATAACTTTCCGACTGTCGACGCTGCCTCCACCTACCTCACCGATCACGTCACTTGTGCCGCTCTGTCTTCCATTCCCAAGTCAACATTTCCCCGCCCCTCCGCCTCTTCGGTTCCATGGTGAACCCCGGCGTGGGCTCTGGCCGTTCGTGCTAAGAAGTCGGCCCTTCGCCGACTTCAGCGCAACCCATCCCTTGTTAACTCAATAGCTTTCAAATGTGCGCGGGCTAAGGCCCGTCGCACGGTCCGTGAAGCCCGCTAGTTTTCCTGGCGAACTTACGTTTCCTCCCTCGCTTCCCACACTCACTCTTCCTGAATCTGGAACAAAATTCGGAAGATCTCTGGTAAATCATCATCTCACCCTCCTTTCCTTATGAGTGACGGACTCCCAGTATCGTCCCCTACTGCGGTCGCCTAAGTCTTGGCTTCCACTATTGCTTTTATCTCCCGACATGATCGTGTAATCCCGTTTTTCTCTGGCGTAAGGCTTTGCTTGCTCGCTCCCCTTATCTTTTCCAGACTCCTAATAATTTACCTTACAACTGTCTTTTTTCCACGTCGGAACTGCGCTCGGTGCTGGCTTCTTGCAGTAAGTTTACTCCCAGCCCCGACGGCATTCATTTTGATATGATTCGTCACCTACACCCTTCGGCTCTTTTCTTCTTACTCACCCTTTATAATTGGATTGTAAATTATAAATCCCTCCTGTTGGAGGGAGGCAGTGGTGCTCCCCTTTCCTAAGCCCAGTAAGGACCCGACATCTCCCCTTAACTACCGTCCGATAACCTTCACTAGCTGCCTCTCGAAACTTCTTGAGAAGATGATTTATCGTCGTCTGGTGTAGCACCTCGAATGCCATAATTTACTTTCTGCCACACAAACCAGTTTTCGCAGGGGCCATAGCACCACTGACATTTTGGTTCAGTTGGAGGCTGTGATCCTTGTATCATTCGCAGAGTGGCGTCACCTTTATACAATTTTTGTTTTACTTGGAGAAAGCGTATGACACTACCTGGCAGTGGTGGGGCTGACGTAAACTTTATCTCCTGAGTTTCTGAGGTTTTCGTGAGGAAAAGGCCTCTGCCTTTCCCTCAGGAGTGTAACTTACTTCTATATTAACCATTGCGTGTTATTCTACCTGGAACAAAAAAAAACGTTCCAAAACAAAAAACATCAATTTGAACATTTGTTTTAGTTCTAATACCAAAATTACTTTTGCAAATTTAATTTAAAATACATTTTCCAACGAGACGGGCTTATGGAACACCCGTATATAGCTCTGAAAGAAATGAGCAGCGTTCACTCTTTATTTCATACCTATCCCGAAGCGTAACGATCCTGTATTGTAGGTGGGATGTTTGTTATGTAAAATAGAATAGTCTTTCATAAAAGGAATAAATTGTTCAGGATTGAAGTTAAATTAACATAATTGAATATTGTTTCAAATATACTATTTCGTGTCATTTGTTACAGAGTTCTTTCTTTCACATCAAAGAATTGTAGCGTTGATAATACACCTTTTTCCGCGATCACGGAGTGTCAAAGATGCCAAGAATAAGCGAGGACCGGTGATGGCACATCATTTTTATTCATCAACAAAGACAAAATCAGTGTGAAATTGATAGAATAGTCGGCTGTTCCAGAAGAGCTGTTGCATAATATCAAAACACAAACAGACAAGGGAAGTGCAGGACGTCCCTAAAACAGGAAGACCACGTACGCGAGCACCGTATATTAACGCGTGCCTCTTGAATTGATCGTAGGACCTCGATTCTAGCACTCCAGAATATGTAACAGCCGTCGGAGTCATTGCGTTGAACTGAATGGTCGTAGAGTAGCCTAAGGAAAGCAGCCTTGGATTAGCCTTAAGAATAGAACATCGCGTCTACATTAGTGTGAAACGCATAATAACTGCACCCAAGAACAATGGCACGAAGTTGTATTTAGCGATGAGAATTGTTTTTTTTATTATTTGGCAATGACAGGTGTTTGGATACGTCGTAGACCTCATGAACCATACAAACCAAGCTGTATTTCACCAATTGTAAAGCGTGGAGGCGCAGGAATTATGTATGTATGTATGTATATATATATATATATATATTTTATATATATTTTCGCCTGTGTTTGTTTGTCTGTCCTTTATGCAAACGCAAACCGTTTGACCTAGAGCTACCAAATTTGGCACGGGAACCTCTTATGGGATGAAGAATGTCAACACAGAGTCGGTCAGCCTGTCTGTTTGTTTGTTTGTCTGCAACGCCGGGTACTGTGATATATATACTGCTACCCGCCCTCCGGGCGGGTATCAGTATAATGGGGAGGGGGTGAGGTAATTGGGAGAGGGGTGGGGGTAATGGCTTTTTTACTTTTGTGTGTGGGGGTAATGGGGGAGTGAGGGTGGGAGGGTAATGGGGGAGTAGGGGTGGGAGGGTAATGGAGTAGAAGGGTGGGGGTAATGGGAGTAACCGCGATTAAACTACAGAAAAGAACGCAGCTGTGAAAATTTTGATTATTTGGTTAATAAAACTATAGAAAAGAACACAGTCATGAAAATCTTGAGCTTCACATATAATTATTTTTTAGGACTTCAAACCGTTTGACCTGAGCTACCAAATTTGGCATGAGAACCTCTTATGGGATGAAGAATGTCAACACAGAGTCGGTCAGCCTGTCTGTTTCTCTGTTTGTGCGAATAGTTACAGGAAGTTAATGTGGCAATGTTTTTTTGCAGTTTTTGAAAATCCTAACAACTTTACCATGCCACCAAAGAAACGGGCAAGTTTGGGCAGATCTACATCAGCAGCCAGAAAAAAATAAAGAAACCGGGAAGCAAGAAAGCTCACAAGACAATCACGCCTTGAAGTTGACCGTGAACGACATACAACAGCCAGAGCAAGCGAAAACCTCCAAGAAAGACAATCACGTCTTGAAGCTGTCCGAGAAAGTGTAGCAGCTACCAGAGCAAGAGAAACACCCCAAGAAAGACAATCACGCCTTGAAGCTGACCGTGAACGACATGCAACAGCAATGTGAAATTTATCCCGGGCAACGCCTGGTACCTCAGCTAGTGTGTATATATATATATATAAGTTATATATATATATATATATATATATATATATATATATATATATATATATATATATATATATATTGACATTTTGGGCTATGTTATGCTCCCTTTTATTCATGATCATAGATTTGGAAATGATTTTGTATTTGAGGATTATAACGCCCTCTCACACGAGTCAGAAATTGTCAAGGAATGGAAGGAAGGAAGGAGAGAATATTCAGTGCCTATCTATCTATCTATCTATCAATCTGTCTATCTATCTGTCTGTCTATAAGTCCTGATCCGAATATTATTGCTCAGAGATGAAATAATATAAAAAGAGACTTCGAAAAAAGCATCCCAAGAACATTCAAGAACATCGAGACAGAACATTATAAGAGTAACTGTGAACATCATTAACTCCTCTTGAGACTGTGACTAAAGTGTATAGGCTAATAGCAATCAACACCGTATCAACAACTGAATCAAGGCACGACGTGGTCCAACGCCTTACTGAAACTTACTTATATATTTACAAATTAATGTAAGAAGCCTAAATTCTGGTTTCGTGGCCATTAATAATTATTTTGTTTTGCTTTTTCAATATTGATGGCATTTGTCATTATTTTTTGTTGACTTACGTCGATAAAGGCATAAGAAGTCTTCTAGAATTGTAATTTACTCTAGAGAACTCATTTCCATCAGAAAGCTTTTATATATATATATATATATATATATATATGCTGCAAACCCACAAGGAAAAAGAAAAACGATTCCAAGGCCTTTCATTCCCTGACGAGGTGTAGCTTTGAATACACGAAAGGCCTTGGAATCGTTTTTCTTTTTCCTTGTGGGTTTGCAGCATTCATTCATTTCACGTGTTTTATTGTGAAATTCATCCCATATATATATATATATATATATATATATATATATATATATATATACAAAGCTGGGCACAAACCGTTAATCCGTTAATCGTTAATTAACGAAGTTAACTTTCGTTAACGATTTAACTTTTAAGTTAACTTTGAAAATCATTATCGGACTAATTAACTTCCGTTACATTTAACTTCCGTTAACTCAAGTCCGTTAACCCAAAAAATTCATAAATAAACGTTTAAAAGTTTCTATTATTTTCAGTGCTGAGCAGGTGCGCAATTAATCCGCCACTGTTAATAGTGATGAACGAATTTCCATTTCCGCAGTGCAAAATCAGGCGATATATTTGTTTCCGTCGCCACAATTTGTGTCTTACCAAATATGGTAGTTATTTATGGCATTGGTTTGAGCAAAACATGGTCGACTGTAAAATCAGGCGGAAAGATTTGCCATTTGAGTTGAATGTTTCAACTTCTTTCAAGAAATATCACGAGCATTTTAAGGCACTTTCAATAATATATATGTAACAATTACAACAAATAACTACATTCGTTTCATTTGCAGTCTGTCTCTTGCGCAACATGTTTGTGCTAGTGAATATTTAAAAATAATCGTTGTCAAGTAAGTCGTATATTTATAATATGTCTGTGAGTACCTTATTAGTAGTCTCCTTGATACATTTCAAGAACCATAAAACTGATCAGGTAAGATTTCAATTCTCATGTCACTTTGATGACATAAATTAAGTCAATTGATGTCTTACAATGGGAACGTTTTCACCTTAACCCTTTATGTCCTGGCGGTACTTCTAGGTATCACATCTTTAAAATCTCCATAATTATTTTTCTACCCGGTTGATCCTGCCGGTACTTTCAAGTCCCAATGTGAATTAGTTTCTTTATGAGATAATAGATGGCGTTGAGAAGTAAATGTGAGCGTGTGGCGCCAGAGGCTGTTTACTCTTTAGTATCTCTGCTGTGAAGACCGAAGAAATTTCAGTGCAATTACTTCCCGAATATTCTGTGCCATATCTGTTCCAAATGACAAAGGTAAGGGTTATTTTATTTTTTATCTTGTTCTTCTTCAGTGCTGTCATCCAGACAAAAGAGAGCAGCAGAAGCCACAGGTCACTCAAGGGCAAGGCCCAGAACTTGGTCAAGACCTGGCTGGAGACCAACTCCAAGGACTTGCTGACAGATGCTGCCTTCTTGGGTGAGCAAGTGTTGGTGGACTTGTTCATCAAGTTCAACACAGCCATCCCCTCCAGTGCTGCAGTGGAGCGTTTGTTCTCTATGGGCAAGGACATCCTGAGGGCCAAGAGATCATCCCTGTCTGATGAAAACTTTGATATGCTAATTTTCATGAAGGGCAACATGCATCTCATGGACAAAATGGAGAACGGGAAGAAGAGGGAAAATTAAATTATATATATATTGTGTTTTTCATTTTTTTTATAATAAAAGTTAACGTTAACGGTTTATCGGTAACTTCCGTTACATGTTTAACGAATTAACGGATTAACGGTTAACGAAGTTAACTTTTTGGTTAACGGATTAGCGGTTAACGAAGTTAACTTTTTGGTTAACGGTGCCCACCACTATATATATATATATATATATAAGTAAAAGAAAGATCAGCTGTACTGCGCTGGTATACCAATCTAAATGAAAGTTGCAACTTCGTGTCACAGACTTTGCAAGTTTAGATTAGAAACTTGTGGTTCTTTGTTTTAGAGGGCGTGTCTTCTCTTTGACTTTAAAATCTGAAATGTGTGTGTGTGTGTGTGTGTGTGTTCGCAAAAAAGCAGATGAAAAGGTCATGATTAATAATTTGCTTTAATCTTACATAGGAACATAGGCTATAATCAGCCCTTGTGGAGTAAACAGCTGTTAGATGATGCCCTAACACATTTGACCTTAAAACTAATGCACACACACACACACACACACATACCGTATATATATAAACATAACTTCTTGAGTATTAGATCTGTCTATCAATCAAAGCTCGAAAGATTAAAGGTTGAAATTTTAAAGCTTGAAGTGTCCTTTTTCAAGTGATATACATGGCATTTCACCTCTCTCTCTCTCTCTCTCTCTCTCCAAAAATGTAACAGAAAATTCGAAATAAAACAATATTGGAAGGTATCTCGGATCTTCTTTGTTATTGAGACAAAAAATGCTGAACAGTGTCAAGACCTATTCCAACAGATTTTAATTCCTGGAGAAGGACGCTTGCTTGGTTTCAGATAGAGAGTGCCAAGTGCCACTCACGGTCCGCCTCACAACGGCGACGACAATAAAAATGATGCCCGAATTCTTCTGGCGACTCACTTTGACCTTCTCCATTCCCAGATTTATCACCACCCAGTTTGTTTCTTCAAAACCCTTAAAAACACTATACCCACGAACATCGCAAGCCTAACGGAAGATACCCAAAAGCACGTGAGAACGAACGTGTCAACATTGTCCGCCTCAGCACGCAAAAGGATGGTTGAGACTTTCAGCACAAATGGTCGGCCTAGATATTCAAAGGATTTCAGGTTAGCTGTAACTATAAGTTGCTTCGCTCTCGCGACGAGCATATTGCACAATCTACTGCCTCCTCCCGGCGTTTCCCAGATTTTATTTTTATCGGGACCTATATATATATATGCTAAACTGAAGGAGCTGTCAAAGTGTGGTGGAATGTCACGTATGACACTCGGAGGAGGAAACTCGGTTATTGTAGGCCTAATACTCAAGAACTTAATTTGGACATAAGTTTTAAAAACTTCGCAATAGAAATTAAAACTGAAAGAACACCAAATAATAGCTTCGACTCAATGTGACCTTTTCAAATCAATTAAAATCGTGAAAGAAATTTGAGAACGTCATCCTACAGGTAAAACAGACCAGGTTGTCACTCTTAACTCATTTTAGTGCCCATTCGTAAAATTTCCTACCCACAAAATTGTTCATTATTGCATCACTTTTTCTCGTACGTGTCAAAATTCGCGGACGATATTAAAATAGGCGGTAGGGTTGTTAACGAGGACGATAGAAATAGGCTCCAAGACGATGTAAATAGGATTATGGAGTGGACGGTTACGTGGCAGATGCAATTTAACGTAGACAAACGTAAAGTTTTGCATATAGGTTCTCGTAACAATAATTACACGTACACGATGGATGGTAGAGAGTCAGCGAGCGTTGACGAGGAAGTAGATTTAGGCGTACGCGTATCTAAGGATTTAAAGGTTAGGGACCAGTGTCTGGAGTTTAAGGATTTAAAGGTTAGGAGCCAGTGCCTGGAGTCTTGCGCAAAAGCTAATAGGATGTTAGGCTTCATAGCGCGTAATTTCGAATTTAAATCGAAGGATATTATATTGCCCCTTTACAAGTCCCTAGTCAGGCCTCATTTAGAATATGCCGTTCAGTTTTGGTGCCCGTATTTGCGCGAGGATATTGATAGGTTAGAAAGGGTTCAGCGTCGTGCCACGAAACTAATTCCGTCATTGCGCAACAAGCCTTATGAAGATAGGATTAAAGTGTTAGACTTGCATTCACTCGAAACTAGGAGATTAAGGGGGGAGCTTATTGAAGTTTTTAAATCGTTAGTAACATTGATAACGTAAATTTTGACAAACTGTTCACTTTCGATAATAGCAATACTCGTAATAACGGATTTAAGTTGCGTGGCAGACGTTTCATTACTAACATCGCTAAAAACGTTTTTACGTTTAAAGTAATTGATAAATGGAATAATCTTCCCGCGTCAGTCGTTCACTCTACCAGCGTTAATATGTTTAAGAACCGTTTAGAGAGGCATGTTAAAAATATTAACGTTGTTTAAAATATAAAAAACAATTAGTAACAGGAGCTCTGGGGGTGGTGGTCGAGGATGAGTCTGTTGACGATTAATGTCAGCTTGTGACATGCCAGCGTTTGATGCCAGCAATAAAAAAAATAAAAAATTAGACTAACATGAACGTAGATGTAGCTCGTAGAGTAAACTAACCCACTTTTTGTTTAACTTTACCTACTATTTGTTTTCCTTATCCTCTCCTTACTTGCATATCTGTAGTTTGCATGGTATGACTGTGAGTTAAGACTGTGTTTGCATGGTTTGTAAGTGTTCTTATTTTACTTCTTTTCATCTTTCACCCCTTTCCTATTCTCTCCGACTATTTTTCTGACTTGTCGGCAGTGGCCGGCGGATGATGATGGTGAGTCTTTTCTTCTCTTTTTCTGCATGAATGTTAACCCATGAGTGATAGGTATTGCTACTTATTTAACCCCTTATTTTCTTCTCTTAACCCCCTACTCTTTCCATTCTCTCGGGATAACCTTAGAGTGGATCTTAGGGTCTTTGTTAGCCTTAGCTTCTGTAGATCATCATCATGATAGGTTTTGCTACTTAACCCCTAATTCTCCTCTTTTAACCCCTCCTCTTTCCTTTCTCTCGGGCTAACCTTAGAGTGGCTCTTAGGGTCTTTGTTAGCCTTAGCTTCTGTAGATCTGTAGATATCAATGACTCACACCGAAGATCACGTGAGTACGAGAAAAAGTGATGCAATAATGACGAACAATTTTGTGGGTAGGAAATTCTACCAATTTGCACTACTGGGTTAAATTGAGAAAGAAACTTTAAAATAGAGGATAAAATAATCTATATCAGATGAGAGCTCTCATCACAACTAAAAATTTTGCTGCAATTATATATAGGCTACACGCGTGTCATCTCAGTAAGATGATGACGCATGGGTACCGATCTTCAAATTTAACATGAATACCCTTCATGCCACCGGTGCCCAGAATAGGAAGCAGCGAGTCTTTCCTTCGTACACTCCTTATTAAATATCTGTACTCACTGTACCCATCTATATTATACACAGACCGAGCGAGGGCTACGTCGTGCCCACGTCGCGCGCAACACGGCTTTCCGAGAAATGAACGACGTTAGCGACCACTGGTAATTCGGATTTCGCGTTAAACTGTAAGTCCCGCTTCTCTCATATTTTATCCTGCAGTAATTATTATTGGGGAGATTAAATTATATAAATTAAAAAAGACACCGATCTATCATACAATAGGGCCTATACATCTCATCCCTACAAATGGTCACACGACTGACCTACAGACATTTGTTCAACAGGCAGTTTCATCGATACTTTAATAACCTGAGCCTAGCCTAATCTAACCTAAGTTTATCTGCCCCACCCCCACCTCCTCCTCCCCAAATAAGCCTGTCGATATTTTGGTACATCAATAACACGCCATTATCCCGTGAAGGACATCTATTCACTGGCTCTTATCAAGTTGAGGGAGTATAAGCGATTATCGCTCAGCAAAATTTTCTGCCTACAATTTGGCGTAATTCTTATAAGGGGAATAGATTTTTATGGCCTGAAATAAAATTCTTTGTATTTTATGGACATCAACTAATGACATGAGTTCAGTTATATATATATATATATATATATATATATATATATATATATATATTACAGTAAGATTGAGAAACTAGTGATTTCACTCAGGAACTTTGGGTTTGGTTAGGTTAGTAACTTCCTGAAGTCCTTGAGTGAAACCACGAAATTACTGAAAATTTCAGGGATTTCATGAAATCACTAGTTTCACAATCTTACTGTAACATATATATATATATATATATTATATATATATATAATATATATGTTAATGCGCCTCGGTGGTGTAGTGGTTAGCGTCGCTGACTACAAATCCATCGGCCCCGGTTTCGAGACCCGGTGACGGCAGCAGGCGCGCAGCAAAACTCAACTGTTCATCCTTCCACACAATAAAGAAAGTGGTTGGTACCCTAGGTGGCAGTGGTTAAGACGCTGGGCTGCTGGTGGGGTGTGGTTCGGATTCCACGTTAAACTGTAGGTCTAAAGGTGGAGTGAAAAGCTTGAAAATTTGACCTTCGCCAGAAGGAACAATGATACACACAGACCGTGCATGGAACAAGGAACTCTTCTGGGAAAATTAAATCCACTATAGTCCGAATAAGTAATGGTAAATGACAAACACTATAGGTTTTTCTTTTTCATGATGTTAGCCCGACATGGGCAACGAGTCACTCGTCGCAAAGAGGCCCCAAAATATAGCTTCCCTCACCAGCTCTCTGCCAAGCAGATAGGATCCAGCTTGGCCCGGTCTGTGTGTAATATAAAAGATCTTTGGGGACCATTTCGAGTTGTCCCATATATATATATATATATATATATATATATATATGTAAAGAACCACAGGGAAAAGGAAAAGGAAACACGAAATCCGAGCGCTTTCGTGATATATTCACATCTTCAGGGGCAAGAAAGAAATAGACAGAATTTACCAAGTAAATGAGTTAAATACACAAGCGAAAAATTCCCCAATAGGCAACTCAATTTAAAAAGCAACAATAAAACAATCTAAAGATTTTTTCCCCAATAGATAACTTTATTGTTGGTTTTTAAATTGAGTTGCCTATTGGGAATTTTTCGCTTGTGTATTTAACTCATTTGGTAAATTCTGTCTATTTCTTTCTTGTCCCTGAAGATGTGAATATATCACGAAAGCGCTTGGATTTCGTGTTTCATTTTCCTTTTCCCTGTGGTTCTTTGCTTACTAAAATGATCACGTGTTGTTCTGTGATTTTATTGCATATATATATATATATATATATATATATAATTTGATCTTTAGATAAGAAAATTGTTCGTAGACTGAAAATGAATCTAGAAGTAGTAGTAGTAATAATAGCTAATAATAATAACAGTGTAGCTATCCGTTACTTTATTTGTTACAAAAAAAATTGACAATTAAATTTTTCATAAACAATTAAATAATTGCCGTTACATTTCTTCTAAGATATTAAAATTAATTTTTTTGTCAAAGCAAATTAGTTAGAGTCAGTGTGGCATTCGCTTGAAAATAAACTTTGAGAAGTGGCACTGTATTTTATATATATATTTTTTTTATCAAGTGACGAAGGGCAAAAAAAAACACTTATGGCAATATACGGGGTATATATATATATATATATATATATATATATATATATATATATATATATATATATATATATATATATAATTTCCTGGTAACCAGTTCTTTGACAAAGTCGAAATTTGTTAAAAAGATCGAGATTGGCCAAATTGGTCACCTGGGAAGTAACTAACCAATCTAAAACGACCACCTAACCTTATGCAATCTGATCTCCGTTAAACTTAATATTATATATATATATATATATATATATATATATATATATATAGACAGGGTGGGCCGTAAGTTTCCATACATAGGAAAATTTAAATTATGGTCTTCACGTGCGTCGGTATTTGGATCAGCAGTTTCCGGATGCTTGGATTGGTCGGCGTGGTCCTGTGGAGTGGCCTCCCAGATCCCCAGATCTCACCCCCCTTGATTTCTATCTTTGGGGGCACTTGAAGGCCATGGTGTATCAGGAAAGATACGAGACATAAATCATCTAAAGGAACGTATCACCAACGCCATTACAAGCATAACGTCAACTGTGCTAATGCGTGTTCATCAACAGTGGGGAACACGTATTGAAATGTGTTTTCAAAACAATGGCAACCATGTAGAGCATATTATATAAATAAAAATGGTTGTCCATAAAAAAATGTTTATTTTTCCTATGTATGGAAACTTACGGCCCACCCTGTATATATATATATATATATATATGAGTGTGTGTGTGTGTTTATTTTTCGTCATTAGGTAGTGGAATATACTTATGCTTTCGTCGTCTTTAAAAATCAGTACTAAGATTTTTGCATTCTGTAGAATCCCCAATCAATACAAAGTTCTTCTGTAGCGTGTAATAGCTATAAACTGACCCCTGCAGCCCCTTGACAATCCTCTACGCCATCTCCCCCCCCCCCCCCCCTCCCACGAAACTCAATTTTTTTTTTTTTTTAATTATCTTTGGGAAACAAAAGCAGTTGGTTTGTAATGTCAAATTTGTTTTGAGGTCCGATAATAACACGTTTGTTTCGTTTATAGAAATTAAGAAAACAAAAACCTTTTCTATTTTAAAAATTATTATCGGAAACTATTTCATTTTTTAAATTCCTATTTTACACTGGTTTTTTTTTTCTATTTTAAGTCCGTCATTACCGAGCTGCTGTGAAAAACACTTTATTTAACTGGATGGCATTGTTTCGTTCAGAAATAACCAACCACCCATATGGTTTGTTTTGATTACACCAACAGACGCGTACACACCCCACCACGGTTCGTCCGCTACTGGAACGTTAACTTTGGAATCGATCCACTAGAGCTTTTCTGGAAAAAAGACTCAGTCAGTTCTTGCATAAACTTCCAGGCTAAACTTATTTTGCATATAGACAGACACAGACAGACAGACATACATACAGACAAACATACAGACAGATAAAGAGAGAGAGAGAGAGAGAGAGAGAGAGAGAGAGAGAGAGAGAGAGAGGTTGTGCACAACATTCATGCTGCCAAAACGTTTCGAAAATCTGATTCCATCATCAGTTGTATAACAATATCTTAAAATACATTATTTTCATTATTAAATAAAATATTAAGGTTGGCATTAAATTACGTGAGCAAAATACTGTATAGGAAATACAATACAATAAAATGAAATGGTTAAAAATTTCATTGCTAATCGCGTATTTGTCACTGAATTTCATCGAAAGAGTTTTCGTTCAACGCAACTCAAAAAGTAATCCCGGTAGTTTGAGATCCAAGTTGGTTGTTTATTCCATTTTACGCCCTTCCTCCGCCAGAGGGCGTTGAGAGGGACGATACCGCTGGCACCAACCGGGAAAAATAAGTCCCCTTTAAATGGAGAACTGGATCGAATCAAATACATTACGTGCAGTGGGTTCGACACTATACCCCCTCCCCCTCATTTACCTTTCCCCATTTCTGAGACTGCTCGCGACAGTCCTTGAATGAGTTAGCTGAGATCTTGAAGTGAATTGGCTGAATTTATAATCTTATAAGCTATTTACATCTTCGAGTGGTTCGTTATACTGGAATGATATCCTGGGTTCGAAGGACGGAGTATTTTATGCGTTTTAATAAATAAATTTATTTTAACTTTGAGACTTTTACAACAGAGATGTCACTGATGATGGAAACAGATTATTGAAAGGTTTCAGCAGAATGTTGTTTGCAATTCTCTCTCTCTCTCTCTCTCTCTCTCTCTCTCTCTCTCTCTCTCTCTCTCTCTCATATATATATATATATTATTCATTTATTCAGGGTTCATTTGATAATTTGAGGATAATTAGTAAAATATAATAATAAATTAGTTATGCCTAAAAAATGTCGACACATTCAAAATTCCAAAATGGCATTCGTATGTCTGTTTTTTTGGTTCATATTTGTAAGACACGGTAAGAGTAGGAATGCCTGCACGTATAAGGGGCATGTAAAATGTTGCCGTAAAAAAAAAGAGCCCATAAGTATTAGTGGAACAGGCCGTTTCACAGTACGTGCAAGGCCCAAATACTCTTATTACAAACAGATCGCGTCGTGCATTGAAAGAATTTATAAGTTTTCCATACAGCTGGTGCTCATGATATATGACCATTTATCCTTGGCCATGTACACTTTACAGTAAGTGAACGATTACAGTGTGGTGAAACTGAGAGGCGGGCCAGATGTGTCCCTCGAGCCGCCTCTTCGCGTCCCTCGTCCCAGTAGAATGTATGCAAAATCAGAGTGAAATTATAGATTATTTACAGTGAAAGGATTAGGCAAAGATGCCGTAATTTGTAGAAAATGTGAAATCACGTAATCTGCGTAAAATAAATTTGAAAAATTTTGAAGTTTTTCAAAATATAATTTTATCGTTTTCTTTTATTACCCGAATTCAAATGCAAAAATTTAAGAAAATATCAGTATGCACCCCATACTACGACTGCTCTTTTCAAATGGTCCTTTACGAGGGAAACTTTGAGAACTCCCTCTGGTTTATAAAGCGTCATCGCGCATTCATGTCAGACAAATAGGGGAAAAGCTCGTCACTAGCTAGGAAGTCTGAGAACGGTTACAAAACGAACACAAAGGGCTCTCTGTCTCCATTTGTGTTTTCAGTCCGCACCCAAAGCTCGTAGACAGCATAAACAATGTCATTTTGTCACAACGAACGCGGTAATAATAATATTTGCATAAACGCTTTCTTACATCCGACGAAGGAATACTTAATTAATAATAGGGCAAAGATGATGCGTAGATGTATAGTATTTTGGGAGCCTGTTTCGTTTTCAGACTTGATTCATGACGAAATGAACTAACAATGATAACTGGGTTGTTTAATTTTCTTTGTATTTTCCGTAAAAGTCGTGTGACGGAAGGGACCTACAGCTTGACCTTGACGTAGGCTCTTAATCATTAGCCCGGTAAGGAAAATCCACTGAAGCACCTTTATCGCTGAAATCTGAACTCCGAGTCTTGATTCAAATCTAGGACCTGAAGAAGATTAAAAAACCGGCGTTTTACCACTTGGTTACCCTCGCGGGTTCATTAACACTAAAGAAATCCACTTTCCATTTATACCACAGAATTTAAGCAATAGGGTATATAGAATGGTTAATGCTTTGAAGCTGTAAGTAACCACAATCTAACAGGTGGAGAAGTGAAGAGAAGGGTGGCTTTACTTTCCCGTGTGTCAGGTAGGTACACTCTTGGATTGTGGTTATTCGGGGACTTCGATATACATGGACTCGACACGCGATTTTAGGGTGGGTCATAGGAGGCCTAGGGTTCAAAATCGAAAGATTGCAAATAAGTAAAAAAAATGTGTTATAATGGACTCCTACCATGTTTTTAACCATACCTAAGAGCAAAAAACAACATTCTAGCCACTCAACATTGCTTAAGGGGGGGGGGGGGTATCGAAGTCCCCGGACACACCTATGTCAATATTATTATTTTGAACTATATTGCAAAAACGGAACATTTTAACAAAAAACAATTTAAGATCACTAATTTTAATAAAAAATGTAACTTACATTTGTAATTACATTTTATCAGATTGCAATTTAGCAATCTTATTTACACTTGGTGATTGTTTATCATCCTTAGTAGCCGGCTTTCTTTTCCGTTCTGCGTGAATTTGGCTGTTCACTTCACTAACATATTTTTTTGCACCATTATTAAATATTGTTTGGGGAACTTTTTGAACACACTTTTTGAAGTTATGACCATTGTCACATTTAATATTACATAATGTTTCTGTGTTTTCATTTTCTGCCATCTTTTTAACAAAAACTGCTCTAGGATTTTCGAATCCTAAGATTTGTGATCTCAAAGAATTATCTTTGAAGATGAGCGGATAAAGCTCACAGGCATGAACTGCTGTTACAAACATTATGTCAGAAGGATTACATAAACCACCACTGTTTATTGCATTCAAGAAACTTTCATTTTTAGTTGTATCACTTTCACTTACTCCTTCTGTTGGAATCCCAATATTTACTGTAGGAATTGTGTCATCTTTGACAAGAAGTTGACAGCAAGAAGAGCATTTTAGTGTCTTTTTGATTGATCTGGCAATGTACCCAGAAATATAAAATAGAATTGCATTGTCGTCGGGTGAAACACTTTCTAATTCAATTTGAAACTCAATGCTTTCAAGAAGTACCATAGCATCAGTACCTATTTGCTGTTCCTTAGCACAATTGCTCCCTTCAAACGCATCTTTTATTTCTGACATACTGAAGTTGGAGAATTTTATTAAACTTTTGAGTCTTATTGTTTTTTCCGCCTCAAAGAATTGTCTTACACTGGCATAATAATTAGCACCATTTAGTTGTCGGTACCAACCAAAACGTCTTTCAATGCAATCTGAATACACACATAAATACACAATACAATATAAATACACACACACACACACACACACACATACACACATATTACACACACAGAGACACACACATATGTTAAACATACGTATATCGATATGTTTATGTACCATAATTAGACATGTTTTACCCATTTTTGCAAAGTATTCACATTTTGGGCCAAACGAGGCTAGGCCTCCTCTGGCCCGCCACTCTGAGCCAAAGTGTCTGCGTGCGCAGTCCATGTATATCGAAGTCCCCGGGTTATTACAGCTTCCAAGCATTGACTAAGTCCCCGCGTTATTGCAGTTTTCTGTTAACAGCGCTTAATCTTTATAGATCACAAAATATACAAAAGGCGATTCATGAAGTTAAGCTTCTGGAGTTAAGCTTCATTTCATACCGAAAGTTAGTAAATTTTCGGTATAAAGAGTATCATTAAGATTAAACTTGCCTCAATAATATATTAAGAATATTTTTTTTCTATAAAGGACGGCCTTTTCTTTAACGTTGCGTAACTTCATTCGGTGTAATCGCTATAAGTACAGTGTTTCGCAAATGCGATTGAACAAATTGGAAATGCTTTCGACAACATTTCATTTCGTTTAAGCATCGATGTTTTTTGACAGAAAAATCGTATGAACAGCCCATCCACAAAATGGATATGACAAACGTGGAAACTGTTTCGACACTGAAGTAAGAATGCCAGTATGCGGTATAAAAAAAGTAGTATCTTGTTAGACATTATGAAGGAAACTAAATGACGAAGTGTTACGTAATTCACAATTGCGATTACGCGTTTGACAATAATCAAATCACTTTGTAGTTCAAAATTGTTCCATTATTAATTAAACGCAATTACAATAACACCTACGTCGACCAACCACGTTCTACAACGTGAACCAATCCAAAGCGAATGCGCGTAAATTAGTTATCGTTAAACATACTCGATCGCCCAGTTTTTCTGAGGTGAATGAACTAGAACGTCACAATGCCATCGCGTTACTATAACCATATTTCCACGAAGACAGACAGACTTATTGAATGGTATAACAATGACGAGGACTTTACGTCATTGGCAGAACAACTTCGCATTAAAAGAATAACGGCCCGTTCGATTGCTTCAAACTACGTCCGCAAAGGACGTATTGGAAAAATGTCTTACCAACGGTAAGCAAACCAACCTCTCTCTCTCTCTCTCTCCTCTATATATATATATAAAACCTTTGGTTAGCTTCCGCCCGAATTGTTCATTCTGACGAAGGTCAAGCTTTTCACTCCACCTTAGACCTACAGTTTAACGTGGAATCCGAACCACGCCCCATGCAGCCCAGCGTCTTAACTACTAGGCCACCTAGGGTACCCATTTATCTACTGTGGAAGGATGAACAGCTGGGTTTTGCTGCGTGCCGGCTGCCGTCGGGTCTCGAACCCGAGGCCGATGGTTTCGTAGTCAGCGACGCTAACCACTACACCACCGAGGCGCCTAATAGAGGTCGTGATCACTAGTGCGGAGACCTTGCCAGGCGGTTGTAGCTTAGTTATGTTGGTTTGCTCATTGTATCAGTTGCTCGGAGACACTAGCACCGGACCTCCCCTATATATATATATATATATATATATATATATACAGGGCGTCCCAAAAAAATGTATACACACTTTAACAGCTGATAGCTCAATTGATGTTTCTTTCTTTCCAAGTTAAACCATTAGAATTAATAATGGCAGTCAGACTAAGCTTTGAACAAAGGAAATTCATTCTAAAATGCTACTGGAAGTGTGAAAACGCAGTTGAAGTGCAAAGACAGTTTAGGAGGGAGTTTCAAACAGATCCACCAACGCGACTTACCATCACTCGAATTAGAGATAAGTTTGAAGCCGATGGAACTGTTCAGAATGTCCACAAGAAGCGTTCCGGAAGACCACGGACATCGACAAGCCCCACAAAGCAAGAAAGAGTACTGGAAACGTATCACCAAAGTCCAAGAAAATCTGTGCGGCAAGCGAGTCGTGAGGTAGGAATTTCAGAATCGTCTGTCCAACGCATTTTGAAGCGCTGTCAATGGAAAAGTTACATTCCAAGATTAGTCCATGCTATTAATGAAGATGATGATCCGGACCGAAGAGTGGAGTATTGCGAGTGGTACTTGGCACGATGTGGATGTGGATTGGACGAAGGGGTTTCGTAGAATACCCTCCGCGTTCACCAGACCTCACACCACTAGACTTTTTTTATGGGGATACTTAAAAGACAAAGTCTACGCTATAAAACCTGCAACAGTCGCTGAATTGAGAGCAGCCATTGAACGAGAATGCACACAAATACCAAACGAAATGTTTCGTGATGTTTGCGATTCCATTGCTTCGCGTTATCAGCAGTGCCTGGACCAGAACGGACGTCAGTTTGAAAACAGGCGTTGACAAAACAATTAAATAATGTCTGTAGATTCTATTACATTTTGAAAATGAAATGTATTTTAATAAACACTGCCTTTATAAGTATTTAAAGTGTGTATACATTTTTTTGGGACGCCCTGTATATATATATATATATTGCTTCCGGTTCTTAAATGTTTACATAACGTAACGATTGTATTTGAAAAGTGTTAAATACATTGTTGTAATTGGTATATAATATTAGCCTTTCATGGTTTCATTTAAATTTGCGAAATGGTAATGAAAACCGACGGACATCACGTAAAATGTCAATATTTCAAAGAGAATTGTCCATTCGTAAAGTAACTGTCTTTTAGGCCGGCTGCACGCAGGATCGTCTTGTGACTCACAACTGACGACTCGAGTCGCGTGTGATTTTACACGCACACGCCCAAGCCCCGCACACTGCAGCGACTGCGACGCGATTCGCGTCGCGGTCGCTGCACTGTATGAGACTCCCATTCTGCCACTGTAAAATCATACGCGACTCGAGTCGTCACGAGTCCAATGTTCTCTCTAATTTTTTTTAGTCCGTGTGCGCAAGAAATTTTCGTTGTGCATACATTTAGATTCATGGTGAAAAATTGTGCAAACTTTTCTGAGCGCTATTATCTTCAAAATGAAATATATATAAATATTAAACACTTAATAAATATTATTTCCATAAGGTGATAGCTTGATCATTACGGTACTATTAAATGGTTATTAAAAAAAACTGTTTACAATATTATATATTCTTAAAAAGAAAACATTTTATCCATTCTAAAAATATGAATAAATAAAAATAGTAAAATAAAATTCAACAAAATAAAGAAATAAAATAAAAATAACATTAATTGAAAATGACTATTTTAGTTATCATTTCTCAAAACAATTTTCAGCATTTAGCAATTTAAAATAGACTATCAAGATTAATACATGATTTTATCCATTCACAAAATAGGAATAACAAAAAATAATAAAATTCAATAAAATAAAATATAATCAAAATAACATTAAATGAAAGTGCCTTTCATTTAAGTATGATTATGATTTCTCCCTACGATCTTTAGCATTTGCCCATTCCAAATAAACTCTATGAAGATTAATACATCCTTCATTCAGGTAACTTTTAATTCGCATGAGCATGTCCAAATGATTTTCTTTCAAGCGGTTTCTTAATTTGTTCTTTATAGAATTCATTAAACTGAAGCCACGCTCACAGTCCACACTAGATGCTAGGAAAGTTCCCCAATATCCATCAACTTAGCAAGGTCACAAAATTGTTCATTTTGGAGGACGAATGTCGCCATATCATCAAATTTTTTAACCAGAAATTACTTCATTTACTGTCGTGACTCATGATACGCTTGAGCCTGTGCGCATTTTATTTTGCTGTGTGCGCGGGTTTCACAACGCGTGCGCGCGCGCACACGCGCACACCTTAGAGGGAACATTGGCTCACGACCCAAGTCGTGAGTGTGCGGCCGGCCTAAGTTAAACTTGGAGATGTGTCAACGATGGAATGGTTTGCCTAAATATTGTATTTCACTATCGAATTCATCGCAACTTGGCCAAAAATGGTGGTGCTTTGTCAATTTTTTTGTATATTTTGTCCCATCTTATTTGCGAAACTGTATTTAGGATCTGGTGTGCTGCGGGCAGCACAGAACTGATGGTGGTGAGTGAAGGGAGGCGGAGAGGGACTATCTGGAGGAATTTGTTGACCGGTCACCCCATTTTGTTGTGAGAGGACCAAGACTGTTTAACCAGCTGTCCGAGGAACTAAGGAACACGAGTGGTGTTGCGGTGGATATCTTCGAAAAAAGATTAGACGCCTGGCTCAGAACAATTCCGGATGAGCCGGGCGTATCTGGCTATGTGAGGTGGAGAGCGCGAGAAACCAACTCTCTATTTCACCAGGGCAACTCGAGAGGAGGGGCAACGAGCTTGACCTTCGTGAAATGAGGAATCATCGCACGGAACATTTGAAAGGTTGAAAGTATTTTATATTTCACATCACGCATCAAAATTTGTCATATACGTACCCCGCGAATTTAGATTTCATCTCAGGAAATGCCATACGTGCACCTCCTGTTCAGGGTACGAGCAGCTCGTAGCATCATTGAGATGGGTTAGCGCACTGAAATTAGACTTACAGACACTAAAATAAACACTATCACTGCGATTTGTCATTATATCCTTCATAATCATTTGTATACGTGTCACTTGTAAAATGTTAAAAATGGAGGTCAGATAACCCCAAACATTATTATCGATACGACTGATTACGTCACCTCCAAAAAATAATATATATATATAATATATATATATATATATATATACATACACACACCCGATTCGACTTTTTCAACATACTTTGTGATCAACGCGCGCATGCGCTTATACATGTAGGTGATGCGTCATCGCCCGCTTAATGAAGAACACCTGAGCCGATGGCGTTAAGAAAGGTATAAATTATATAATTAATTAAGTAACGTTATCGCTTGTTAAATGTGACATTGTCGCATCTATTGCAAATAAAAAAAATTAGCAGTTTCAAAGCAATGAAAAATGAACTTCTCCACATTTCGTTGAAGGTAAATTTTATGAAGATTCTAATAATCTAACCTGATCTCGCTTCCCCCCCCCCCCGCTCACTCACTCCCCCCGCCCCCCTCTGAAAGTCGATAGCATATGTTGTTAATAAAATGTCAGCCCGCTGAAAAGGAACCAATGATACAATCATAATGGAAATTGATTTTAGTATAAATATAACATAAATTAAGGTAACGATGTGAGGTATTATAACGCAGCATGACGTAAAATAACGTAACGTAACCTACTGTAGTGCAGTGTGACACAATAAACCCGTAACGCAACAAAACTGTGTAACGTAACATATAACAACAAAACAGTAGTGTAAACGTGACGTAATGTAGCATAATGTAACATAGCGTAGCATCATAACAGCGTAATGTATCATAATTTACCACACAACCTAACAATGTAGCGTAACGTAACACAAAGTAACCTAACAGACTGTAAAATAACCTTACCACCATTCTGTATATACTAAATGGGAATCCATTAATTCCCCCCCCCCCTCCTGCATCTCACCTTCCTCTATTAAAGACGAGAAGGGCTATGTCCCCATAGTCATTCCAACGAATTTTTTTCATTTCACGCGTTTTCAATTCGTGGAAATGTAATGTGTTGTGTAATGTAATACACGGTAATGTAATATAGTGTAATGTAATAATAATGTAATGAATGTAACGAAATGTAGTAAATGTACGAGAGCCACTCAATATATTTTGTTCCACCTTTTTTTTTTTCTTTCCAAGTTTCCTTGTAAGTTCCGGAAATTTTGTACACGAGTAGTTACATACCTTTTTTACAAGTTTTTATTTTTCCACATAGTCTCCATCCTTTTTTACGGCTTTCCTCCACCTCGAAACAAGGGCCTTTATTCCTTGCTGGTAAAAGTCCGCTGGGTTTCGCTGGAGCCACCTCTTAACCTCCTCAACAACCTCATCGTCACTCTGAAACTTTCTTCCACGAATAGTATCCTTCATTGGCCCAAACAAATGGAAGTCTGAAGGTGCCAGATCCGGGCTGTATGGAAGGTGGGGTAACGCAGTCAAGCGCATTTTTGTGATGGCCTCTCTTGTTTGCAAACTGTTGTGTGGTTTTGCGTTATCGTGCAAAATAAGGACGTCTTTCAGTTTTCTCTCCAGTCGAACTCGCTTTATACGTCTCTGGAGTCTCTGTAGGATAGCAGTATATGCCTCTGAGTTGATTGTTTGTCCTTTCTTCATAATGTCTACCAGAATCACCCACTTCATGTCCCAGAAGATGGTGGCCATAACCTTTGCTGCAGAGGGAGCCATTTTGAACTTTTTCTTGCGTGGGGAGTCTGCATGATGCCATTCCATGGATTGGCGTTTTGTTTCAGGTTCAAAGTGGTGTACCCAAGTCTCATCCCCAGTCACAATTCGTGAAAGGAAGTCATCCCCTTCTGTCTCGTATCGAACCAACGACTCGGAAGCAATTTCTTTTCTTTGGGCTGTGATCTTCAGTCAGTTCACGAGGAACAAACCATGAACACACTTTTGATTATCCCAGTTGCTGAATTATCATATTCACACTTCCTTAACTAATTCCTAGCGCCAATGATAGCTACTCGTATGTGACGCGCCGATCTGAGTGAATGATGCTGTTAGCACGTTGCACAATGTGAGATGTCACAGCCGATGCCGGGCGACCGCTGCGTGGCTCATCATCGAGGCTGGCTCTCCCTCTCTCCGATCTCACACGTTTAGACCAGCGTCCAACTGTGCTTCGATCAACAACAGCATCTCCATGAACGTTTTGTAAATATTTGTGAATATTTCCAACTGTTTCCTTCTCTGCGGTTAAGAACTCGATAACGGCTCTCTGTTTACGACGCACATCGCTGTCAGACGCCATTTTCGAAACTGCCTTAACCATCGGTTTTATACGAGGGCGTTTAGAAGCGGTTTTAGACAAGGAGGGGAGGTTCAAACTGGAAAAATCCGGTTATGTGAAGCGCAGAAAGTTCAAACTTACGGTCCAAAAGACATTTCAGTCCCATGGCCTATTATTTAGCTGAGAAAAAAGGGTAGGGCAAAATATATTGAGTGCCCCTAGTATATTAGGGCGGTCCAAAACAAATTTTTCAGGTCACCATTAAAAGTTGTTACAATCATAAACATTGTTTTACATGCCAAAAATGGTGCCATTCCAACAATGCCAATTCCAACAATCCAATAAAAATATTACATTTTTTGTTGGTTCTCTATTATGTAAAATGTATCATAGATTGGAAGAATTACAGTGCCACAAAAGACAGTTATTCAGGAGTGAGTCAGGTTGCTTGTCCTTCTCTCTCTTAATGTTTTATCTTCTGTTTCAGATAAATAATATTGATTGTTCCTAAAAAAACTGAGTTCGCTTACAAGAAAGAAAACGTTGATATGGCTGATTGGCTACCTTTCGGATAAGTTAGCCGAGAATCAGCTACCAACGAAAAGGGACATGGTGAAAAGATTTTTCCAAATTCTCCAGCACGAACCGAGAAAGTCAATTAGAGGAACTGCTCACGATATGGTAGAAGAAGTCATGAAGATTTGGAAGCGAGCGCCGAGCGGGAATACCAATCGGAAAGAAAATTCATCTTGTCGATCGTATGGAAAAATTGCATGGCAGGTATAGAGCACTGAAGAAAAGAAAAGCCAAAACCAATATACCAGGTTCAAAAAATCATCAAAATACATTTGAAAAAGACATTGAAAGACTTTGGGATATAGCTTCGCAGAATGCCATGGATAAGATCCGCATCAAGGAGAACAAAATATTCCTGCAGGATTAATGGGAAGAGAGAAAAATGGTTATGAATACTCTAGATAAAGAGTTGGTTGAAAAGATGAAAAGAAGTAAGAAGAGAAAAATGGATGAAGAATCACGGAAGGTGAGAGTGAAGAAAAAATCTGAACGATTAGAATCCAAATTATGTATAACAGCTTCCTCTTCGAGTAATACAAAGATCACAAAGTCAAAGATTTCATAATACACGAAACAAAGGCAAGCACAACCAATAATTCCAACGTACATGCGACTACGAAGAAAGGAATCAACCAGGAAGTGGCAGTGACTATGGATCGTATCAACATTTCTGACAGAAAAACAGCGCTCCTGATAGCTTCTACTGCTCGTTGTCTTGGACATTCATCCAAAGATTTGTCGGTTTCTCGGAGTCAATTCTGACGGGACTGTATTTGTCACTGAGAAGAAATTGCTTTGTTAATTAAAGAAGAATTCTCTCGATCAGCTGAAACTCCGTTGATAGTACATTAGGACACTAAGCTACTTTGGGATTTGACCCACTCCACCTTCGATAGGGTTGACCGTCTGCCTGTGTTGGTATCTGACAAAGGAATCGAAAAGCTTTTGGCAGTTCCTAAGTTGAAAAGAGGAACAGGAGAGGCAATGGCTTTCGCCACAATCGAAGTACTTCATGATTGGAAAACCGCGTGATTGGAACGTGTTTCGACACTCCCGCGGCGAACACTGGTCTTCATGCAGGAGCTTGCACCTTACTTGACAAGCATCTGGGAAAAAACCTTCTCAACCCGGCTTGCCGCCACCACATTATGAACCTTATCATCGGCAGTGTCTTTCGGGAGATGTTTGGCTGCAGCAGCGTGCCTGATATCTCATTGTTCAAAAGATTTCAGGAGGAGTGGAAAGATATCAATGAGGATGATATTCACACTCATCTCCTTTCCAGTGACTCAGAAGACATGAAGCGGCAACAGCTAGAGGTTGTTGGCTTCGCCAAACAACAGCTATCCTATCATCACCAGCCACGAGACGATTACATGGAATTTTTGGAACTAACCATCATCTGCCTGGAGAGCCAACCAGATAGAGGCATTCACATTCGGGCTCCAGGAGCATATCATCACGCAAGACGGATGGCCAAGGCTATCTACTGCCAGAAAGTTTTTCTATTCAGGCACCAGTTTCGACTCACTGACCACAAAGGCTTAGCGGTTGAAGAATGTGCCCGATTCATCTATCTTGTGTTTCTCAAAGTTTGACTTTGCGCTCCCAACATAATGCATGTTTCACTGAACGACCTCATAACTCTTCAGGATCTTGAAGATTATGCAAAAGTCAACGCAAAAGTATCTTTGGCTGCCAAGAAGATACCTCATCGCCATCTGTGGTACATTAGTGAGGACTTAGTACCACTGGCATTTTTCGGTGAACGGGTCTCAATAGAAACAAAGCAGGCCATGGTAAAGTTAGTAGACCAACCAGGAAGAAAAATCAGCGCAATCAGAGTAATTCAACAGACCGAAGACTTCTTCGCCCGGCATCAAGTCTCTCAGTGGACCAGTTTGTGACCACCAGATTACGTAACATTTTTACAAAACTGGAGATCCAGACAGATTGGTTACGACTATATCCCGAAACATGACCTGATTAAGACAGCTACAAGAAAGGATTGGAGATAGCATCAAGGCTGAAGCGTGTCAATGGTGCCGCAGAAAGAGGCGCCAAACTCGTGGAAGATTTCAATCGTGGACGGACCAAAGACGAGGATCAATTCCAGTATCTCCTACAAATTGTTGAACAACACCAGAAAAAATATTCTGGTAGCAGGAAATCCAACCAGTAGTTTATTTTGTATCTGAATACAATGACGTCACATATCCGAATAAGGTGCTTACTGTTTATATGCAACTGATGCAGTGTGTGCGTTGATATGATTATTGTTGTCATCCTGTTTCTTTTCAAAGATTGCTTGTTATCATGGCCAATGTTAACAATATTCGTATTTTTTATTGGATTTTTTCCATTTTATGGGAACCACCATTTTTTTTTAAATAAATACCAGAACAATATATTTATTTTAAAAAATGGTGGTTCCCATAAAATGGAAAAGACCCAATGTAAGCAACGAACCTTATTTTTTTAAAAGGATAATGGAGGTAGGCGACGATCCACAAGCACTGTTCAACACGTAAATTTATATGGTTCATGAAATTATTGCACGCAGTCCGCAGAAGTCAATTCGACGTTTGTCAGCAGAGAGTTGGTATTTCATGAACATTTGTGAATCGTATATTTCATACCGAATATATTTCCAAACCTTTTTCCGTTCAAAATTCATTCACAAACTTCAATGACTTAATGTTAAACATCAAAGACGAATGGAATTCGCAACGTGGATGTTAACAAAGCTAGATGATCTTGAATTTTTGAAATACATCTATCATACTTCATTGACGAGTGTGATGTACATCTGTTTAAAGAGATTAATAAGCAATACTTTCGTTACTGGGGAAGTCTTGCTGGCGTTCCAGTAGAGCTGCCATGTAGTGTTGCTGAATTCAGCATCTGAGTCGATGTTGGGTGGTATGATGTAGTAGGTCCCTACTGCTTCGAGAATGAAACTGGAGAAGCAGTAACGGTAACGCAAAATTCATATCGTCAGATGCTACAGGATTTCCACTCGTCACCCACGACTAATTAGTTTGTTCGGTAAAAGAAATAACTGCATTACCCAAGATTCACAGTTTTTTTTTACCAGGATGGAGCACCTCCACACACTGCTTGTGAAACTCGAAACTTTTTGAGGAAGCAATTTTCCGGGGGACTAATTTCCTTTCACGAGCCAGTGGAATGGCTCCCATATTCACCCGAAATCACACCCCCTTGGCTTTTTTTGTGGGGTTACATAAAAGTCAGGATCTATTCTACCAAGCCTAAAACACTCGAAGACCTAAATACCAAAGTCTATGTATGAGATAACCAACAGGAAGCCAGCTGAGTTATTTCCAAAACTTGTCCAACATTTGTGAAAGGTTGAATATTGTGTTATAAAAAATGGCGATTACACTTCACGTGTTGTTTAATTAACGTTAATAAACTCCGATCAGTAACTGAATATTGCTCAGCGCTCACAAAGCTCATACAGAAAACGAGACGTTGCAAACATAGAAGCCAAACAACGGACTTTCGCGTCTAAGATAGAGAAAACGAAAGATAAAGATCACTGATCACGACTACAATCCTCGAAACTCTACTCCTTGGAAAGAAAACGTGATCGACACGCAATAATATACGTGTGGAAAATACTCGAGGGATATGTTCCAGACTTTAGGAATAAAATAGAAACACGCTGGAATGAGAGAATAGGCAGATTTTGTACTCTCCCAGCTGCGGTGGGACAAGGGGCCATGAAAACGAGGATGAAAAATACCCTCAAAACATAACTATGAGGCAAGAAATAATTCAATGTGCTGCCAAAAGAACTTAGGGTACTCGTTCCCTCCCCGGATCACTACTTTTATAAAAATAAGCATTTTTTTTGTATTTTGTATTTAAACAGAAACGAGTCGTGGTCCTGTGCTGGGGGCTGTGCGGCCCCCGGTTAATTGAATGCCCGATTAGGTCAATTGAATGGCCGGTTAGGTCAACTGTACGCCCTTGACGATTGGTTAGATTTGATTAGATTTGAAAACAAAGTTGCAATTATTGAAATCTACTACATAGTTATAACCTCTGACATGACAGAATACGACACTTTTTCATTCCTCACCCTCACATCTCTCTTATGTTCATAAATTCTTTTACCGAGTTCCCTTCCTGTTTCTCCCACATATACATTATCAGGACATTCTTTATATGGTAATATATATATATATACACCCGTCTCTCTTTCGTTTTCATCCTTGATGAAGAGATACAAAAATCAACAATATATTTAAAAATCTGTATTATCCCAAATGATTCATTTTCAACGCTCATTTAGCAGCCAGAAAAACCTTTTATACTGGCAGGTCAACTGTAAACGAGGATAACAAAAAAAGTATTGTCCTTCCCTACAACAAAAATTTGAAAGGACTTAAGAAAATTTGTCAGAGAATCGGCATTAATGCGGCATTCAAATATAATAATTGCATAAATGACATGTTAATAAGGAATAAACCTAAGGACGAGAAAGAGAGGGGTGTATATTACCACGTAAAGAATGTCCTGATAATGTATATGTGGGAGAAACAGGAAGGGAACTCGGTAAAAGAATTTATAAACATATAACCATGCAATAGATTTCAATATTTGCAACTTTGTTTTCAAATCTAATAATTATGTTAAGCGTAGAAGAGGATGGGAAGGTTTAGTCAGCTAACCCTGATAATTAACTTCTCAGTGTATATAAACTCCGTTCTCTGTTTATGCTGTCATTACCAATTGACAAGGGCTCGCGATAAGCCGAAACTGTATTGGTGTTAAAGAAATAAAAATGTAAGTCTTCCTAAAGAGTGGTTTCTTTTTTCATATACATTCAAATGTAGAAATTTAATGATGTAATTTGTCTCTCATTTTTTGTTGTTTTTCTTCACAACAGGAATTTATGTTATGAGAGATTGGCGGTTCTCTCTTCTGGGTTGAGGAATCGTATCTCTTCCCAGCCAGTTCACCCAATTGGTAAACCACCTTTCTTTCGGGTTGAGGGTTTAAATAACTAGGTATTGTAGATTTGCTATGTACATTAAGTTTTATTTCACTAGTGTAGTAAATCTGATTTACAGGTAGGCCTATTTCCTCGGCCTCAGCTCTGTGTCCTGCGATAGTCTCTCTCTGTGCTGTCTTGAGCATTAGCTCTCATCCCTTATATAGCAACAAATCACAAATGGTGGATGGTACTTGAAAAAGGGGGGAATATTTAATAAGTAAACAGATTCAGATTCTTAAGAAAGAAAATGCGCATTACGAATTGAGTTCATAATTTTTTTGGCTTCCCTACTGTATAGTCATAATATATATATATATATATATATATATATATATAAAATTTAGGGTGGTCCATAGTCGTGTATAAATATGTCAAAAAAATTCTTTTAAATTCCCCAGGCCACGACACCATTTTGTTCCTTTTGACATATGACGCGTTCGGTGGAGAAGGGGCGAACGCAACATTTTCGAATTATGCCACAAAATGCAGTTAAAGTTTGTAAACTTTAAACCTTTGTATTTTTCCGGTTTATTGAAATGTTGTATGAATTTTAACACATATTTGAGTAAAATATTGTTGTGTAATATGTCGATATAATAAAACGCCAAGAAATTTTACAATATTATTTATTGATAGCTTCTGATGTTAACTGGTGTAATCCATTATTTGGTCCTCTTCGTCGAATGTTGTATTACCTGCTTCAACTGTTTCGGTTTCTTCCAGTTCCTTTAACAATCTTGTATAATAGTTCACTGCAGTTGCAGGCATTAGGTCTGATAATTCTTTGAGATCTTTTATTTTTTCCTTAGTTATTGGCAGCAATTGGGAATACTTTGGTTGCAGTGTCTGCTGGGCTAGATTGAATAAACTGACACTGTAGGATTTTTTCCCTTTCTGCAGTCTGACGGGATGGCTATTATCTGGGGTTGTGCGGTATGCAGTAGATATTACGTAGCCTTCTTGTGTTGAAAGTCAAATATTAACTTTCTTGCATCTGTAAATTTAGTAGTTGTTGATTTCCTAATGACAATGCACGTTTTTAGGACGTCAAAATCGAGAAAATCAGCCTGTTTCATTTCTACAACTAGGAAGCGCTGCGAAACGGCTGTAGTTATGGCCGTAACATAATCTTTTTTGGTGTAAATAATATTGCTGTAATTATTTTTTATATTTTGTTCAATTTGGCCAAATTGAGCATCACAGGGCATTGTCGAGTGACCAGAAAGTAGATAGATGTGTTCAATGTGAAGCAATGATGCGGAGTGAATTTCTCTGAGATACATTAAAACCTAAATTTTACCGTGAAAGAGTGCAGACTAACATCTAATTTTTTGCATAGGTAAAGCAAAGGTTTTAAAGGATAATTATACGACAAAAAACTCATTTTTCGAATTTTGTGGCGTTCGCCCCTTCTCCACCGAACGCGTCATATCAACCTTGCATGCCAAAAACCTTTGAGATCAATTAATCAGAGCTGGGCACTTGCGGCATATTTTGCGGTACTGCGGTACTGCGGTACTACCGTACTACCAAACCGGTACCAAACCGGTACGCGGAAATTTGAATGCGGTAGCGGTACTGCGGTACTTTCAGCGATCCTTTGCGGTACTGCGTTATGCGGTTCCGGTTTGCGGTTTTCGGTAGTACCGCAGTACCGCAGTACCGCAAAATGCCGCAAGTGCCCAGCTCTGCAATTAATATTTCGGGGTCACGAAATACGGTACATAAAAATTTGGTTCGATAGCTGCAGAATGATATACTGTATGTAACCAATTTTACCATTGGAATGCCATAAATTGCTTCCGATCCATTAATATGGACAAAATCAAAACTCCGTTATTCCATTTTTCATTTCATGGTTTGCTTCGCGATTCATATTTTCCTCGTTATATTTTCGCTCAGCTATCTTTACGACTGCGTATTAAATCAATTTGTTACCATAATAAATATACCCTTTCCAGTTTTGTTAGTAAGTACACCCATCTTCCCGCCTCCGTGAATATCCAATTATTTTATGTAATTTTGTTACCTTCTTTGACAAACTTGTCCACACTTTACCAACAAAGCCAAAGCGTGATTAAACTTATCTATTCATGAAGCATTGAAGAACAATTAACATTTGTTTGTTAAAACAAAGAACGCCTGAAGTGGTTATTTTGACCGCTAGTTCTTTTTCTCTTCTCACCGTGTGCGTAGTTATGAATTTAGAGAACTATGATTTTATGATATTCCATAAAGAGATGCGTAGATATAAGATATAAATTGGTATACTCTTAGTCGCAAATACATCCGAGATACAGACCGTTTTACCTAGAACGGCTGAAGCGGTCATATTGACTGGTGATATGAACTAATTTTATTTATTGTATTTCTTCAATGTTTCTTATTATCTTTATAATTATATTATTATTATAATATATTTATTATATAATTGAAAATGAAAGCAAAGAGCACGAGTCTTGTTGGCACAGTCAAGCGAGCCAGAAAAGAAATTCCCGCTTTGGTGAAAGATTCACGTTCCCCGCGTTACACCACCAAGCTCCTCAAACAGTGACGTGCACAGACTTTCAGAAGGGCAGGGGCTCAGTTGAAAAAAGGGCACTCCCCTAACATTTTTAAAAATGAAATCTGCAATGCCATATAGGCTATATATATGTATACACACACAAAGAAAAATTTTAAAATTGTATGTGGTAAATATTTTTAAATTCCATTAAATTCAATGCATTATATTTGTATTTAAAGCTGATTAAAGAAAATAAATGAAAATTTGTTGTAAAAAGGCATGTTTTTATTGCAAGATTTTCAAAAGATATGAAGATATTGAAATATTGGAGTGCATTTTTAGTTCTGAAAGTAAAAAAAAAATTGCTTCAAAAATATATTTCCCTTCACTTTTATTATCTTAGGCCTAATCTAATCTAATCTAGGCAGTAGACCTAATTAAGCTTTTGTTAACCAAATTCACAATATCTAATAGCATGCAATTTCTAAATAGTTACTTTACTTATAACTTTTATAAGTATCAATCAGCAGGATAAAGGGCAGAAGGATCTACCGTAATTGTCGTCCTTGCGGAAAAATTGCATCGTTTTATAATAAATAATCTAGGTATTTTTATTCACTTTTAATGAAAATTGTATTGTTTTTGAAAATCAATTTCATATTAAAAATGAAAAGGTTATGATATGTTGTTTAATAAATCATTTATTAATTTAATGAAATTCATGCCAGTACTAAAACCCAAAATCCATCGTTTGACACACTGGTGTACTGATGGGCCTAGCCTAGTAGGCCTAAGACTAAGTAGGGGACGTGGACGTTTTTACCAACTTTACGAGTAATGTCATACAATATTTTTTGGAGTAATGTCACACTGCTTTGGATTCCAACTTACCATAATTATCAATGAGAAATCACTAGTTAGCTTAGGTTAACGTAAAATAAACAAACAGTAAACAATACACCCGCATACCCGAGAGACGCAATCAACAGTGAACAGCTGCAGTCAGTGTTACCACTAGGGACGCCCTCCCTGATTGACAAAATAATAGTAACGGTATGTTAAGTTTATTATTCTAATAAAAAAATCATAGATCAAAGTAATTCCAGTTTTGAAAATCTGTTGAAGTAGCAGTAACTAAATAAAAATATAACTAATTAATTCAAATTTATGTCGAATCAATATATTTATGAATTTTGACTAAAAGGGCACTTTTGATATGAAGAAGAAAAAGGGCAGGGGCTCAAGCACCCCAAGCCCCCCCCCCTGTGCACGTGCCTGTCCTCAAACATAACAACTGCATTCTAACAGTTTACAGGGTAAACCAAACAAGAACGTAATTGTGCTAAGCACATTGCATTCATCCTTCGACATTGGAGATAAAAACAAAAAAATCCCTGATGCCATACTTTGTTGAGTATGGCGTGTGACGTTTTGGCTCAAATAGCACACCTATACTCCACAAAAACAGGATCACGACGATGGCCAATGCTATAACATTTTAGATCTTGCAGACATTAATGCCCGAGTCCTGTACAAGGAAGTAACGAGTAAGAGTATCAGTCGACTGAACTTCATTCTGCAGTTGGCCGAATAACTCAGGGAGAGTCACGTGAAACATACCAGGACATCCAGAATCACTGCTGCAATGGCTCTAGTAGAAGACAACGGCAGCGATGAAGATAGTGAAAGTCCTCCAGCGAAGTGAAAACAACTTCAATGCCAAGTCTCTAAGTGCAAACGAAATAAAACAACGGACATCTGTTTTGTATGTAATAAAACAACGGACATCTGTTTTGTATGTAATAAAACAATGTGTGGCAGCTGTACCAATGAAGTTGTAAAACGCTGTATCTGCGTCAACTGCACCGACTACTGAATCTTGTAGGTAATTTCTCCGACATATTTGTGTTGTTGAGCATGCTAGAGGTATTTTATTTTTTTTCCAAAGAACCTCATATTCGTTTTTATTCGTCAAAATGACCGCAACAGCCGTTCTAATGTTAACTGATGAGCATAAATTGCATCGGAACTATATAAAATCAAAGGGGTCTTTTCCATTTTATGGGAACCACCATTTTTTAAAATAAATATATTGTTCTGAAGCATTTTTTTATGCTGATTCCAAATATATTATTCTTTTGCAGGAGAAATACAAAATAAGAAAGTTATAGTCATTAATATCTTATTATTTATACGATATTTCTTTATTTTCTCATAAAATGAACAATATCATTCAAAATTTGCATGAACAAGTTTTTGCTTTTATTACGATGTCGCCAAAGGAACTCGCATAGATATGAATCCAGCATCTCACGTTTTGTACCACTTTGACGTTTGTTCCTTAGTTTTAATTAAGGAATGCCACAAACTTTCGATGTTTTGAGTGTGGTTACCCGTGTCAGGATCAACAAAACATTTAGAATGGTTGACGGTATGATGCGTAAAGTAGAATCCATCAAGTTTTGTTATGTTGCTATATGCCTTCCACGTGTCGCTGATAATAGTTGTTTTTGGGCGTATTCTTGCTTTAATACAGTCGAGTAATGTTTCACTGGTCCTATCTGGAACGGCATACAGAAACACTTCTTTTGTTTCGCGACATACAGGGTGTCCCAGGAGGAAATGTCAAGAATGCACCATTTCACTCTTTGGGTATTTCTAAGTAGAAAGTATTATATCGATATGGGTCTGATTCCCAACCGTTACCGAGATACAGGCCTCTACATTTGGGTAATTAAAACATAATAAAAAGGCGATCTTAGATACTATTTAATGACACTTGTGGTTTACAAAAAGTACAAACATACAATACACTATTGCACTTATTGCAGAATGGTTTCAAAGTGACCCCCTCCTTCAGGGCCGGATTAAGACCTTTAGAGGCCCTAAGCACTTAAAAGATTTTGGTGCCCCATATATATGTAATTCAAAATATAAACAAAAATAAACCATAAAATAAAATTTTATTTTTTGAAAGAAACGAAACTTACAGTAAGATGGAAAATAATGTTTATTTTTGTATACTTCCACTTCATTTATATTTGAAAAGTTTTCTCCTACTTTTTTTAATTGCAAAGTCTTTGATCAGATCCTCAAAACTAATCTTACGTAACACATCTGCTTCTATACTTAGTAGAGATAAGGCATCCAGCCTGCCTTGTTGCATAGTTGTTCTGTTGGTATTATAATAGTATAATAAATCCATGGTAAATCCGACAATGGAAAATTTCTGTGGTGCCCCCCTTCCCTTGATGCCCTAAGCACGGGCTTATTTTGCTTAATGGTTAATCCGGCCCTGCCCTCCTTCTTCAATGCACGCGGCGAGCCTCCGATCCATCGAATCTTGCCAAGGAAAACGCGGAAGTTCATTTCTGAGGTTTATGAACGCATCCTGTATATACGTGCAACCAACTGCTCCCTAGTTTCGGGCTTACCCCGCTGATAAACGTTACTCTTCAAGAACCCCCAGACAAAAAAATCTAGCGGAGATAAGTCAGGCGAACGAGGGGGCCATGCCACAGGTCCTCCACGTCCAATCCACCTTCCCGGAAACCGTAGAGGCCTGTATCTCGGTAACGGTTGGGAATCAGGCAAAGAGTCAAATGGTGCATTCTTGATATTTCCTCCTGGGACACCCTGTATACCGCCGAATAACCATTGTTGTGGCAATGTTCTACCCCGATTGTATTTTCTTCTCGAAAAGCATGTTTCATCAATTTCAACATGCATGCCTTCCCCTCCGATGATCGGTGGGGACTTCAGGAGTTGTTCAGCACCACCTGAAATTGAAATAGATATATTGCATAGTTTAGGTTAGGTTAGGTTAATTGTTTAAAACTTAATTACCTCTCTAAAGTAATTGTTATAATCCACGATTGTTCCATGGGAGATGCCGAATTCCTTTTCGCAAAATTTGATCGTTGTATACTCTTGAGACCAACAATACATTAATGAAATTATAGTTTCAAGAGGTAGTTTTGAATCCTCTAGCCAAGTATTTTGCGTACAGACACCTTTTCTCGGCACGTTTGTTTTGAGCACCGCCATTCCATTGAGCATTTACTGTCGCTTCTTTTGGTTATCGACATTTCGTGTTTTTTATTACATTGTTTGGTTTTAGGAATAACATCATTCTGTTGTAAAAACTTTAATGCATCTTCTTCACAAGTGATATTTCTTGCTAGCCAAATTAGGTTATAATTTTCCATATTGTCAAGTCGAAGCAAATATTTTCATTGAAGGTAAATTAACAACTGATTTGAACTATTAGAAATAGGCTATTAGGCCCTAACTGAGCCCTTACGATGACGTTATCGTACAAATGACGTCATCGTGGCATATCATATAAATAATAAAAATTTATTGACTATAACTTTCGTATTTTTTATTTCTCCTGAAAAAGAATAATATATTTGGAATCAGCATACTAAATGCTGCAAAACCATGTATTTATTTAAAAACAAAATGGTGGTTCCCATAAAATGGGAAAAATCCCTTACATTTCTTTTCTTTGAAATTTTCTAACAATTTTTGATATTGTCTTTCTATGGGTGGATCTCTGCATCCATATTCTCCGCAAAAACTCCTCTACATCCACGTCACTGAATTTGTCACGTGAAACCACTCAACGATCTTGATTTTCTGTCCCAGCTGCAAACGCGACATCACTGCTCGAAGGTTCAGCCGTATTGTTCCGTGTAGACTAGGTCCTTTAGGAGGACCCCAATAAAATCCCCAATCTGTTACCGTTCTGAAGAAGAAACCCCCATAATAAAATATCCATCCATTATAAAATAAAGGACAAACAAAAATACGGCATTTTTTTGGGACACCCTATATATACAGGGTGTCCCATAAGTCCGGTGTCGTAGGAAAATTTATTTTTAATTAAATTTACAAACGTAATACATTAGAACTAAAACAATGTTCAAATTGATGTCTTGTTTTGGGACCTTTTTTTTTCATCACTAATGTAACTCCACTTCCGTATTAGCCATTGTGTGTTATTCTACCCGCAATAAAAATAAAAGCTCCCAAAACAAGACATCATTTGAACATTTGTTTTAGTTCTAATATATTATTTTCATAAATTTAATTAAAAATAAATTTTCCTTTGAGACCGGACTTGTGGGACACCCCGTATATATAAATATGTAAGTCTCGGGATTATTTTTGATTAAAAGGTATAATTTTTTATAAAATAAAACAATGTTTGGTCGTTTTTCAGTTTGTTTAACTTCAAAAGTAAATTTTAAATTACAGAATGTTGTTTTCATTTGATTATAATATTTTTTAGATTGTTCACTTTGAGGAATGAAGCCACACTTTGGCCATTTGTCAAAGGTTTCACTCGCTTCATTTCACAGTTGAAAGAGTGATTTTGTTTTCATAACAAATTGAAATGGATTAAATGAATAACAAAATATTTTCACTATTATTGCCAAATAGAACGTGTCTGTCTGTAGCACTTTTCTGGATAGATTTGTCAAATACTCGGGTTCTGTTGTGTATTGTCGTGTGCACAGCGTAGGCTCGTGTAAGATGCTTGGAAAAATCTCAGGAGCGAAACAATTCAGTGTATGTATATACATATTTACGCAACATTTGACCCCACCAGGGTTCGAACCCCATTTGCTACTACACTACGGTGGAATAAAAATTAACATCCCCTCGCACTCGAGGTAATGACCATCATTTCATTCAAATTATCTCATGGTGGTTTCGAACCCTGGTGGTGGGGGGGGGGGGGGGCGTTATGCAAAATCGTGCGTGTTCATGCATGATATTCCATTTATGGGACCCAGCGTTGTGCCACATAAAGTTAATGAAATGCTGGCCATAACGTGAAGTGCGGGTAATGTCTCTGGACGCGAAAGCCTCTTGCGTTTCCTCGGTTGTTTAAATATAGGCCTATGAAAGGTTGTGTTAACCTTTTATCCCGTTGTAGTGTAGTGGGCACGCTTACCTTCTAATCAACAGGTGGTGGGTTCGAACCCTAATTAGGGCGTTTTGCATTATGCAAAATCTTGCATATTCATGCATGATATATATATATATATACACTGTATATATATATATATAGTATATATATATATATATAGTAAGTTTGTACGAGTTCCACCCGCCGAACTCTCATCGCGAGGTCAGGCTCGTGGTCTTGCCTCTAGAATTGGTTTGGTGAAGGAGAGAGTTGCTTTCTTGATCTTTCTATCTCAGCGAGATACATCCGGGGTTGTGCCAGGTGTCTAATTATTATTTTTTTTTTTTTAAGATTTCCACATCATCATCATTCGTGTTCCGAAGTTCTTTGGACAGTTGGTTAAAAAAGTTTTGGTCCTCTGACGACAAAACTATTTTCCTTCGAAATTGAGAATGTTCCTTTGGGAACACTACACAGTCTGTCTGTTTTCTTTCGTTGTTTGGTTAGTTATAGGGTTCAGCTTTAGACTGAGAATTAGTTTATCATTTTCCTTGTGTAAATTATGGTGTACTTCTCTCTTCTTTTTTCCAACAAATACAGATTTAATATACGCACTCTTTCTCAACAAACTTGCTCTTTGTAGCGAGCAATTTCTTTGAATTTCTTCTAGTTTATTAATATATATATATATATATATGATGCACTTGAAAGTGATGAAAACTATGATGTATTACATACAGACTTTGCTAAAGCGTTCGACAAGTGTGACCACGGAATCATAATACATACACTGAAATATATGGGAATAACAGGAAAAGTAGGGAAATGGATATATAATTTCCTTAGTGAGCGGCGGCAAGTCGTTGCGGTACAAGGAGTATCTTCATCAGAATCAGAGGTCCTCAGCTCGGACCACAAGGAACAGTATTAGCTCCACTACTCTTCATAATCATGCTAACTGACATAGATGAGGACGTTACCAGAGACAGCACAGTAACATCCTTTGCGAATGACACAAAGATCAGTAGAAAATAAGAAACCCAGAAGACAGGATCTCTACAAACCGACATAAACAGAATCTACAAGTGGACCGAAGACAACAATATGAAGTTTAACACCGAGAAATTTCAGCTGTTACGGTACGGAAAAAGAGAAGACTAAAATCCATGGATATTATATACCCCAAATGGACAGGAAATTCAGAGAAATTCCAGAGCAAAACGATTTAGGGTTGTGTAATAACAGATGATGCGAAATTTGAAACACAAAATAAGATAGCAGTAAACAGAGCAAAGAGAATAACGGGACAGATATTGAGAACCTTTAAACGAAGGGATAGGAATGTAATGATTCCTCTACTGAAAACCCTGCTCATACCCAAATTGGAATACTGCTCGGTCCTAACATCCCCATATAAAAAAGAAGACATTAGACACTGGAAGGGATCCAGAGAAGCTTCACAGCCAAGATCTTGGGTGCAAAGAACTAATTACTGGGAAAGGTTACGAGAACTAGATCTATATTCACTGGAAAGGAGAAGAGAGAGATACACCATTATTTACACTTGGAAAATAATGGAGAAACTAGTCCTTAATCTTACTCTGAACCCTATAACTCCCCAAGCAACGGTGGAAGGTAGAAACGGTAGACCGTGTCGTATTCCCAAATTGAAGGCGAGACAGGGAACATCCTTAACCCTGAAAGAAAATAGTTTTGTAGTGAGAGGACCAAAACTGTTTAATCAGTTGCCCAAAAACCTAAGAAACACGAAGGGAGTTGCAGTGGACATCTTCAAAAGAAGACTAGACGCCTGGCTCAGAACAATTCCCGATGAGCCGGGCGTACCTGGCTATGTGAGTTGGAGAGCGCAAGAATCCAACTCACTACTTCACCAGGTCAACTCGAGAGGAGGGGCGACAAGCTTGACCTTTGAGAAATCATCGCGCGAAACCTTTGTAAGGTTGTAAGGTAAGGTATATATATATATATATATATATATATATATATATATATATATGGGGACGTCAAGCAGTCCTTTTAAAGGTCTTTTTAAACCTTTTAAAGTGTCTGTCCAGTTATTCTTCTTGCTTTGTTTATCGCTGTCTTGTTTCGTGTCTCGAATTTCACGTTGTCGGTCATTATAACTCGAAAAGATTTTGCTTTTGAGCTTCCATGAATTTCCTGTCTATTTCGGGATAACAATTTATAGATAGATGGTCTTATTTCCTCATTTTTACTTATCTTCAAAGCTGAAAATTGTTGGTGTTGAATTTCATGGTGTTGCTCATTGACCATCTATATATTATGTTTATATTATATCATATTTTACGTATCCGCGGATGCAAGGATGTCTAAAAAACTGATAGATTTTCGATTCCCAACATTATTAAACAGGTTTCAAGTTTTTATAACGTAAAAACAGTTGGTTACTTTATAAGGAACTACAACATTGATCAATTCACAAAAAAAAGCTACACAGCTAAGCAATCACGCTATGTACAATATAGAATGTACATTGTACACTACGTGCGTACTTACCAATAATAGTGATGCTAGGGTATATTCTTTCAATATAGTATTTACGAGTTTTAGCCACACTGATTATTGTAATGTGTTACCAGGATGCGGGGCGAGGACCCAACCCAATTTTTTAAAACGACGAACATCAGTCAGTGTCATCATACGGACGTTTGGGAATTAGGTTATACTGCATACATGGAAACGTTATTGCAAAGTGAGGATGCGGATGTCACGTACATCACTAATATATACATGGCATATATATATATATATATATATATATATATATATATAATATATATATGCCATTTTTTTCTATATATTGTTTCACGACTGTGGCTATATATCATGCTCATGTGACAATTCATAGTAAAGAGTATGTATCGTATTGTATTAATAGTAAAGTCTTAGATAAAGACATAATATTATTTTGTATCAAAAGCGTTTTACTCTTGAGATACACAATCTCAGTTCTTGATCCAATTTCCAGATAGAAATTCACCTGATCATTGATTTGAACCTTTTAAAGGGTATTTCGAAGATACATTAAAATCATTCATACTATCGTCACACACACACACACACACACACACACACACACATATTATATATATATATATATATATAATATATATATATATATATATATATATATATATATATATATATACACATATATACACACAGTATATATATGGGATTGAACTCAGAATATATATATATTATAACGTTTTATTCTTTTTGGTTAAAACGAAACATTTCAAAAAAGGAGAGAGAGGCGAAAGGCGAGCAATCAAAATGGGGTTGTGGGAGGGGCTAAATTTTGAGGAAGAGGAAAGTGAGAGGAAACCGTGGTGGAGTGTTGGTGTCTGTGGAGGTGGGTAGGGGGTTTGGGTGATTGGGGTGAAGTTTCACGGATGGAGTATACGAGGATTGGCGGCGAAGAGGGCAAAGGAGGGGGGAAGAGGCGGATTGTGACCCCGCTCCTTTCATTCTGGAATCGATATGAAGGTAAGAAGGAGAGTAAAGGTTTGATGGGCGTAGGAGTGGGTGGAAGGCCGCCCACGCTTTTACACCAACTCCGAAAACTCTTCATTCCACCCACGCACTGTCACCCGCTTTCTCTACCAATACACGCGCTCACCCATCCACTTTCTCCGACTCCGTTCTTTTCCTTTGATCTCTCTCTCTCTCTCTCTCTCTCTCTCTCTCTCTCTCTCTCTCTCTCTCTCTCTCTCTCTCTCTAAAGTAAATTCTCCTAAAAAAAATTTCTCTCTCTTCATCTGTTCAGTTTCGGGTTTTTTTTTAAATTTTCGTTCGACATTTTAGTTTAGAAATACTGAAATGTAGGTGACTTATTTCCCCCCATTTTTGAGTGTCAGTAGTTACCCTTTAAGCTCGACGAAGCGTTTTAAAGGTCAAACGCTCGCTTCATAATAAACATACCCTCCAAAGTAGTCTAGTTGTAGAAGTATACGACTTCAGTTGTTCTTTATCCCCCGCTGTAAAGGTGTAAGGGTATTGGGTATATGGTGAAGCTACAACGTACTCATCTATACCCTTATTTTGGAATTATCGTTGTACATTCTCCATATTCCAATCCTTTTTATTAATATTATTTTGAATTATTCTACCTTCGGTTGAAATGAACTACCGTGTGACGTTTTGGGGTCGGTTAGAGTCGCGTGACGGTGGGAACCTACAGCTTTACGTGGCGTCCGAACCATCTACACGGGTTTGACAAAATAATGAAAACACCCGATAGAAAAGTATAGTTTTTTAATATATTTATAGCGCGTTATAGAAAATAGTTATTCGAGAATCTAATGTTGATTCTTAATAGTGATTACTACGAAATTAATGACATTAATTACGTTCTTCTATATTCCAGGTCATTTTTTTAATAAATAATATGATATAATGAAGGGTCTCTCAGATTTTCAAAGAGGTCAAATAGTTGGCGCTCGGTTGGCAGGTGCGTCAGTGACTGAAACCTCAAGGTTGTTCAATATTTGAAGAGGAACCATATCCAAGGTGATGGCGGCATACAATGAACTGGGGAAGACAACATCTGCAAATAACAACAGTGGTCGCGAGCCTAAGCTCAGCGACGTTGAAAAGGATTGTTGCGAAAAAACGCGAGATAACTGCTACCAGAATAACCACAGAATTCAATTTACGGCTAAACGATCCAGTATCAACAAGAACAGTTTGTCCTGAACTTCACAAAGCCGGAATCCATGGTATTGCTGCCATCGCCAATTTAATATACATCGCCATTCGCCAATTTAATTCACACGCAACCTCTTAGATTACGTCTCATATCAATGACTCATACCGAAGATCACGTGAATACCAGAAAAAGTGACGCAATAATGACAAACAATTTTGTCGGTAGGAAATTCTACCAATGGCCACTAATGGGATAAAGGGGAAAATATATGTCTAATCCCACTGATATATAAAATCCTGAACATTGGGTCTTCAGGACAGAGTTCAAATGTTTCCTGAACAATACTATGCCATTCGTGAACTTCCCAGGGTAATCCTGGGTGGGTGGCAACTCTAGACTGATACGTTGTATCCCGACTATTGAACTGTTGATACAGTAAAATGCAATTGCCCTTAATCACCCAAAAATACTGTACAGCGTCATAAGCTAGTGTTTCGGACGCGGTTTGTAGGATGTCGGTGATTGGTTGGCGCACAACGTAGTTGATCAATAACATATACTATATATATATTTGTAAGTTGCATCGTGCGTCAACCAATAACCGACATCTTACGGAGCGCGTGCGAAATACTGAAAAGGCTGTAGTTTTGGATGGGTAAGGGCAATTGCATTATACTTTACATAGCATAGATCACTGTGTAACGCGTTGAGTGAGCGAGTAGTTATGCCTGAGGCGTTACTGAGGAGTAACTGCTCTCTCACTGAGCGCTTTGCAAAGTGATCAGTGTACAAAGATCAGCTTCACCAAAAAATTAAGCGTTTTAATATTTTTGTAAATATATTACGCAGCCTGTCAGCCATTCAATTAGTTCTATAACATTTTTTTTTCTGAGTTAAATTCGTGCGAATACGATATTATTATTTTATATACAGTTGCACACAAAAGTATACTGAGGAAACAAAATCTATGAAAAGAGAAATTTATGGAAAAAATATATATATATATATATATATATATATATATATATATATATACTGTATATATAATTGGTTAACTGGTCCTATAATCTAAAACTACTCTCGTTAAAGGACCTTTTATTTTTATAATTGGGTGTCGACTATCACTCGCTCAAAATTATTAATTTCTTTTGACTTATTTTGCAACCAATTATGAATTTTGTTGAATTTTGAAAATTTCAACATTTTTCTGTTTTTTTTTCGTAATTTTCAACCTCGTTAGAATGGGCTACATCGCGGCCACCTTGCAACACCGCTTCTCGTAAGATCATCGAGGTTAAGAGACATTGTGTCTCATCATTAGTTGGATGGGTGACCGTTCTGCTCGTTCAGATGATGTAGAGACCCGTAGATTGTTCGTTTAGATTCTATAGAGACCCTGAGGTCATTCGAATTCCACGTCAAGCCGTAGGTCCCCTCCGTCACATAATCTTTACAAATGCTAAGAAAGAGATTGGAAACTCCAAATATTGTTATTTTATTGTTTCTCGTTTAAATCTTTCGAACGTTTAAAATACGAAATAAATGTCAAATGACTCATAGGTCTGATGCAGATGTAAAACAGCTGCATTTTAGAAGTCTGCGCAGGTGCACTAACACACACACACTATATATATATAACTGCAAACACGCAGTATAATTAACGTAAAGAACGACGCTTGTATAGGAGATATTCCGCGCAAGATGAGAGAGAGAGAACGAAACAAATTAAAAAATGAGGTAACCACCCGGGAATCGAACCCGGGATCTTCCGATTGCCGGTCAGATATGATAACCATTACACCATGGGCCTCACTCATTCAAATGTCGTAATTCCTCTACATACGCGCAGAAACCAATGCCCCAAGGGGGCACCTCCCGCATGCCGTAACATTATATACATTTAACTGCAAACACGCAGTATAATTAACGTAAAGAACGACGCTTGTATAGGAGATATTCCGCGCAAGATGAGAGAGAGAGAACGAAACATGAAAAAATGAGGTAACCATCCGGGAATCGAACCCGGGATCTTCCGATTGCCGGTCATTTGTTTCGTTCTCTCTCTCTCATCTTGCGCGGAATATCTCCTATACAAGCGTCGTTCTTTACGTTGATATATATATATATATATATATATATATATATATATATATATATACAGGGTGGGCGGAAAGTAGCTCCCTATTTTGGATTGGTAAAAAAATACGTATATTATCCATTTATTTCAGAAGAAATAATATGAAAAGGTAGGCATACATGGTAGGTTTTCTCTAAAATTCAATGTGGGCTCCAACTCTTTCCACCAGCTTCTGGAGCCGCCCAGGAATGGCGTCCACTGACTTTAGCAGGAACTCCGGCGGGATGGAGGACATGACTTCCCGAATTCGGTCCTCCAGTTCTTCCAATGTCCTCGGTTTGGTGCGGTAGACTTCTTCCTTTACCCACCCCCAAAGAAAGAAGTCGCACGGTGTCAAGTCGGGGCTCCTGGCTGGCCATTGATGTGGACCACGACGACCCATCCAACGCCCAGGGAAGTGGGCATCCAGCCACTCACGGACAACAAGAGCGAAGTGCGGAGGGGCGCCATCTTGCATAAATATCAGATCGTCGATGTTCTCCCATGTGCTGACAACCGGCCAGACCTCGTTTCGCAACATAGCAAGGTACCACTCAGCATTCATGGTGTTGCGCAGAAGGAACGGGCCACAACCTGATCTGAGGTCATACCACACCACACCGTTACACTGAACCGATTCTGCCGTTTTTCAGCGGTAACCGTGCGACTTCTTTCTTTGGGGGTGGGTAAAGGAAGAAGTCTACCGCACCAAGCCGAGGACATTGGAAGAACTGGAGGACCGAATTCGGGAAGTCATGTCCTCCATCCCGCCGGAGTTCCTGCTAAAGTCAGTGGACGCCATTCCTGGGCGGCTCCAGAAGCTGGTGGAAAGAGTTGGAGCCCACATTGAATTTTAGAGAAAACCTACCATGTATGCCTACCTTTTCATATTATTTCTTCTGAAATAAATGGATAATATACGTATTTTTTTACCAATCCAAAATAGGGAGCTACTTTCCGCCCACCCTGTATATATATATATATATTTTTTTTTTATTTAGCTGCTTAACCGCCGAGTCGTACCTAGAGTGGTACATGTCTCGGCTATATATATATATAATATATATATATATATATATATATAATATATATGGGCTAGAACTCAGAATAGCTTCCCTCACCAGCTATCTCTATCTGCAGATAGCTGGTGAGGGAAGCTACATTTTTGGGGCCTCTTTACGAGTGACCCGTTGCCTACGTCGGGCTAACATCATGAAAAAGAAAAACCTATAGTGTTTGTTATTTACCATTATTTATTCGGACTATAGTGGATTTAATTTTCCAGAAGAGTTCCTTGTTCTATGCACGGTCTGAGTGTATCATATATACATACAGGGTGTTTCAGGTCGACCCTAGAAATATTATAAATTATTATTTAATACGAGTACATTTAATTACAATTTAATTACAATCACATTTAATTACTTTAAGTACAATATTTAATTTCTAGGGTCGACCTGAAACACCCTGTATATATATATATATATATATGAATAGAAACGACGTAAATAAGGAGCGTCTCTGCACACGGGGAAGAGAAATAACGAATAAATGAAAAATGAGGCGAACCGCCCGGGAATCGAACCCAGGGCCTTCCAATTGCCGGTTGGATGCGCTACCATTACACTACGGACCTCGATCAATCATAAATCGCAATTCTCCTACATAGGGCAGAAACCAATGCCCTGAGAGGGCACCCTCGCAAATCGTGAATATGTGCATTTAACTGCAATGACCACGCAGTATATAAATGAATAGAAACGACGTAAATAAGGAGCGTCTCTGCACACGGGGAAGAGAAATAACGAATAAATGAAAAATGAGGCGAACCCCGGGAATCGAACCCAGGACCTTCCAATTGCCGGTTGGATGCGCTACCATTACACTACGGACCTCGATCAATCATAAATCGCAATTCTCCTACATAGGGCAGAAACCAATGCCCTGAGAGGGCACCCTCGCAAATCGTGAATATGTGCATTTAACTGCAATGACCACGCAGTATATAAATGAATAGAAACTACGTAAATAAGGAGCGTCTCTGCACACGGGGAAGAGAAATAACGAATAAATGAAAAATGAGGCGAACCCGTGTGCAGAGACGCTCCTTATTTACGTCGTTTCTATTCATTTATATACCGCGTGGTCATTGCAGTTAAATGCACATATTCACGATTTGCGAGGGTGCCCTCTCAGGGCATTGGTTTCTGCCCTATGTAGGAGAATTACGATTTATGATTGATCGAGGTTCGTAGTGTAATGGTAGCGCATCCAACCGGCAATTGGAAGGCCCTGGGTTCGATTCCCGGGCGGTTCGCCTCATTTTTCATTTATTCGTTATTTCTCTTCCCCGTGTGCAGAGACGCTCCTTATTTACGTCGTTTCTATTCATTTATATACTGCGTGGTCATTGCAGTTAAATGCACATATTCACGATTTGCGAGGGTGCCCTCTCAGGGCATTGGTTTCTGCCCTATGTAGGAGAATTACGATTTGTGATTGATCGAGGTCCGTAGTGTAATGGTAGCGCATCCAACCGGCAATTGGAAGGCCCTGGGTTCGATTCCCGGGCGGTTCGCCTCATTTTTCATTTATTCGTTATTTCTCTTCCCCGTGTGCAGAGACGCTCCTTATTTACGTCGTTTCTATTCATTTATATACTGCGTGGTCATTGCAGTTAAATGCACATATTCACGATTTGCGAGGGTGCCCTCTCAGGGCATTGGTTTCTGCCCTATGTAGGAGAATTACGATTTATGATTGATCGAGGTCCGTAGTGTAATGGTAGCGCATCCAACCGGCAATTGGAAGGCCCTGGGTTCGATTCCCGGGCGGTTCGCCTCATTTTTCATTAATTCGTTATTTCTCTTCCCCGTGTGCAGAGACGCTCCTTATTTACGTCGTTTCTATTCATTTATATACTGCGTGGTCATTGCAGTTAAATGCATATATATATATATAATATATATATATATATATACTGGGCCTGAGCCGTACGCCTCTGGGTCCAATCGTCTTGGCCTACAGTGTATTGTGTAGTTTTAGGCTCTCGCGTAGTAGGTAGCCTATGAACTAGTGACAAACGCCTATGCGAGATCAGGCTATATAAAAGTGATTCGTACAGATCTAGGCGTTTTACCTTTTCGTAAGTGTATGCCCGCGAGTTAGGGTGGCCATTTAAAAAGGAGGACACTGCGTATGTGGCCGTACGTTAACATATATATATTATATATATGTATATGTTAACGTACGGCCACATACGCAGTGTCATCCTTTTTGGAAATGGCCACCCTAAGGACAGAGTGCTCAAAAGGCGGACTGTAGGCGGACGTCTGGCCACCCTACCGCGAGTGGTCTTAAGAGGGTGGGGGCGAATTAATTATCAGCTCTCCAAAATAATGATGAAATGCACAAAGCAAGAGCGATGCATAATGTTTAAATGCTTTTGATCCTATCTATTGATCGATGAATTGATATCTTTGTGGCCACATTTTGATACTGATTGAATGCTAAATTTTCCATCTCGATTATTATTATATTATTATTATTATTATTATTATGCATTGTACTGGAAATGAGTGAATATTAAATTTTCCATTTGATTCTGCTCGAATAATCTTCATATTATCAATATTTGATTATTGTCATTACTCCTCGTACCTTATCCAAATTTATAGTTTTGATACAGTTCTTATAAGTAATACTCATTTTTAGAATCAGGGAATGCAATGGGGGGGTTCCCAGGCCCCATGGCACCCCCCTTATGTACGCTACTGAATTTGGACCTATTCAAAAGTTTGAGATGGAGAGACAAATTTGCAATTCGGAATGAACGTTGAAATCCTGGAAACCGCTTCCGGAGGAGCGTCGATGCTCTGTAGGCCTATCGGTTTCTGATGAAAGGAAACTATAGGACTTGTGTCAGTGATGAAAATAGACTAAGTTTGACGGTGAAACCTATCGATCAGCTGGATGATTATGAAGAGGAAAATCGAGGAAGCTTGCGGGAAAGGGGTTGCTTACTTTGTTGCTTGAAGAGTTGTAGGCCTACATCCAGTTTCAGAAATCCTTACACGAGTGTGTGGGTTTCTTCTGGGCATCCGGTGAGGAGACAAAATGCCGGTGAATGAGTGAGTGGAAAACGTCGTCGGGAGAGAAAGAGACTAAAGTTAAGGGTGGCAAGGTTGAGAGAATAATGGAGAGCGAGGTACTTTTACGTAGTTGAATTTGTAAGTTTCAGGGGACGCCAAAGAAACCGTTAAACGCCGCTTCCTTGCTGGCTCACTTCGGAAACTGTTAAAATAAAGCTCTTCTACCCACTTGCTCTTTCTTTCAAGCGGGCAACAGGGAATTAATTAACCACAGAATTATGTTGATGCTGTATGTAAAGCTTGAACCCTTTGTATTTGTCACTATATATATGTGTGTGTGTACACACACACACACACACACACACATACACAGTGTTTCAGGTCGACCCTAGAAATATGGAAATTGGCGGAATTTGTAGTTTGTATTTGGTATTTCGTATGTGAAATTGTACCTCGTTAACCTCGTTGATGTTGACGAAGGTCAAGCTGGTGGCCCCGCCTCTAGGCTTGGCTTGGTGGAGGAGCGAGTTGCTTTCTTGCGCTCTCCACCTCACATAGCCAAGTACACCCGGTTCATCTAGTACCGTCCTGAGCCAGGCTAATCTTCTCTTGAAGACTTCAACTTTGACCCATGTAACGTTTCTGAGGTCTTTTGGAAAATGGTTAAAAAGTCTTGGCCCCCTGGCAACCAAGCTATTTTCCTTCAGTGTTGAAGAGGTCCCTTGTCCAGCGTTGTTTGAATGGTAATTGGGTTTAGTTTTAGGTTTGGTACCAGTTTTTCGATCATTTTCCATATGTAGATTATGGTATACCTCTCTCTTCTTCTTTCTAGGGAGTACAGATTTAGTTTGCGTAGTCTTTCCCAGTAGATGAGTTCTTTGCAGCCATCAATCTTGGCTGTGAAATGTCTCTGCGTTTCTTCTAGTTTATTAATTTCTTCCTTTTTATATGGGGACGTCAAAACTGAGCAGTATTCAAGTTTTGGTATGATCAGTGTCCTCAGCAGGGGAATCATTACTGTCTTGTCCCTCCTTTTGAACGTTCTTAATACCTGTCCCGCAACTCTTTTTGCTTTGTTTATTGCTATCTGATTTTGTGTCTCGAATTTGGCATCATCGGTCATTATTACCCCAAAGTCGACTGCTTTCGTGCTTCTCTGAATTTGCTGTCTATCTGGAGCATAAAATGCAGTCTGTTTAAGTTCCTCATTTCTACCATATCTCAAGAGCTGAAATTTCTCGGTGTTAAATGTCATATTGTTGTCTTCTGACCATGTGTATATTTTGTTCGTGTCCTTCTTCAAGGCCCCACTTCATTTGCATCGCTGATTTTTCTGCTGATCTTGTATCATCCGCAAAGGATGTTATTATACTGTTGCTGTTTACTCCACTGTGTAGTCACTGTAGTGTATGTCTGTTAGCATGATAATGAACAGGAGTGGGGCCAGTATTGTACCTTGTGGTATTGAGCTGCGTACTTCTGATTCTGATGACGATATACCTTGAATTTTGACGACCTGTAGACGTTTTCTGAGAAAGTTGAAGATCCATTTTCCCATTTTGCCTGTTATTCCCATATGTTTCATTTTATGTATTACATATATACCATAATCGCATTTGTCGAAAGCTTTAGCAAAATCCGCGTATATGACAGCATAGTTTTCATTGCCTTCAAGTGCATCTAGGATATTGTTATAATATTCAATAAGTTGTGAGAGGCAATAAAAAGAAACGCTTCATATTAGTTACGGAATTACTATGACAAACTTCAAATACCAAATACAAACTACAAATTCCGCCAATTTCCATATTTTTAGGGTCAACCTAATAGTCCTACGTTCGCGCACCATAGACTTTATTCAGATTTACGTGGTTTACGATCAAAATGGCTTATAAGTGGTGTTTTTTTATTACAATATATGTTCGATAATGTTCGAATAATAGAATTAATAGCTTTTTGATTAATTGTACATACTATCTTAAAATAATTAAATTGAATGAAGCTACATTACCAATGATGCGCGAATTCTGAAACACCCTGTGTGTATTGTATATATATATATATATGGTGTCCTAAAAAAATTCCCTATTTTTATTTTCCCGTTATATTATAATGGATGTATATTTTATTATTGGGGTTGGAAAGGTAACATGTTGGGGGTTTTATTGCGCATATACCTAATATATTTCTGATCTTTCATTGAATTATTACTTTATAACTAATAAATATTAAAACTTTTTTAACCATTTCATACTTAAAACAATAACTTTTCCTAATTTCATAGAAGTTAGGAAAAGACGATACCGCTACATTACATTACATTACATTTCATTTGGAAAACATGAAGCCACTGGGGCCTATCGAGGTTATCCAAGTCATGAGCTAATAATAAGAGAATCCTGCAAAACATCAATCTCAAGTCGGCTAACTAATGTACAGCTATTTACTACTATCAAAGTAGCCTACAAACTTAAGCTAAGAATATACAGTATTTACAATATACAAACTATTTCTCATTCGTGAAAGCGCCCAAACTTTTCTTAAAATTAACTAATCAGCTACTGTTTACCACAACGATATGGCAAGTCATTCCAAACATCTACGACTCTATGACTGCCAATAGAGTATAACCGTAGTAAGGCCGTATAACTCCAAACTGACAGTGGTTTCAGCAGGATGGAGCACCTCCACACACTGCTTGTGAAACGAACTTTTTTAAGAAGCATATTTCCGGGAGACTAATCTCATTTCATGAACCAGTGGAATCGCTCCCATACTCACCTGACCTCACCCACTCTGACTTTCTTTTGTGGGGTTACATAAAAAACAGGATCTGTTCCACTAAGCCTAAGACACTTGAAGGCCTAAAGACCAAAGTCTATTAGGTAATTAACAACATCCAAGCTGAGCTATTTTCAAAAATTATGCGAATCGTTTGTGTAAGGTTTAATGTTGTGTTAAAAAAAATGACGATTACACTGAACATGTTTAATTAAGGTTAATAAACCCCTATGTTTTGTGTACTACTGTGTTTGTTTTTGTGTCTAGATTGCTTCTTTTTTTATTTTTTAGCTAAGAACACTTATTTAGAAATAGAGACACATTTTGGTGCGTGTTTATAGTATATAGAAAGATAGATAGATATGCATTTGCGAAAAGAAAAATGCAGTGTAAAGAGAGTATTGGTCCGTTAAAAGATGGGGCGACTGAATACACAAATGACCCCTAAAAATTAGCGAACTGCTTAAGGAACAATTTAACCCTGTGTTTGGCACCCTAAGTCCGATAAAAAAGTAGAATATCGAAATGAATTTTTTGACATAGATACAAATCAGCCAAGAACAAGTTCGGACACGAATTTATTAATAGATTTAGAGTTCTTAGAAGGAGACTCAATTAAGGCTTTATCACAAATACGAGAAAATTGGCACCAAGGCTAGACACATGGAGTGCCACGTTTCTGAAGAAATGTAAAGAGAGTACTGCCAAACCGCTATGCTTACTATGGAGGAAATCAATCGACACAGGACAAATTCCACTTCCATTAAAGAATACAGACATTCTCCCCTTATTCAAAGGTGGTAACAGAGCAATACCTAAGAATCATCAGCCAATAGCTCTCATCTCCCACCTTATCAAGTACTTTGAAAGAGTAATTATAGAGGCAAAATTGCTTGCTGCCGACAAGAAAAGAATTTATTCAATCCGAACCAACATGATTTCAGGGTTGCAAGATCATGCCTATCACAGTTGTTTGAACACCAACAGAAATACAAGAAACACTGTATGGGGATCAAAGCATAGGTGTAATATATACTGATTTTGTTAAAGCCTTTGATAAATGTGAACATGGAATTATAGCACACAAACTTAAGAATACAGGAATTACTAAAAAGTTTGGACGATGGATATTTAATTTTCTGGCCAAAAGAACACAAAGAGTGGTAGTGATATTACAGTATTAGCTCCCTCGTCATTTATAATAATGATTGCGGACATTGATGTAAATATTAATGACAGTATCGTATCGTATTTCGCGGATGACACAAAGATACGTAAAGAAATATCGAACGAAGGTGACATAGAAAAATTACAACACGACATTGAAACATTATTCAAGCGAGCGGAAGACAACAATACGAGCTTCAACGAAGAAAAATTCCAACTTCTAAGGTATGGTAACAAGGTGTGACAAAATAAAGGGTACAAAACTATGTACGCAAATCAGATAACACCAAACCCACAAGTCAGGGATCTTGGAGTAATAATGTCGTTGGATGTAGAATTCAGAGAGTATTATAACATTAAAATTACAGCAGCTAGAAAAGTAACGGGAACCATCTGGAGGAGCTTCCACAGCAGAAAAGCAAACATCATGCTAAAATTATGGAAGAGTTTAGTCCTACAATAATTAAGTATTGCTCACCACTCACAAGCCCGCACACAAAACGAGACGTTGCGAACATAGAAGCCATACAAAGGACTTTCACATCTAAGGTTGAGGAAACGAAAGATAAAGATCACTGATCACGACTACAATCTTTGAAACTCTAGTCCTTGGAAAGAAAACGTGAGCGACACGCAATAATATACGTGTGGAAAATACTCGAGGGATATGTTCCAGACTTTAGGAATAAGATAGAAACATACTGGAATGAGAGAATAGTACTGTCCCCGCTGCGATGGGACTGGGGCCATGAAAATGAAGATGGAAAATACCCCCAGAATACGAGGCCCGAAACTTTTTAAGAACTGACGAACCTCCGGCACATCAACCTGACTAATTTCAAGAACCGTCTGGACAGGTTCTTGGGTAAAGTCCCTGACCAACCATGCGTAGCTGTCTACGAGGGCGGAGGAGGGCGAAAACCAATTCTTTCCTCCTCCAAATCCCGCAATTGAGGAATGATGCTGCTGAGGGGGTCGACCGCACCGTCGTTCGAAAAGTATCCAAGTATATATAATATACTCTATCCACCCCAAAAAGTGGCCACCTTTTTCACTGGGCCAACAAAACCACAATTCCAAGGATAACTAAATGAAACAGAATTCATATTTAAACCCTTTATATTGTCCTTACCCCTTCAACGTCGCAATTTTTTGTAGAGTTAAATTATGAATGAGCGTATTTGAAACTCTACCAATTTGTACCGGTCGTCCATGAGGGATTAAAATAAGAGGTAGTTTATTTGAATCGGATGAGAAGTCTCTCTACAAATTCAACTTGAACGATAATTGTTAAAAAATGAAGTTGACAAGGAGGCTAATTAGAGATTTAGCTGAACATTAAAGAAGTTTACAGTGAACAAAAACAAATTGAATGAAACATTAACGCAGCGAATGTTCAATGTGTCATCGATGCGTGTCCTCAATTATTGTCAATGACCAATTGCATCCTTGTGCACCACTGGCGAACTGCTGTAGAAGTGATATCTTGATCGGGTTCATTCCACGCTGTTAAAATGCTCTTTCGAAGTTGATTGACATCTTGAATATTTTGACTAAGTTTTGTCAACTAAACGTCCCCATGCAAAGTGGTCAGCTGGATTTAAATCCAGACTATTTGGTGGTCAATCTTCTGGCGCAGTCAAATCGGGACATTGTTCTTGCGAGTATGCAATGGGTATCCCGGGACAGATGAGATGGAGCATGAATTCTGGACATAAATTTAGCAATTTTCCTACTTTCGTATTGTCTATTTTTTTTAATAAAGTTTTGTTGTTCTAGTTGAATTTGTAAAGAAACTACTCATTCAATTTAAATAAACTACCTCTCATTTTGAGGGCAATATAAAGGGTTTAATATGAATTCTAATTCATTTATATATATATAGGGTTGGGCACGGGAATCAAGTGTTTTTTGAATAGCTAGTAATCGGCCATTAGGAATGGGAGGGGCGTGCGGTAGGTAGCATTCCATTCCTGAGTTCATAGCATTTAACTTTAACTAACACTCACCTTTATCTTTCAGGTGCCATCATGGAGCAGTGGACGTTAGAACACCGCATGTTCGCGTATGATCATTTGTTAGGAGTGGCGAGTCAGTGACAGCAGTTCAGCGTGCGTTTCGCCGCAGATTCAACATTCATCGAAATGACTCTGTTCCCGCTCGTGACACAATCTTACGTTGGGTTAACAATCTTCGAACAGGAGGCTCAATAATGAAAACAAAACCGAAGGGGCCGCAACGCACTGTGCGTACTCCAGAGAACGTTGAAAGGGTCAGACAAGCGATGTTGCAAAGCCCAGGCCGCTCTGCTCGGAGACATTCAGCTGCACTCGGAATCAGCAATCGTACTGTTAGACGGATTTTGCATGAAGAATTACATTTTCACCCATACAAGTTAGCGATGGTGCAGGAATTGAATGTAAACGATTGCCCCCAACGACTGAATTTTGCACAGGAAATGCTTGCACTTTATGAGCAGAATGAAAACATGATGGTGGTAATGAGTGATGAAGCCCATTTCCACCTTAATGGGGCCGTCAACAATCAAAACTGTCGTATTGGGCTGCTGAAAATCCGCGACAACTCCATGAAAAACCGCTGCATAGCCCTAAGGTTACAGTTTGGTGCGCGGTGGGAAAGTTTGGCGTCATCGGTCCCTATTTCTTCGAACAAAATGGGGTTACCGTTACCATAACATCTGGGCGTTACATTGAGATGGTGAACACCTTTTTCATCCCTGAGTTACGAAGAAGGCGTATTGCTCGTCGACATTTGTGGTTTCAGCAAGATGGGGCCACGCCACACCGCCAGAGCGTCAATGGCTGTTCTTCGCCCCCTGTTTCCCAACCATCTCATTTCGAGATTTGGTGACATTGCATGGCCCCCTCGGTCCCCTGACTTGTCCACATGTGACTTCTTTCTATGGGGGTACCTCAAGTCACGTGTCTACGAGGACAAGCCCCGTACATTAGATGCATTGAAGGAAGCGATCCGTCAACAAATCATCCAAATCAACAGAGACCTGCTGGGAAGAGTGGAGGCCAATTTTCGTAAACGCCTTCAACAATGCGTCGACGGCCAAGGACATCATATGCCAGATATAATTTTCGGTACATGATTATTATGACATGAAATGCTATGTTCTTACGAATGTTGTTCTACCAATATATTTTCTTTACAAAAATAAATATCATTTTCCTGATTATTCCAAAAACACTTGGTTCCCGTGCCCCACCCTGTATATATATATATATATATATACATTTAGCTGCAATGACCGCGCAGTATATTAACGTATAGAAACGACGTAAGTATAGAGGAGTGTTCTGCACACAAGGAAGAGAAATAACAAACAAATGAAAAATAAGGCACCCGCCCGGGAATCGAACCCAGGATCTTCCGATTGCCGGTCAGACGTGCTAACCACTACACTACGGAGCCACGATAGTCAGAAGTTGTAATTCTCCTACATAGGGCAGAAACCAATGCCTTGAGAGGGCAGAACACTCCTCTATACTTACGTCATATATATATATATATATATATATATATATATATATATATATATATATATATATATATATATATATATATATATATATAATGTACTCGTATATATACATATACAGTATATGACCCATTTAAAAGCAATGAAAACTACGATGTCATACACTGTACACAGATTTTACAATAACATTCGCCAAGTGTGATCATACCATAGTATATAGCACATAAAATGAAACGCATGAGAATAATAGGCAAAGTGGGAAAACTGAACTACAACTTTCCTACAGAGGGACACAAACAGAATATACAGATGGGAAAAAGACAATAAAATTAAATTTAACACCGAGAAATTTCAGTTCTTGAGATATGGAAGAAATGAGGAGCTAAAAGAGACAGCGTATTATGCCCCAGATAGACAGGAAATTCAGAGAAGCAAGAAGGCAATCGATTTAGGGGTTATAATGACCGACGATGCGAAATTTAAAACACAAAATCATATCAAAAAGAGTTTCCGGACAGGCACTGAGGTTCTTTAAAAGAAGAGACAAGAGAGTAATGATTCCCCTGCTGAAAACACTGATCGGACCAAAACGCGAATACTGCCCAGTCTTGACGTCCCCATACAAAAAAGAAATGGTAATTCTTTATTTCAACACACCATATCACCTACGGAAAAACTATACACGCTTACAACATGGTATCGTATTTGGTACTTTTATTTCTTAATTAAATACAAATTATTAATTTATTGAATTAAATAACTATAAAATTGCCTCGGGACTGGCGACATAGCCTATTGGGGATGGAAATAATTGCCACACATAGAACCCAATTGGGCCCACGTAACAACAAGAAAAACGTATTATTTCGTATCAAAATTTTCCATCGCTAACGCATGAAAATTACTTTGAGAGAAGAAATAATGAAAACACAAAAATTAGACGTCTGGGGACTTTGTAAAGTCAGCAAAATTGAAGACAAAGAAATTTATATTAGCTACTCAGAGCTGTGGAGTTCCAAGCGATGCTTTAAGCAAGGGAGATGTATAAGTTCTGAGTGAATACCAAATAATATAAACCTAATAACTCAAAAGGATAGGCCTATTCCTTCAGGTATTTAAGTGTAGTGTTGCCTATATTAATTAAACCGCATAAACTCGTTGCGGAACTCCATCGCCTACAGCGAAAGAGCCGCGCGCCCGACAACTAGAAGCGAGGCCCACCGAAATAATAAGGTCTTGTAATTTCCTTTCTTTACCATTAGGCAGCGCTAAATATCGAAAGCATATAGATTAAACATTAACCAAAAAAGAAAACACTACTTAACGAGGTCTTTTGAAGACCTCCACAAACAACTTTTTAACGAAAAAAAGTAGGGTTTTTGCTGTTCAACTCTCCACAATATATCTCCCGGAAATTTCCAATGGATGAGGGTGACGGCAATAAACCATAACCTTATATAATTTTTTTATAACACCCAAAAAAAACAATATATGTTTCTAGTTAATTCAGGTACGAAAAATCCAAATATCACGTTCATTTTTGTCGCAAACCAACACTTTGCCTGCACTTACCTAACCTAACCTAACCTTTTAGGAGGAGATTGTAGACACCAATCTAACAGGGAAGTACTTCGGGGGAGGGACGTTAAACAGAAGATAGGGAGTGCTGGAACTCCCGTTTCTATTGTCACTGTCCTCCTTAGCTGATCTTTTTCCGTGTCTCATCTACCCCGTGAGTAGTTCACCATGCTCTCTAACACACATTTCTCTCCCTATTCCTCACTACATATACACGCATCTTACACACTACATAATCTTTTCAAAATTTAAAAAAAAAAATGGCATCAACTTCAAGAGCCTCGGAGTCCCCTGGGGAGGGGACCATAAATGTCCCCACTTCTGGCTCCCCCGCTGCTGATACCTGGAACGCAAACCCGGGCAGCGGGGCTGGATCCGCTACCGCCCATTCGAGATGTTCTGGAATCTGGACCTCTGCCTGATTCACTTTTCATAAACTTCTGCAACATTCGTGGCCTTTCCTCAAATTTTCAATCTGTTGAACACCACCTCTCCTCCTCTAAACCTCATCTCCTTTTCCTCACTGAAACTAAGGTGTCTGGGACGACTGACAGCAACCCTTTTTCTGTATCCTCTTACTTTCTCTATACTCAATTTCATTCCAAAGGTGGATGTTGCGTATATGTACGCAATGACCTAACTTGTTCTCGTATTCCCGAACTCGAATCTTCCAAATTCTATACCATCTGGCTCAGGGGTGTACCCAGGATTTGGTCAAGGGGGGGGGGGACGTGTGAGTAACTAAAACAAAGGTGTGTATATACCACACGAGTATGTATATACATAAACATTTACTAGAGCCAATATTCATGTATTAACAAAACCTGAGTAGATTTACCACACATTTTTCATGCGAAAAATACTGAGTGAAAAATGATAGTTACATTACTATGCGTGAACAGACAGGATTTAACATAGAGAATACTGAAACATTTTTGAGCTTTCATTGTGCACAAGACAGTACAAGTGAGAGAAAAGCAACAAGTTATGGTCTGTTTGTCTGTTTTCAATTTTTTACCCGGCAACACTGGCCTCGGATGACAGGTTTAGTATTAATATTTTATATTAATGCATATAGAATAAATTGGTAATAATTTAAAATGTGTTCTTACTATAAAATATACAAACTAAAACAAAACCTGCTTATCTCTGTAAATGTATGTACAAACTTTAGTACATAGTTATAGAGATAAGCACATCAACAGACACCGGGACAAGGCCCAAGCGAGGTGCGACCGCCTCTGTCGCCCCCCCCCCTCTTTTCGGTACGCCCCTGCAGTCTGGCTACGGTTTACATACCAATCTCAAACTAAATACATCTCCGCTGTTTACCTTTCTCCTAATTCTACTGACTATCCAAAGTTCTTTGACTACTTCACTTCCAAATTGGAATACATTCTTTCCCGCTCTCCCTTTGCTGAAATCTCCATTTTAGGAGATTTCAATGTTCACCACCCCCTTTTGCTTTCCTCCAATTTCACTAACATCTCTGGTGAACCAGCTTACAACTTTCCTTTCCTAAATGACCTTGAGCAGATTGTACAACACCCTACTCGTATCCCTGATCGCCTTGGAGATAGGCTCAGCATTCTGCATTTATTTCTTGCCTCTCTTCCTTCTTCTTAGTCTGTGAAACTTTTTTCTCCGTTGGGTTCCTCCGACCACAATTTTATATATGTTTTCTGTCCTATCGCTCTAATTCGGCCTTTGGATCCTCCCAAGAGGAGGCGCCTTTCGGCATTTGGGCGCCGCTGATTGGGAGGCCCTTAGGCAGTACTTCTCTGATTTCCGATGGAATGATTACTGCTTCCGTGGCCGGGGTTCTTCCGAGTGTGTTGAGCGCATCACGGAGGTGATTCTCTCGGGCATAGAGGCGTACATTCTATATTCTATTCCTTCTACTAATGGAAAAAACCTTGATTTAACTTTACTTGTTCTAATGCTATCGGCAACAGAGAGGAGTCTTTCAGAAGGTACCCCTCGCCATCCAACTCCTGACTCTCACTCAACTTATATTTCTGCCCGGAATCGTGCAAAATCTGTTCTTCGACTCGCCAAAAATTCCTTCATCCGGCAAAAATGTAAAACGTATCCAATTCTAATTCTTCTCGCTCTTTCTGGCATCTTGCTAAGAACCTCTTCAACAACTTTACTGCCTCTTCTTTCCCTCCTCTTTTTCATTCCGACGGCTCAGTTGCCGTCTCTTCTGATAAAGCTGAACTGTTCGCTCAAACTTTCGCTTCCAACTCAACTCTGGACGATTCCGATGCTGTTCCTCCATCTCCTTCCCCCTCTGACCTTATTATGACTGAAATTAGAATCTCTTCCGAAGATGTTTTTTCTGCCCTATCTGGGCTCAACTCTCGGAGGATGTATGGTCCTGATGGTGTTCCTCCTATTGTTCTTAAGAACTGTGCTTCTGTGCTGACATAGACAAACTCTTTCGTCTTTCTCTCATCTGGTACTTTTCCTTCCTGCTGGAAGTTCGCTTTCATTCAGCATGTCCGAAAGAAGGGTGACCACTTTCAACCCTCCAGCTATCGTCCAATTCCTTTGATTTCTTGTCTTTCTAAAGTTTTTTAATGTATCCTTAATAGGAATCTTCTTTCAGATCGTCAGTATGGGTTCCGCAATGGACGCTTTACTGGAGATCTTCTTGCATATCTCTTTGACTCTTGGTCATTCTCCCTTCGGGATTTCGGTGAAACTTTTGCTATTATGCTAGACATATCGAAAGCTTTTGATAGAGTCTGGCACAAATCTTTAATTTCGAAACTGCCCTCCTTCGGTTTCTATCCTTCTATCTGTGCCTTCGTCTCTAATTTCCTTTCTGGGCAATCTATAGCTGCGGTTGTAGATGGCCACTGTTCTTCTCCTAAAGCTATCAACAGTGGTGTTTCTCAGGATTCTGTCCTGTCACCCATTCTTTTCCTTTTATTTATTAATGGTCTTTTAATTCGCACTTCCTGTCCTATTCACTCCTATGCCGATGATTCCACTCTTCGCTTCTCCACCTGCTTCACAAAGCGTCCCTTACAACAGTCACTCCATGATTCGCGTTGGGCGGCTATGGAGCACCTGACCTCTGGTCTTTCTGCTACCTCTGATTGGGGCAGAGAAAACCTCGTGGCTTTCAATGCCTCAAAAACTCAGTTCCTCCATCTGTCTACTCGTCACAATCTTCCACACGACTATACTCTTACCTTTAACAACACAACTCAATCCTTCCTCTTCCTTTAACATTCTTGGTGTTTCCTTTTCTCGTGATCTTTCCTGGAAAAATCACATATACTCTCTTTCTAAAACAGCTTCTAAGAGATTAGGTGTGCTGTACCGCCCGCCTCCGCGGTTTCTTCACCTCCACTTAGTTGCTCTCTCTGTACAGGGGTCTTGTTCGCCCCTGTATGGAGTATGCTTTACGCGTGTGGGTGGCTCAACCCATACAGCCCTGCTTGACCGGGTGGAATCAAAGGCTTTTCGTTTCATCAATTCCCCGCCTCTAACTGACCGTCTTCAATCCCTCTCTTCGCCGCAATGTTGCCTCTCTCTCTCTCTCTTTACTATCGCTATTATAACGGACTTTGCTCTTCTGAACTCTCTAACTTCATGCCTCCTCTTTTAAGGAGAGCACGCAGCACCAGACTTTCTACACTTTCTCACTCCTTTTCTGTCCAACTTTCTAACGCAAGGGTTAATCGGTATTTTCACTCTATCATCTACTCAACCGGTGAACTCTGGAACAATAATCCTCAGTCCATCATATGATCTCCCATTTTTCAAACGCAGAGTGGTCTAGATATCTCGGAAACCCCTAGCCTTGATTTTGGCTCTCTTCTTCTTCTATGGGGGTGGGGGGTGGGGCGCTTTTGCGTGCATTCGCCGTTGGCACCTACTTCCCGTATAAAAAAAATCTAAACTAACCTCCTTTGCGACAAAAATGAACATTATATTTGGACTTATCGCACCTTAGTTACCTCGAAACATATATTGGTTTCGTTAAAAATTAATAAATTAGAAGTCCAGAGGAATTTCACAACCAAGATTGATGGCTGCCAAGAACTAAATTACTGGGAAAAGACTTCGTAAATAAAATCTATATTCACTGGAAAGAAGAAAAAGAAGAAGAAGAAAGATACACTATAATCTACACATGGAAAATAATAGAAAAACTGGTACCTAGTCCTAACCTCAAATTGAACCCAGTAACCACCCAAACAATACTGGAAAATAAGAAAGGAAGAATGTGTAGAGTGTTCCCGAACTAAAGGCCAGACGAGAGAGACCCTCAACTTTAAAGGAAAATAACTTAGTTGTGAAGGGGCCCCGAGACTTTTTAACCACCTTCCGAAGGACATCACGAACATCACTGATCTCAAAGTTGAAGTCTTCCAAAGAAGACTAGACGCCTGGCGTAGAACGGTACTGGATGAGCCGGGTGTGCCTGATACTGCGCGATGGAGATCGCGAGAGAGCATCTCTCTCCTCCACCAGGCCAGGCGTAGAGGCGGGAGTCACCAGCTTAACCGTGTTAAGAGAGACTAATAATAATAATAATAATAATAATAAATAATAATATTTCAAAAGAGAATTTGTTATTTTCAGAACAGAAACCTACAAATACAGTGAACATTTGATCCTATTGTTTGCGAGTAAACAACTTCAAACAATAGTGAACAATTGCGAGCAATAGTGACTGCCTGTGATATAATAATCCTTTTTCATCAATCACATTCAAACCAAGTAAAATTAATGCACGTACATTCAGATACCAGATGGGACTTCATGCGTCATTATTCATCTTTTATAAGCTTCTTTCGTATCACTTTTAAATACTACAGTTATTGCAAAAAGGATTGTATGAATCCCCGATTCGTATGAAACAGAATGAGAGATTCATATTGGTGCCCGGTATAACGCAATGATATATCCTCGTCAATTGTATTAAAGCGTATAGAATAATAGATGCCAACGCGTAATTTCAAAGATGTATTTGATGATATCTTTTCATATCAATCATATCGTATCATATTTGTTGAAATCTGTATAACATAAAGCATTAAAATCTTCTTTCTGACTCGCACCTAAGCTGTTAACGAGTGTATATCGAGCACCGAGTGGTATATACAGGGTGTCCCATAAGTCCGGTCTCGTATGAAAATTTAATTTAAATTAAATTTACAAAAATAATACATTAGAAATAAAACAAATGTTCAAATTAATGTCTTGTTTTGGTACCTTTTTTTTTTTGCAGGTAGAATAACGCAATGGCTAATATGGAAGGCGGAGGACTTTCACTGAGGAGTGTAACTCGCTTACATATAAACCATTGCGTGTTATTGTACCGGCAACAAAAAAAAAGTCCTCAAACAAGATATCAATTTGAACATTTGTTTTAGTTCTCATGTATAACTATTGTAAATTTAATTTAAAATAAATTTTCCTATAAGACCGGACTTATGGGACACCATATATATATATATGATGCAAACCCACAGGGAAAACGAAAAATGATTCCAAGCAGGGCCGTAACTAGGGTTTAGAAATTAGTGAGGTCCAGATTTTTTTCGAGCGCGGCGGGACGAGCAAAATTCAGACCAAAATGACATCTACAAACACAACCCAAGCTATACACTAAACACAAAACGCTCGACGCTCCCTCTTTTCAAAAGAAAAGCGGTAATATGCGTTTCATACACGGAGAACGGTTCAGTCTTTTTTTTTTTTAGGAAATAATTACCGAGGTCCGGACCTCGGTGACCTCATAGGTAGTTACGGCCATGATTCCAAGTCCTTTCGTGTATTCAGAAGTACACCTCATCAGGGTGTACTTCTGAATACAGGAAAGGCCTTGGAATCATTTTTCTTTTTCCTCGTGGTTCCTCGTGGGTTTGCATCATTCATTCATTCATTTCACGTGTTTAATTGTGAAATTCATCCCATATATATATATATATATATATATATATATATATATATATGATGAATAAAACCACGAAGGAAAGGAAACACAAAAAGGTGCTCAAGCGCTTTCGTCTAATGACATCCTCAGGAACACTGAAGTACATAAAAGGTTACGGCCTATATATAGGTTACAGAAAAAAATAAATAAATAAATAAATAAATAACATACATACACACAAACATTCCATTCAAGCAACATTGTTAATAGAAATATTCTTGAGTCTGCCATTATCCAACTTTCAAATAACTTCAACATAAGCAAAGGTCTTTTTCAACTCGATCCTGTTATTTTGAATTCCTTTAAAACAGATTTAGATAAGAAGGGTAAAACATTAAATCTTTGGTAAACTTGTCTTCTACTTTATTAACTTTTAATTTGTATTTTATTTTTTTATATATATCGAAACCTGACCATAGGCAGCAGTGTGTTAAAACCCGGGCAGAGTTCCAGTATAAATTTGTATTTTTATAATCCATTTGATCTTGTGCTAAAAATCGATATTTTTCCTTACAAATCTGTACGCCTCACTGGTAATCCTTTAAGGTTTTAATTTTTAATTTTTTATTTTTACTTCTCTGTTTATTGTATATATAATATGTATGTATGTATGTATGTATGTATTTGTATATATAGATATGTATGTATATATATATATATATATATATATGTGTGTGTGTATGTATGTTTTTTTTTTTTTTCTTTCTGTAACCTATATATAGGCTTAACCTTTTTATGTACTTCAGTGTTCCTGAGGATGTCATTAGACGAAAGCGCTTGAGCTGAGCACCATTTTGTGTTTCCTTTCCTTCGTGGTTTTATTCATCATAAATATTTTTCACGTGTTACTTTCGTGAAATAATTTTCATATATATATATATATATATATATATATATATATATGCAATAAACGGAGAAGTAAAAATTAACAAAGAGGCATACAGATTTGT